>WOXC01008954.1:0-400334 GCA_011680675.1 Gymnobelideus leadbeateri | reverse complement strand
GAGAACTATACACTAACACTTTCAGGTCCCTGGGAGCCAACAAAAAGCTCTGCTCAGTTTCATTAAGTAGCATCTCCAAAGGTCAGATGCCTATAATATCTTGAGTTGTACTGAGAGAAGCATAATGTCTATACTAAGGGAAATGATAGCTTCCTGAACTCTGATGGTCAGAACACATTTGCAAGTTCTGGGGCCTTCATTTTAGGACAGACATTGACAATGGTCATATATCCAAAAGAGAATGAGAAAATGGCAAGGTGACTAGAATCATGCCATACAAGGATTAGTTTAAAAATATGAGAATGCTTAGTCAGGAGAGGAAGAGACTGGCTTGAGGGAATAGGGGAAGACAAGACTAAGATAGCTGTCTTCAAGTATTTTCAGAACTACCTTGTACAAAAACAATTAAGTTTATGATGCTTGGTCTCAAAGGGCAAGACCAAGACCAAAGGGCAAAGGTTTACAGACACATTTCAGCACAATAAAAAGGAAGGAATGCTTAACAATTAAAACTGTCCAAAAATGAAATAGGCTAACCCTCCAGACATAGTAAGTTCCATAACTAGAGCTCTTCAAATAAAAATGGAAAGACCATCTGAAGTCCTTTCCAACTATGAGAGTCTATGTTTCTACAGAAAAGTAATAGGGATGTGAGACTTGATTGGTCTTCTGGGCTTTGTAGCTTAGTGAGGCAAGTGTTCTCTTCCAACCCTGGGAGAGATCTGAACTAATGTAATCTTTGATCCAAGAGACAGCCTTGAGCTGTGCCCAGAAGTTTTGAAAAAAGTGGCACACAGGGGAAGGAGATAGATGAGCAGAGTGGAAGTGGACAATGAAGCAAAGCACTATAGATTCCCTACAGGTCTCTTGCATAGATAGCATCCTCTAGAACTAAAATCTTAAGCTTTAGGGCTTGGTTCTGGTCAATGGAGCAAAGAACTTAGACAAAAAGATGGCTCTGACTTCCCCTTTGTGGAAATGAAGAAAATTTTGAAAGGATTTTATTTTTTAGCTTTCTAAATTCTCCCCATTCTTGACAAGCATTTTATATAATTCTCTTTCCCTTTATCTAAGCTGTTTCTTATCCTGAATTTTATTTCATTTAAAAATCATGATTGCATATATGGTATGAATGTATAGCTATTGTATGCAACAGAATGATAAAATAAATCAGTAGAATCAATTAATCAGAATCTCATACTGAGCTAGAGGCAAAAGAAAGTTATGCGTGTTTTTTATTAATAACTAGCATTTGTTTAAGCTCCTTAAAGTAGCAGATAAAGAGATCCATATGGAATTTGGAATCATTTTATCCCCTAGGCTAGAAAATGATCTTGTTATTATGGCAGTGTATAGGTGCTCAAGTGCCAGAGGGAAAACTTTTAGCCTCTAGCAGGCAGAGGAGAATGGCATGGTTCAAGAAAGATTCAGTGCCTAGCCAAACTTTTATCTATCCAGTCCTGCCTAGTAGTTACAGTAAGAATATATATCTATATATAGATATATATTCTCTAGGTCTAGGGCAAGGATTCTCAAACTTTTTGTGTGTCATGGACCCTTTTGGCAGTCTGATAAATCTATGAACCCCTTCTTGGAATACTGTTTTTAATGCATAAAATA
Organism: Gymnobelideus leadbeateri; assembly: GCA_011680675.1. NCBI lineage: Eukaryota > Metazoa > Chordata > Mammalia > Diprotodontia > Petauridae > Gymnobelideus > Gymnobelideus leadbeateri. The sequence goes on along the minus strand of WOXC01008954.1, from coordinate 398,714 downwards.
AAATATACAAAATTAGAAAAGAATACAGCTTTCAATTTCTTTTAATTTCTAGACACCAGTTTAAGAACCTCTGCTCTAAAGAATGCTCTTACATTTTTCTTCATGGTGCCAGGATGAGGGCAGAATTGGTTGCTAGTAAGAAGGCAGACAGCTCTATGTTCCCTGTATATACATTCTCTCTATTATAAAATGGCACCAATTACTCATCACTGCCAACGAACCCTCCTTCCCTACTCCCTCACCCCCACTAGGACTAAGAAGCTTAAGGAAATGCACTATTGTTATTTTTTTGCAGCAAAATCATATTAGAGAAGCTTTGGGGTTATTCTGTGGACTCCCAGAATAATTCTTGGTAAAGCTTGAATACATCTGTATTCCAATACTACTAATGTTATAGTCAACACACAACCTAGGTGTCATCCTGGGCACCCCCTCCCCTGTCTCTGTCTCCTTGTCTCTCTCTCTGTCTCTGTATCTGTCTATTTGTCTGGCTGTCTCTCTCTCCCTCTCCCTCCCTCTCTCCCTCCCCCCCCCCATATCTAATCAGTTGTCAGATCTTGTCATTGCTGCCTTTGGAACATCTCTCATAGATTTCTCCTCTCCTCTGGCTCTGCTACCACCTGGCACAAGTCCTCATCACTCCACACCTGGACTATCCTCCCCCGCTTGGTCTCCCAGCCTCAGGTCTCTTCACACTCCAGCCTGTCCTCTACTTCTACTCAGCTGCTGATCTTCCTAAATCACAGGTAGGGCCCTATCATCCTTTTATTCAATAAACTCCAATGGTTCCCTATATCCTGTGGTTGGACTTTAAAGCCCTTCACAGTGAGGCCCCTTCTAATCTTTGCCTTATTCCTGGGCATTTACTCTGAGATGCAGAGACACTGACCTCCTTGTTATTCCTTGCATAAGACTTTCCATCTATCAGCTCCAAGCATTTTTTAAATTATTTTTTTTTAATTTTTGTGAGGCAATCAGTGTTAAGTGACTTGCCCAGGGTCACACAGCTAGTATCCAAGCATTTTCAATTATTATTCCCTATGCCTAGAAGAACATCTTCCCTCATCTCTCCCTTTGAATTTCTCTGGTTTCCTTCAAGTCTCAGCTAAAGTATCCTCTTCTGAAGAAACCTTTCCCAGTTCTATGTAAAACTGGTGCCTTCCCTTGGAGATTGTTCCCCAGTGTAACCTGTGTATATCTTGCTGTCTCTCCCTTTCCCTCTCCTTCTCTCCCTCATTAGATTGTAATTTCCTTGGGGACAGGCAATGTTTCTGCTTTTCTTTATATCCCTAGCACCTGGGACTGTGTTATGTAAGCACTTAATAAATGCTAGTTGACTGACAGTAAATAATCTTGCCTGTTTGCAGAGAACAAAGACATAACGTGCCTGAACAGTTGCAATACTTAGGGAGTAGGTGAAAAGAAGGGAATAAGCATTTATATAGCACCTACTATGTGTTGGGCACTATGCTAAGTGCTTTTACAAATATTATCTTATTTGGTCTTCACAACAGCTTTCCAAGGTAGGTGCTAGTATCCCCATTTTACAGATGAGGAAACTGAGGCAAACACAGGTTAAATGACTTGCATAGCTAGAGAGTGTCTTTGGGAAGATTTGAACTCAGATCTTCCTGACTTAAATCCCATCCACTGTACTACTAGCTGCCTTGTAGAAATGGTCATGTTAAGAGTGTATATGAGAATGGAGTATGGATAATATTTCTTGGATTCAGTACTTGGACTGCATTTACAACAACACATGCTCAAACATTTTCTACATCACCTAGAGAACACCTTCAATTTCCATCTTCTGGGACTATTAAAAATGAATGTGAAAAGAAATAATAGAAGAAGAAAAGGGTAGAAAGACAAAGTGGGGGGTGGCTAGGGGGCACAGTGAGCAGAGCACTGACCCTGGAGTCAGGAAGGCTTGAGTTCAAATCCAGCCTCAGACATTTAACACTTACTAGCTGGCGTGACCTCGTACAAGTCACTTAACTCCAATTGCCCTGCCTTTCCCCCTCCAAAAAGGAAAAAAAAGGTGAGAAGAAGACAAAGGAGAGAGTTTAGAAAGGAAAGAGGAAACAAATATAAATTAGGAATAGAAACCTGACGAAGAATTTAAATTCCATTTACTTTACCTTTAGTTTCAAAAGCTGGTTTTCAACCTGAGCCACCTCTAACTGCCTCTGCTTTTCTCTCAGTTTTTCCATAGATGCTTCATATGTATGCTGTAAATTTCTGATCTGGTCCTTAATGGTACTGTTTTCCAAGGTAACATCCACCAATGTTTTCTGCCAGGACAAAAAGCAGAATGCATTTTGAGACATCCCATTATTGACTGAATACTAACATACAGAAAACCACATGTGAACAGAGGGCCAAGGATTTCATAAAACCTTCACCAAGGCTGTAGCCTAGACTATCCTTTATGTACTCTAGAGTGTGTTAAGACAACCCAGCATGTAGCCAATATGGGGAACAACAATCACCCTGCCTATTCACACTCTGGAAACCCAGTCCATTCTGGGAGCCTTTGTCACCATCATAGGGGGGTGGGTTCCTGTTATTGCCAAATTAACTCTCTAATCTACCTATCCCCTAAGCTCCTCCATTGCAGCCACCTACACATTTCCCATGGGACCTGTACCATGGAAGTTGGCTAGAGAAGAATCTAAAAAATAGAGACTTTCTCTCTTACCTGAAATAGGGTGGTCACTTTTGTCCTTAAGGGCAATATGGAGGGGTAGGGAAGGAGTGGCTCGGTTGATTCCAATAAAATGTCAGTTCACAAGGAATCTCTTCTCTGGTGGCTCCCTCTCATTCCAGCCCAGGAGTAGGAAGGAGGAGCTGGTAAAGCTAGAGGACCATGGACTTTCAGTGTAGTTTATAGCCCTTAACCATAGTGCTTTTGCACAGACAGGTGTTTAACAAATGCCTTTGATAATAGCCAGGGGGTGCCCATCAGCAAGAATGTTTTAAATGCCTGCGGCTTTTTATGACTGCAATTTGTGTTTGGTTTATTCTTTTAGGACTCCAGAAGAGTGAGGTCATTAAAATCCAGAACTCCCACTGCTAGACACTGTGTTTATGGCCGTCTTCTCTCACCTCCCACACCCCCCCACCCCTCACCCCCCACCCAAGTCGCATGCCATTTCAAATGCGAACATCTGGAAACCCTATCCTTTGAAATAGTATCCCAAGACCTTTGCTGACTCTGTAGCAAGAGAATAAATTAATCTCTGAGGCTCCTTCGTTTCTAAAATCCTTATTTGAATAATGATAATAAGCCTTTTACCTCCTTGTTTCTCTAAGCAGAGGTTCCTGATTAGAGTATATAATGAATATGTGAAATATCTCTGCTTGGAATGGACTCATCTTTCATCTTTGTCTGCTAAAGATCATCCCTTGCTTTAAGACCCATCAGGTACCACCTCCTCCTGTCACACTGTTACCTAAGTGAGTCATTTTACTACCCAGGGCCGACGATCTTCATCTATAAAATAAGAGAGTGAGACAAGATGGCATCTGAGGTCTCTTCCTGCTATAGAATCAGGACTCCACCTCCACAATCCTTTCCCATCCCCCCTGCATACCTAAAAGTGATCTATCTCTCCTCATATGTCTGATAACCCTCCTCTTGGAACTTGTGCAACTTTCACTGTATCACATTTATTTGAATACCTAGATGCCCCATCTCCATTAGATTATAAATTCTTCAATAGCAGGGTGGTTATTGTACCTAACTCTGTAGCCTCAGTACCTACCAAATTCCCTGATGCTTCAAAAATATTAACTGAAGGGGTGGCTAGGTGGCGCAGTGAGTAGAGCACTGGCCCTGGAATCAGAAGGACCTGAGTTTGGATCCGGCCTCAGACACTTAACACACACAAACAAAAACCTAGCTGTGTGACCTTGGGCAAGTTACTTAATCCCAATTGCCCTCCAAAAAGAAAAAAAAATATGTATATATATATATATATATATATATATATATATATATATATATTAACTGAAATATTACGATGAGGCATGTGGGATAGCTAAAAACATGAAGTAATGTTGATTTTGGATGGTGGTATGGTGGTATGGGAAGACATTTGGATTCAGGGTCATAGGGCCTAGGTTCAAATTTTGACTTTTCCAATTACAACCTGTGAAACATAAGCAAGTCACTTTACCTCTGTAGCCCTCAGTTTCTCCATCTGTAAAATGAGGGGGTTGGACTTCTCAGGTCCTTGGAAGAATATCACTCTAAGGTCTCTTTGTGTGCTATATAAAAATTGACTTGTATTATAAGAAATGATGAGCAGGATACTCTCAGAAAAACCTGGAAAGACTTGCATGGGCTGATGCAAAGTGAAATGTCCTGTTTACAAAGTAACAGCAATATTGTAAGATGATCAGCTGTGAATGACTTAGCTATTCTCATCAATACAACCATCCAAGACAGCTCTGAAGGACTCATGATGAAAAATGCTATCTATCTCCAGAGAAAAACTTACAGTGTCTGAATATAGATCAAAGCATACTTTTTTTACTTTATTTTTCTTTAGTCTTTTTGTGTATGTTTTCTTTCACAACATGACTATTAATGGATATGTTTTCCATGACTACACATGCATAACCTATATCAAATTGTTTTCTTCTCAGTGAGGGGGTGGAGGTGGAAATGAAGGAAGGGAAAGAATTTGGAACTCGAAGTTTTAAAAATGAATGTTAAAAATTGTTTTTACATATAACTGGGGAAAAATAAAATACTTAATAAAAGCTAGAAATGAATGTTAAAATTGTCTTTACAAGTAATTAGAAAAAAATAAAATACTATGTAAAAATTGAGAATTAATGTTATGTTAAGTATTTTTGGACTAATTTCCTTACTCCCCCTTGAATAGCAGGCTTAATGAATATAGAAAGAGTCTTAATAAAGAGAATATCTCTTAGTTCAATGTTGACTAAATCAGTCGAGGGAGAAGCCTTTGTCTATTATTGACCAAATTTAGAAAGGATGTATACTCCATTCCTGACCAAACCAGGAAAGGGAAGGTCTTTAGTTTTCAGGGAAACATCTTCCTCAAAGGTGTACCCACATTACTGTTATCATTACTGTGGAATGTCTTCGTCTTTTGTTTCACCATTTTTTATAAATGCAAGCTGTAAATTGCTTGAGAGAAAAGAGAAAATTGGGAGACAGTAGAATTCTATTGGTCAGAACCTGTAGCCAAGCAAGCTGTGTGTACACTGATAAAATATGTTTCCAAGAGATTTAATCTGAAAATTGAATTGGAATGTTTTTCATTCCTAGTACCTTTCAGTACCAAGTTTATAATTCTAGGAGTAAGACCAGTCACAAAGCTACCTGAAGGTATACCAGGCTACCTGAAAATCATAGAATCTTAGAGCTAGAAAAATCTGAGAGATGACTTAACTGAACCAACTCATTCTAAACATAAGGAAATAGAAGACCAGATGTTACTCTCTTCCTCAAAACCCTACATTGGCTCCTCCTCACCTACAGAATAGAGTCTAAGCTTATTGGGGAAAAGACGTCACAGTAAAACTGAATAGGGGCTTTTTTTCATTCAACTCAAATGAAATATGGGCAAAATTGGTAAGGGGAGAAGCAGAGTGACTGACACATAATAAAGACTTAATAATTGCTTGTTGATTGATTGAAAATTAGAAATTAGTATAAATAAGAAGTTAAATTGTTCTGGGGGTGGGGAACCTAGTCTTGAGGCTACATGTAGTCTTCTAGGTCCTTGTGTGTGGCCTTTTGACTGAGACCACAATTTACAGAACAAATCCTTTTATTAAAAGGATTTGTTCTGTGAAGTTTGGATTCAGTCAAAGGTCACACTTGAAGACCTAGAGGGCCACATGTCGCCATGAAGCCATAGGTTCCCCACCTCTGGATAGATCTTCAGCCCCAGCTAAGTTAGTAGGGCTGTTTGATGGATAATTTTATACCAGATAGATTTTCCTTCAGTTATTACATACCTGTTCTTGGCTGCTTGTGATTAGTATTTAAAGGTATTTTGGAGCTGTGGGGCAAATAGGTGGTTCAGTGGATAGAACATAAGGCCTAGTGTCAGGAAGACTTATCTTCCTGTTTTGCCTTGGTTGTTCATCCTTTGCCCTTAAAGAGGATCAATAGCATCATGAATGTGATGTCTTGACTTGTGAATAAACTGGATTTGAGTGAGGCAGAGCTGTGCAAAGTCATCTGTCTGACTTTCTTCTCCAGAGTCATCAAAGTCCAATGACAAGGACTTAAGTCAAGACAAGTAGTGATGACCAGAGATTCAGTGAGTGACCTTAGCCCTTCTAGTTAAGGTCTTTCCCAGGCTTCAGTTTGTCTGAACATCTTCCTGAGTTAAAATCTGGCTTCAGACACTTACTGGCTGTGTGACCCTGGACAAATCACTTAACCCTGTTTGCCTCTGTTTCCTAATCTGTAAAATGAACTGGATAAGGAATTGACAAACCATCCCAGTATCTTTGCCAAGAAAATCCCAAATGGGGTAATAAAAAGTTGGACACAACAGAAACAACTTAATAATGACAATTTGAAGTTAGCTATATACCAGGTCAAAATGGAAAGATTGTGAAGTTTATCCAGTTACTTAAATAAAAATGTATGGGGCGGCTACGTGGCGCAGTGAATAGAGCACTGGCCCCGGAGTCAGGAGGACCTGAGTTCAAATCCAACCTCAGACACTTAACACAAAAACTAGCCATGTGACCTTGAGCAAGTCGCTTAACCCCAGTTGCCCTCTTAAAAAAAAAAGCAAAAAAATAAAATAAAAGTGTACCTCTCAAAGGAAAAAGATGAAGATGTCAATTAAGTAAATTATACAACTGGCCAGCAGCCAGGGATCTAATAAAAGATGAGCACATTACCCCTCCCCACCAAAAAAAGGGAAAAGAACCTATTTGTATAAAAACATTTATAGCAGTTCTTTTTGTTTCAGCTAAGAATAAGAAATTGGGGGGATACCCATCATTTGGGGAAGAGCTGAACAAGTTGTGATATATGATTGTAATGGAATATTATTGTGCTATAAGAAATGATGAGCAGGATGAGTTCAGAAAAACCTGGAGAGGCTTCCTTGAATTGATACAGAATAAAGTGAGCAGAACCAGGAGAACATTGTATACAGACAGAAACATCAATATTGTACAATGCACAACTGTGAATGACTTGGCTGTTCTCAACAATACAATGATCCAAGATGATCCCAAAGGACTCATGATGAAAAATGCTATGCACCTCCAGAGAAAGAACTGGTGGCATCTGAAAATATCTCTCTCTGTTCTTTCTTTCTCTCTTACTTTTCTTCCTTCTCCAAGTTTTCTTCCACAAAATGACTCATATGGAAATGTTTTACATGATTGCATATGTATAACATGTATCAGATTGCTTACCATTTCAGGGAAGAGGGAGAGGGGAGAGGAGACATAAAATTTGGAAATAAAAACTTTTTAAAATGTTAAAAATTGTTTTCACATGTAATGGGGAAAATTTTTTTTAAATTTTTTTAAAGATAAGCACATATAAGCTCATTATAGAACAACTCTTAAACTCAGTCAAACTGACCCCCTCAGCTGCCAGGTGGTTAACTGCATTCTGCGAAGATAAAAGAAACCTTAGTTCCCAGATATAAAAGGAGAGAGGACAGAAAATTCGCAGGTGATTTAATAAGCCAGTAGCCACCCACTCAGTCTATGCCCAGGAGGGAAATTATGTTCAGAAGGACTCAGAAAGAATACAGAGAAATGCTTCGCCCTTATTTCCAAATTCTTCTTCCATTGTTGTTGTTCAGTTGTTTCAGTGTGTCTGACCCTGTTTAAGGTTTTTTCAGCAAAGATATTGGATGGGTTTATCATTTCCTTCTCCATTTTCCCCCATAAAGCCATTTAAATACTATCAAAGTATTTTGTTTGAGGGTCACACTTGATTCCATCCCTCACTTTATTGGTAAGAAAGCCATGGGAAAGTCAGCTACCATCTAGTACGTCTTTGTAACTTGACTAATGTCTAATATGAAAGTATTTGCAGATCCTATACTGGACTATATGTTGTCGTGGGGGTGGGGAGGGAGGGAAAGGAAATTTGAAACTCAAGGAACTATGGAACTGAATCTTGTTAACTAAAAATAAACAAATAAATTAATAAAAAAAATAAAATAAAAAAAGAAGAAGAAGAAAGTCAGCTACGATGGACTGATGCCAGAAACCTCATCCCAGGAGCCACTTGACCATTTCCCTGTGTGTATTTTCTTTTCTTATTAGAATGTAAGTTCCTTAAGGGTAGGAACAGTTGTCTTTTTTCTATTTGTATAGCAGTGTCTACTGTTATAACTAGTGACAGAAGACTCAACCTCTTCATTTTATAAGGGAGGTACAGGGGTTCAATACTGGCTCTTTGGGGAAGGTACAATAATCTCTTGATAGCTTTTAAAACTATTTTTGTACAAAAATCTGTGAATTGGGAGATCAGAAGACCTGGACTGTGCCGCCAATTTTGCCACTATATTGCCACTATATCACCACACGGCCTCCTCAAGTAAGTCAATTCTCCTTTCAAGGTCTCTGCTCCCTCATCTGCAAAATTAGGGGCTGGATAAGATGATCCCTCAAGTCCTCCAGCTCTAAACCTCTATGAACCTACATCTCTATAACTGCAGATACTGCAGCCAGGGGTCATCCCAGCTAAACCCAAACAGAAGATGAAGTTCACTTAGATCAGTTGTCACATGTCTTATTTTTGATTTTCCACTGCAGTTAGGGTGTGTGCCTCATGTTGCCATACAGGTGGCCCCTGGCTTCCTGCATCAATGATTTTCTAGATGAAATAATGGAAGCAACATGGGATAGGGAAAGAGCACTAGACTTAGAATATTTTCTGAACCTCAATTTCTTCATCAGTAAAATAGGAATAATATCTTCCTTACTTATCTCTTGGAGTTGCTATGAGGATTATCAAATGAGATAGTGAATATGAGTGGGCTTTGTAAATAGTTAAGTGCTATATTATTATTTATGATTTCTATTTTCAAACAGACTGATAGTCTCACTGACCTAGCTATTTCCTCCAGTGACACAGACCTTTACCTACCCACCATTTATGACTCTGGCCCATTAGTTTGCCACAGGAGGTTCCCGCCCCCCGCAACACACTGGGGATCTTCTCCCCTTCCTCCTACCATTGTAAAGATAGCAGTGTGGAAATTACAGACTGGGTCTTGATTATCCCGTGTTCCTACCATGTGACAAACCCATCTTCTTTTTGGTCATACATGTATTTGATATTAATAATCATCACAATGGAAGCAAAAAGCCTTTTAACATGCCACCATCCACCTCTGAACTGGTACTCTGTCTCTTGACCTGGGGCCCTATACTGCTGATCTATGAGTATTCAATGTATTTAAATGTCCTCAGACCCACTATGAAACAGACCATTTATCACTGGCCATTATCCCTATTATGGCACCTTATGTATGCACTCTGCTTCATTGCTTTCCAGCTCTTGCTCTAGAAACAGTAATCAAATCAACACTACCATTTATAGAAAGAACATCTCCATCCATTGCTCTACAACTCCATTTACCATTCCTGTAACTCCCCAAACCAAAACACCCATCCCTGGTATATTTTCCTAAGTGTATTTCCCTAAGTATATTTTCTTTCCCTATTAGAATGTAAGTTCCTTGAGGGTAGGAACAGTTGTATTTTTTCTATTTGTATCTTTAGCATTTAGCATAGTGCCTAGCACACAGCACTTCTTTCATTCAACTGTTCATTTATACTTTTCTATAAATCAAATATCTTGTCCTCAATTAGATTTTGCTTCCCTGTAATAAAATAGAGAGGTCCTTTGTAACACTAATACTGGAAGATGCAACTACTATATCATATGCCGCTTTCAACATATTCAGTTATATTTGGTGAGGGATATAATTTGACCTATGGGCTAATGGGATTCTATTTTAATAACATTTTATAAAATGTTACTGATTTGTGGCAAACCCCACTGCTTTCTTCTTTTGTTATTAAATTTTGATAACAATAATGACAAAATCAAATCATTTAGAATAAGGCTCTCTGCTTGAAATGTGCCGTCAAGTTTCATTTTCAAAACTTTCTAGAAAGCTGGAATGTGGCCATCCTGCAGCATTGTGAATAAGAACACAATTACATACCTGTAGGCCAATGGAGTCTGAAGCCAAAGAGGAGTTCATGTCATTAAAACTATCCAAGGCTGAAGACTGTGTTTCAATGTGATTCTGTAGATAGTCCTGTTGAGCATTGGAAACCTGAACAGAAGGAAGAGAGAATTATGCAAAACCCACACACATAGAAGGACTCTCAACTCGGTTGCCTCAGATATACTAATTAAGCTCATCAAGCTTTCATAGAATGTCTTCAGAGGCAACAGATGATCAGGAGGACAGAACTTCAGAGGCTGTATATAGACAATAAAGTCAAAAGGTCAAATACAATGCTCTTCACAAACAATGAGCAGTTTGCTCAGATACAGGAGATTAGAGATGCTCATTGCCTTGGTTTGCTAACTCATTTAGAGGATGGCCACCCTTTAAGTCAAAAGAATGTTCTCAACTTTGCTCTCAGTTGTTCCTCCCACATCTACTTTTAAAGTCCTCCAAGAAATCTCAAGTGCTTTTTTTTGTAACATCAAAAACACTGGACAAAACCAATGTTCAGGTAGGCAAGGTAAGAATATGCTGGAACAAAGTCCTTCCTTTAAATTTTCCCAAGGGCTTAGGATCTAAATTGACACCATTTAACAGAAAACTCTGTCCAGTGTTCTCATTAATCCATGTCCTGTTCTCTAAAGGGAGATAAAGCCAGTCTACAAATAAAAAAGCCTAAGAAATTCACTAAGACCAACTTTCTACAGAGGGCCCCATATAAACTATATATATAATACAGACACATCATAGTTGAGTCCAAAAACAGGCTAATTCCCATAACAGACAAAAGCAATGAGCAAATTCATTAATTAATCACATATTAATTGATCCTAAGTAACATAAGCCCAGCTTTTACCATATTTAGTTATATTTGGCAAAGGATGTGATTTGACTCATGGTATAACAGGGTTCTATGTCAATAACACTTCATATACATGGTGAACCCCAATGCTTTCCTCTTTTGCCATTAAGTTTTGATGGTGGCAATGATATCACAAACATTATATTATTAAAGCCTTATTCTAAATGATTTGTTTTTGTCATCAAAATTAATGACAAAAGAAGAAAGCAGGGGGGTTCACCATGCATCAGCAATATGAAGTGTTGTTTAAAAAGAACCCTATTACATAAAGGTCTGTTTCACCGGGCACTGTGATAGACACAAAATGAGTACAGCATAGCATGGTGTCTGCCACATAATAAACACTTAATTAATGCTTGTTGACTGACTCTTCCTTACTACTACTGCTACTAGTTCTACTGCTACCATTAATGATAATGATGATAATGACAGCATTTATATAATGCTTTAAGGTTTGCTAATATTTTCTCATTTATCCTCACAACAACCCTGGGAGGTAGATACTATTATTATCCCCATTTTATAGATATTAAAACTGCGGAAGATAGAGGCTAAGTAGCTTGCCCAAGATCACACAGCTAGTAAGTTTCTGAGGCTGGTTTTGAACACAAGACCAGGTTCAGGGTTCTATCTACTATGCCAATGTTTTTGCTGGCAAGACCAACACATCTAAAACAATTAGCAAACAATTTAGATCATACATAACCATGTACAAAATTATGTGATACTGATCATAAGTACCATCAGAATTTAATAAATGAAGGCCTCATTATAGACTGGAGTAGTTTGGGAAGGCTTCTTGAAAGTAGAAGATCATGTTCTAATACTTAAAGTTATTTTAGTTCAAATAGGCCTGGTAAGGGTAAGGGTGGTGGTGATGGTGGTGATGGTGGAGTGAAGAAGGTGAACAAAGAAACAGATCATGTGCAAGTGTTAAGAGTTTTGCCCATGTTTCTGTTATCTATTAAGTCATTTTTGTTTACAATAAAATCTTCTGCTCTTATTCCAGCGATTTAGTAACTATGAATGAATGTTAAGTTCAGATTTCCATATGTATGTTAGAATTTCACTATCCAATTTCCCAAAATATTTATATATCAGCACCTTTCATTAAGATATTGAATCTCTCTAGAATGTTGGCTATATATCCTGTTGGTTCTTCCTTACTTAGCTTCAGTTACACACAAAGGTGAGCCCTTTAAAAGCAAATATTTAAAATCTGGGACTTAAAACCAGTAAATCATTCCCCCTTAAAAAAGATTAGTTGAACATTTTCTATAAATAACCTAACCTCCTCTACTATATCTCAAAACATGTTTCAATTCACAAATATTGATAGCCCCAAAACTTCTCAGATGCATATCTTTGCTTAAAATGAAGCTTGTATACACATGCATATGTGCACACACACAACATATACCTTTCCTATGAAAATTATTTACATTCTGGTCATCTCTCCACATTTACAAATGAATGAGACCTTTACTTACTCTCAGTTCTTTGGTAAGGAATTGAATTTTCTGCCTCATTTCATCATAGTTTCCATATATTTGTTTTCTGACTTTTTCCAATGTTGCTCTCACCTGCAGCCCAACAGAAATCACACAAACACTTTAAGAAACCACAATAATGGGCAGTTCTAACATAAAGACATTCCTAAGGAAAAGACGTGGAAAGGGAAGCTTAAAAGACCTCATATGTAACCTAGGAATATATCTTTGTCATTTTCATTCCATCAGCTCTCACTTATTGTGGCCCATTTGAAAAGAGGGGAAATCACGTACTGCCAATGTCTATTGACTCATCTATAACAAAAAGTGCCCTAGGAAAATAAGGACAAAAGCATAGCCTTCCATTTGAGGAAGAAGGAAGTCTTTTCTTTCACTGCTGGAATATCGTGGCTGCCCTCAATATTCCCCTCATCCCAACTGGCTTATTTAAGGTGGACGTTACATAGGGAGTAAAAAGTAATGGTTGACTTTGAAAGACTTAGAAACTCAATTCCAAAAGGCTCATGATGGAAGAGGATACCCACTTCCTAATAGAGATGAGGAGTAGAAATTAAGATATAATTTTTTAGACGCAATCAATATAAATATTTTGCTTTGCTTGACTACACCTGTCTATAACAGGGGTTTTGTTTTTTCTTGTTTTTTCAATTAGGAGAGAGAGCAAGAGAGCTGGGAGGGAGAGAAGGCAGCTTTTCCTTTAAAAAAATTTTTAAAGTAATTTTGGTAGGCTCACAAGGCAGTGGAAAGTGTAGCAACCCTCATTCTTATTTCAGAATGACTGAACAAGAGGTTAGTCAACACTGACTTTGAACTGGAATTTGAACTTAGGTAGACAGAAAGAATGTTATCAGTTCTGATAAGAAAATTAATTTTGACTCATTATGACATGGAAGATCATAATGGACTAGTACATTTTGATGTTGGCAGTTCCAAATCAATCATGCCAGCTGTGCTCATATGCATAGATCGAATGTTTTCCTATGACCTTTGACTTGATTTTCATCCCTTCTCTTTTATACTGCTCCAAATGTTTGAAAAGAAATTCTGAGATATTTAGATGCCTTGAATAAATAAAAGTAGCATTTCTTCTGAAAAAAATTCAGTGTAACTTTTGAAAAGGGACAGGGTCAAAGTAGAGAATAGAACAAGTTGGGGGTGGGATAGGATGGAGGGAAATATAGTCAGTCTTTCACAATATGTCCACTAAGGAAATGTTTTGTATAGCTACATATGTACAATCTATATTGAATTGCTTATCTTTCCAGTAAGGGTGGGAGATGAGAGAGGAAAGGAAAGAATCTGGAATTCAAAGTTTTAAAATCAAATGTTTTAAATATTTATTATTATTATTATTATTATTATTATTATTATTATTATTATTTTACATGCAACTGGGAAATAAGATATGCAGGAACTGGGGTATGGGGATCCATCTTGCCCTACTGGAAAGTCGAAGTGGGGGGGGGTGAGGAAGGATATAGGAGAGAGCAGATTGGGGGAGGGGGTATACAGTGGGATTGCTGTTTTGGGGTGGTGAGAAGGGGAAATACAGAGAGAAAATTTGTAACTTAAAATCTTGTGGAAATGCATGTTGTAAACTAAACATAAACATAAAATTCACTTTAAAAAAATTCAGTGTGTGAAACTCCTTTGTATGAGTTCCAATAATAACACTGGTGGGTGCATTAAATATATAGCTCATTAAAGTTTGCAAAGTGCTTTATACGCATCTTATCTGATCCTCACAAGAGTTAAGTGCTATTATTTTTCCATTTTACAGATTTGGAAATTATTTAGGCTGAGAAGCTAAGTGACTTACTTGGGAGGTAAAGCATGTATGACTTTTCTCCGGTGACAAACAGAAAGTAAAGCTACTCAGTCAAGCTCAACAAGAGAGCAAACAAATAGGGTATCCTCAGAAAGATTAAAGAAAAATTAAATCCTGAGGCAAACCAAAGTAGCTTCTATTTCTTATTTGTTACCCGTTTAGTGTTGGCCATGGGATCATACATGTCCCAGACATGGTTTCAGTCATATTGGTGAAGGGAAGGACTCCAGGGAAACCCAGAGAAAGGAATGGCATCCCTTTGGTCATTGTTTCTTAGGGCTGTTCAACCTAATAGTAGAAATCTCTTAGGACAAGTCCTTAAGTACAATGTCTCACCCTGATTCCACCAAAGGCTAACATTAGGCTGTGAGAACCACCCCTGTGCTTTGGTTATGACAATAACATGAAGACTTAGAGAACATTCTCTAACAAAAAGACCTGATAATCTTCTTAAATGACACATTGCAATCTATCAGTGAACCCCAGAAAGGAATGAGAGCCAGAAAAAAAAAATCTTTAAAGTGTCTCACATCCTTAATGTAGTTCATTTCTTCTTTCAGCTGATTAGTGGACCACCCATATACCACCATTTCTTTCTGTTGGTTTTGGTCAGATCTTCGAACCACACCATAAACTACACCTTGAGGGAGTTTCTTGGTAGATTCTCCATTGACTAAATCAGGATGCTACAAAAAAGAAAAAAGTAAATGGTAAAAAATACTATGAGCATTAGTAATAGTAAAAATACAAAAAGTAAATAGTAAAAACAAAGTGAAATACGTAAACAGTGAAATTGCAAGAAAACATTCATTCTTATTTATATCCTTTCCTGACATTTGCCCTTAAAAACATAACAAACAAAGCCCCAATCCAAATCACACATACTTCTTGTTGTTGTTCAATAACGTCTAACTCTTCATGACTCCATTTTGGGGTTTTCTTGGCTAGGATACTGGAGTGGTTTGTCATCTCCTTCTCTAGCTCATTTTATAGATGAGGAAAGTGAGGCAAACAGGGTTAAGTGATTTGCCCAGGGTCACACAGCTATTAAGTGTCTGAGGCTGAATTTGAACTTAGGAAGATGAGTCTTCCTGACTTCACATCCAGTGCTCTATCCACTGTGCCACCTAGCTGCCCTCAAAAAAGAGGGCATATATACTAATCTCACTCAAACCAACTTCTCTCCCATGGCACTCAGTGAGGTTACAAAGTCAAATACAGCATCACAGATTTAGAGCCAGAGAGACCCTTAGAAGCCATCGATTCCAACTTTCAGGCACAGAAAGGTTCATCTGACTTGCCCTAGGTCACAACGGTCCTAAGTATCTGATTAGGATTTGAACCCAGGCTCTCCTGATTCCAAGTTTGGTGTCCTACTATATTCTACTACTGCCCCTTCTTTCATTGCCCTGCATGAAAATGTCAAGGCCTCAGGGCGGCTAGGTGGTGCAGTGAGTAGAGCGCTGGCCCTGGAGTCAGAAGGACCTGAGTTCAGATCCGGCCTCAGACACTTAACACACACAAACAAAAACCTAGCCATGACCTTGGGCAAGTTACTTAACCCCAATTGCCCTCCAAAAAAAAACAAACAAAAAAAAAAAGTCAAGGACTCTTATCTCAGCTCTACAGCAATGTAATCCTTACCATCCCCATAAATCTCCTAATTATGACCAGGCCATTTCCAGTCATCCTGATCTGTATCTGGCCACTGGACCCAGTTAACTCTGGAGGATGTCCCCCTAATGCCACCTGAATGCTTAAAGGGCTGGATTTGCTTAACTTGCTTTGTACAATATCAGAGATCCACTGAACATGAAACACAATGTGCCCAATATTCTGCCATGTCCTGTAACAAGTAAAAGAAGGGCAAGACAGTAACAAAATTCGGATTTCGAGCTGGTAGAGAGTTGAAATAACATCAAGTCCACCCTACCCTACCCCCTTTTCACAGATGTGGAAGCTGAGGTCCAGAGGAGGGATATGGTTTGTCATCTGTTGGTTTTGTCTAACAGGGTCACTGAATTTGCTATCTTCAAGGAATTTGCCACCAATTAGAATATGAGAAGACTGAGAAACATGAAATAATTTGTAAACTATCCCCAAAAAAGAGTTCTGAGAAGGTCCCATTTTTGCAGAGGAATAAGACTATGGATATAACATCTCCATACAATATAGGAATTTTCCAAATGCTGTTTAGTTTGGCTAAACTGGTTTCTCTCTTTTTATTCTTTGCTATAAGGAATGACTCTCTAGGAGGGGGAGGGATACATTGGGAGATATAGGTGATTTACAAACAAAAGACAGAGAAAGTCAGTTTTTAAGGCAGCAATGGAACCCAGGTCCTCTTGATTCCAAATCCAATGCCCTATGTACTATATCACATTAAAATATTATCAGTGGTTTATCCCTTATGGGATCAAAGATCTGAAAACAGATTTGGAAGAAAAAACTTTCAAAAATTACAGAAGAAGACAAAATTGTCTATTTAATATTTTTCCCATGTTGGCCCCACTAACGTGAACATTTTATATTAAATTATATAAATTTGACTTTAATATGTTCTTCCACCACACATTCTCAATTAAAATAACTTAAATTAATTTTTCAAAATTATAAACTTTTTAAAAAGAAATTTCTATTTCTTTCCCTCCCCCCTTCCCTTATTAGAAATATACATGAATTGAGAATATAAGGCACAATCTCAAGAAAGGTTTCTGGTGGCATGTCCCAAGGAATTTGCTCTCAGTTCTATGAAATTTAATATTTTTATTAATTGAAGGCATATATAGAATTCTTATTAAATTTGCTAATGTCATGAGAATTGGAGGGATAACTAGCACACTAGATAGTAGTCAGGATCCAAAAAGATTTCAATAGGCTAGAATGATAAGGTTGAATCTAATAAGAGAAACATAACATGGCAAAATGTCCTATTGAATTTTTAAAATTCAACATCACAAATACAGGATAGGGAAAGTGTGCATTGATGACAATTTATGTGAAAAATATCTAGGAGTTTCAGTGGAAACAAGTTCACTAAGAGTCAACATGCTACCAAAGAAAAAGAAAAATATTAATAAAGTCAAAATGTCCAGAATTAGAGGTATTATAGTCTAGTTATGTTGGGCCCTCATCAGATCCCACCTGAAGAATTATGTATAACACTTTAGGAAAGATGAGCAGATTAGGGGGTATCCAGTGAAAGTGACAAGGATGGTAGGGTAACTAGAGATTGTCACATGATGACCATTTAAATAACAAGGGTCTTCAATATGAAGAAGACTCATTGGGACAGAATATTTGAAGGACTGCCAGAAAAAAGAGGGATTCGACCTATTCTGGACAAAGATCCCCCAAGGCAAAACAAGTAGCAGTGGATAGAAGTTGCTTCAAGATATTTTAGCTCAATGTAAGGGAAAAATAACTTTCTATTAAGACTGGTATAGGCTATCTTGGGAGGTAGTCAATTTCATATTACCCAAAATCTTCAAACCAAAGTTGAGTGATCACTTCTCAGGGATTTCAGAGGGAATTTCTAATTAAGTCTCTTGAGTTGTGACCTGAGTTTTCTTCCAAATCTTGGTAGATTTCAAAGTCCAAATGATTTCAGAATAAAGTCTGCCAGAGCTTCCCCCCTCCATTTTAAAAAACCTGACTGCCTAGTGTATTTAAATTAGTAGCCTACTGCCACCCATGTGTCATATTAGCAGACTCATATTACTCATTATTATAAAAGTACAGGCCCTAAGCATTTATGGATTTCTGGTCATGTGGTCATCTCTTGAAAAAACTTGCATGTCCCTGGAATAAGGGTTAAACACAAGTAGTTTGTATTTTTATGAAACCCACCTATTATTTAATCCTAGAGATCTATCACTTTCTTTTTGAAAATGTATTATTTTTGCATTATATTTTTATATTAAAATTATTTCAGGATATACCCCCCTACAATGGAGCTAATTTCTTCGAATGTCCCAATGGAATTCTCTCCTGGAACAAAGAAATATAACTAAGCAAAAACCAAGCCACCAAGTGATCGCATATGACAGCATATAGCATATGTGCCTTTATAGTCCCCTCCCCTTTCTCCCAAGAGTAGGAAAGTGAGTTTGTGCATCTGTTCTTCAATAGCAACACAAATCATTGCAATTAATCTGAATTTACCTGCCTCTGACCATGAATGGATACCTGGGACATGCCTCCAAACATCTCTAAGGATACCTGTGCCTCATATTCCTTTTTTTATATATTTTAATAGGACAAGATGAAGTCAATAATTCTCTTTTTTAAACTGTAATATAGAAAAATCAACTTACATTATTTTAAGTCAACATGAGGTATTTGGAGAGTTCTTAGCACAGTGCCTGGTACATAGGTGCTTAACAAATGCTTATTACCTTCCCCCATTTTAGTACCCATTTGCATCCTTATAGCTGTTTATATTGCTTTGTGGTGGCATTTTCTATATTGATTCATGTAAGCTTTCTCAGGTTTGTCTGAATTTCCTCATTTATGGCACAAAAATATTTCATTATATCCACATCCCACAAATTATCTATTCCTGAATCAAAAGGAACCAACTTTGTTTCCAATTTTGTACAACAACACAAAGTACTTCTGTAAGTGTTTTGGTATGTATAGGATCTTTCTGTTTTTTATCTCCTTGGGGCATATGCCTGGTGAGATTGCTAAATCAAAAGGGTTAGTGATTTTTCTTGCATAATTCTGAGCTGCTGTCCAAAAGGACTGAACAATCAGTTACTAACTTGTTCCAAATCTTATGCATGTTGCTAAGTGTTTCTTAAATTGGACTGAATGTTCACATCTTTGCACTTTTCATAGGTGTAAGGTAAAACCTGCTTTAATTTGCCTTTCTCTCATTAGTGATTTGGTGTATTTTTAAGTCTGGTTGTTGACAGTTTTGAAAATAAATGCAAACTGTTCATTCACATCCTTTGACCGATAGGGAAAAGTGGTGAATTTTCCATCCTATAGACATTAAACTTGAGTGTCTGTGGAATCTAGTGATTAAGAAATGGACATTCCCAAATGACACCACATAATTAGGAAGAGGAAAAAGCTAAAATGGAACTCCCAATGAAATTTCACATTCCAGGAAATCAAAAGCAGTTCTTTCAGTCACATACCCCACCTAGTTCCTGAAAAACAAGCTTGATGGCATAACCCTCTGACCAACTTAATTTGTATAAAGCTTAGGCATTTTGTGATCTGATTCTCATACATTTATAGTAAGACCAGAACAGAGAAGCTTGTCTGCAGCAACTAAGAACTAATGGATTTTTGCTTCAACAAAACTACCCCCAAATGTGAAAAATCCATAGTCATATACCTTAAAAAAAAAAAAAACAAACATACCCCCGGAGCAGAGGTTTTAACCTCAGGTCCATAAACTTAAAAAAAAAAACATGTTTATAACTATTTCAACCTAATTGATTTCCTTTATAATCTCATGCTTTATTTTATGCATTTAAATGCATAAAAATACAACCTTCTCAGAAGGGGCCCATAGGTTTTACCAGAATTCCAAAGGAGACTAAAAAAAGGTCAAGAACCACTCAATATTCTATGATTCCAGAAGACCAATAATGAAGAATGCTACCCACCTTTAGAAAGAAGGGTAATATACTAATAAGTGGAATAATATATGTAGTTTTGGACATGGCCTATTAATTTGGAGACATGGACAATATTTGCTTGACTATGCTTACTTATTATAAGGATTTTACTTTTTTCCCCAGTGGTGGGAAAGGTGGGAAGGAAGAAAAATAAATAAATATTTTATAACTGAAAAAGTAAAATTAATTTTAAAAAAAGAACCCTTGCTCTAGATAGACAAAATATAGAACTTTAGAGAAGGAAGGGGCCTTAGAGATCAACTCATTCAAATTCTCATGTTTCAGATGAGGAGTACTCAGACCAGGGAAATTAAGTAATTTGCCCAAACCCACAATAATTTCAGGATGGACAGAGGGGGCAATATCACAGGAAGGGGCTTCAAGGGGGTGTGGGGGGAGGCAGTTTACAAGTCTGTGATAAGGAAAGAGAAAAAATTTTACAGGTATATAGAATAGTGAAGAATAGGGCAAATCAGCTGAGCATTTGGTCAAATTTCAAATACAATGATGATATAAGCAACTGCCTCTCAGAATTCCTATAAAGTGGAATATAATCCCTCCTCTCAGGTCTGCCTTTCCAAATCTTGATCTTCCTTCAGGGCTAAAGCTCAGCCACCTCTTCCATGAAGTCTTCCCTGATCTCCTCAAATATTAGTATTCTCCTACTCTTCCAATTACCTTGTGTAATAAGGCCAACATCGCCCTGACACAGCTTCATTCCTTCCTCCTATGACATGGAAGCTACCCTTGGGACTTAATTGGCCCCGATTTCCCTTCCTGATTCTTCTTCCCCAGAAAACATGGGGTAAGCCCAGGATAAAGTTACCCTCCTCGGACCTCATGGCCCTGACTTCTCTGACACAGCTTCCCAGTCATCTAAGGGCACAAAAAGTCCCAGCCACTTAGAAACTAGGCCCTTGGGACTTGATGAATCTTACTTGAATTGTTTCACTCTACCCTACTGACCAGACTTATTTTTATATGGAAATTGGGGGTGGGGGAAGGGAAGGTAGGATCCAGAGAAGTTGAGTACCACTGTATCGTTACTGTATATCCTTGCTTAGTTATAGCAAATTAAATCTCCTTTTATTAATTGTTCAATAACTTACAAGTGACTTATTTTGTCCCAACATTGAACCTGAACCTGCCATTAAAGCTATACCTCCAAAAGCTCATATTTCCTTATTTGCACATATATTATAATTCCTCAGTAAAATTTAAGATCCTTATGGGGACAATGGGTTTTTGTCTTTCTTTCCCTGGCACATAGTGCAGTGCCTTAATAAATATGTGTTGAATTGTCTGTTTCCAAGGCCCTTAAGACTATGGAAGGGGCGGCAAGGTGGCGCAGTGAGTAGAGCGCCAGCCCTGGAGTCAGAAGGACCTGAGTTCGGATCCGGCCTCAGACACTTAACCCACACAAACAAAAACCTAGCCGTGTGACCTTGGGCAAGTTACTTAACCCCAAGTGCCCTAAAGGGGCGGCTAGGTGGTGCAGTGAGTAAGAGCGCCGGCCTCAGAGTTGGGATGACCCGAGATCAAATCCGGCCTCAGAAAATGAGCACCCACGCATAAATAATGACTAGCTGTGTAACCTTGAGCAAGTTACTTAACCCCAATTGCTTAAAAAAAAAAATTTAAAAAAAAAGACTATGGAAGAGATGGCAAACATTTACCACAATCAAAGAACACCTGGAGAATAAAGACCAACACAAAATATTTTTATATGTTGCAAAACAATAATGAATCACATTTATGACCTTGCCTCACAACATCCCCTGTGAGTTAGATCATGTAACTTTGTTTGTTTTTTGCTTTCTGGAGGGCAGTTGGGGTTAAGTGACTTGCCCAAGGTCACACAGCTAGTTTTTGTGTTAAGTGTCCAAGGCTGGATTTGAACTCAGGTCTTCCTGACTCCAGGGCCAGTGCTCTATTCACTGCACCACCTAGCCACCCGGTGATCATGTAAGTTTTATTATTCTCATTTTACTGACAAGACAACCGGGGCTCATAGTAATTATTCCACAGTCACATAGCTACCGAATAGCAGAGCTTAAATTCCAACCCTAGCCTTCTGACAGCTGGGTTGCATAGTGGGTAGAGCCCTGAACCTGGAATCAGTAAAACCACAGTTCAAATCCAGCCTCAGACACCAGCAGCATGACCCTGGCAAGTCACTTAACAGAGGTCTGCCTTGGTTTTCTAAGCTGTGAAAGGAGAATAATACTAATACCTAACTACCAAGATTGTCGTGAAGGTTAATAAAGATAATATTTGTAAAGCATTTTGCAAATCTTTAAGTGTTGTATAAATATCCTTATCCTTTGTATGTTCTCTCACCCAATGTTCCTTCAAACACACCACAATGATTCCACTCTACAAAGCAGTAAAGGGCCATCTTTATGTTTCCCAAAATTTCAACATATCCACGAAGCATCTAATGATAATGAGATAAATACTGTGAAAAATGAGAGCTATAATAAATACATGTGATGAAAATGTGTGGTTTCCAACAGCAAAGAAAGAGAAAGAACCAGGAGGGACTAAATGAAATCCATTACGCCTGAACAAACTGTGCTCAAATCAACACCAGCTTTGTAAGCCAAACTCTCTAAAGAAGTTTAACAATTTAAGTTATCCCACACCATCTATCCAAGTTTTAAATCCTACCAATAGGCCTATAAATTTCAATTTCCTGCCTTACACATTTTCCCTTTAAGAAGTGTTTAGTAGCACATGCCTTTAAAAAGATCTTTAAAATGCTTCACAAAAGGAACTGAGAGGTTATAGAAAAGCTGCCCAAAAGTGAACTCTAAATTACTAATTTTATATTTTATAGAGTGGTCTCTGCCTTCATTAAAGAGGTATGAATTCATGAGGCCCAAGTTAAACCCTAGTGCCCATTCTAGCAAGCCTATACTTGTTTCCTGATATATCTCATGGATATAAAATATCCTTATTATATGAAGTACTGAACAGAAGCTTGGATTGAATGTTAACTTTTTTACTGCATCTATAGAGATAGCATGTTTAGAGTCTAGATGACAGAGTCAGGAAAGTTCAGTCAGAAATCCTTTCCAGGAACAACCTTCATATTAACACCTTTGTTTTATAATGTTCTATCCTTCCATTTCTTGAGATATGAGGCTACTTGGCCAAACTCCTAATAAGCGATAGATAGATAGATAGATAGATAGATAGATAGATAGATAGATAGACAGATAGATAGATGGACAGATGGATAGATGGATGGATAGATAGAAGCCTTCTGTATGAAAGAGCAGGGTCAAATATTTTGAAGCCTCTAACCTAAACTATGAGAGAACAGGATCCCACCTCTATGCTGTGAACAATATATTTGCAAAGTTAACTATGGGGTGAATCAGAATCTTCTCTCCTTTCCTCTTTTATTTCCCTCCCTTACCCCTTAAGCAGTAACATGGAATAGTACAAAAAAATTGAACTTGGAGACAAAGCACATGTGTTCAAATACCCGTTCTTCTACTTACTAACTGTGTGGGCAAGTCATGTCTGAACCTCTGGGCCTTAGTTTCCTCAGCTATAAAAAAAATTAGAGGGTTGATGATTTCTTAGATCCCTTTTCAAGCCTTAGGGCTCTATTGAGCCTATGAACCCTCAGCCTATTATATAATGCTCAAATATCTCAAAAAGATCTAGAAGTAGAAGTAACATCTTGCCTCTTCACCAATCATTGCCCTAGAACTCCTAGCAAAAAAGACAAGCTGATAAAATGTCACTAGCACATATCAGAGATGGAATTTTCCCCAGATGTGAGGGGCATCATAATCTGGGCAGTGATTTTTATCATGTTGTCTCTCACAAGTTGACTCAGTCTGCAGACCTGAGAAAAGATTCAGACTTCCTAGAGGTACCTTCAGCACCCAATGTTTCTAGCCTGTATGGCCTCTGCAGGCAAAATTTTTTTATATTATATATATAGATATATTCATATATGTATATATACACACATATACATATATATGCATGTACAGCCTTTCATAAATTTTATTAGATTTATTAGATTATGCACAGGCTATCTTTCACCTCTCATGGGCATGGCTGCTGGCTTACCACCACATTAGCCATTTAGAGAGCATCTGCTACTGGAAAGTGTATAGGAAGGCTTGATTAGGCCTGCTTTATCCACAAGGCCCTTATGACATCCCTACACTAACTCATCATTCCCTTTCTCCACTAAAATCTTATTTGGATGCTACTCATGCCACAGAGGCAACTCCCAAGTTTTTAATGGCTATGCCAATAGAAAACATAATCTGACAGATTTTACCAAATTGAAAAATTCTGTTTATAGCCTCAGAAATGGTTTCCCATCTGTTAACTGTAGACTGATCTAGTTAAGTATGGAGAAGTACATGAGCAGAAAGTTAGCCACCTTCACTGCTTAATTCTTTCCCTACAGCAACTGAGGGTCAGTATGGTATAGAGGATAGGGCACTGGGCTTGCATTAAGGAAGACTTGGGTTTATTTCCTACTTTAGACACCTACCAGCTACTTAGATGCTATAAGCAAATCTATCACCTTAACCTCTATGCCTTAGTTTCCTCATCTGTAAAAATAAGGGGCTTGGATTCTTGAAAGTAATTTGGTATCATGCAAAGACAGTGACTAAATTCTCCATATTCTTTCATCTAGATATTCCAGGGGGAGGCATATATGCAAAGAGGCCAATGACAAAAAAAAAGTCTATATATACCAAAATGTTTGTGGCAGCACTCTATAGTAGAAAAAGTCCTGGAAATAAGATAAAAGTCCATCAATCAGGCAACAGCTAAACAAACTAATATGAGGGAATAATATAGGTCAGGCATTTTGGGTTCTCATCTAGATACTTCCACTATAACTGTGTGACCTTAAAGAAATCACTTGGCATCTCCAGATCTCACCTATAAAATTAGGTTGAGATAGGTGACTGCTAAGATCTCTTCCAATATTAATATTCTAAGGCTGTAATAGACATGAGTTGACAGAGGGAGACTGCAGTAACTCACTACAGAAAAACATAGGACAGAATGGTGGGTTAGCCCCCACCCCAGTGACTGTGCCTCTTACTGTGAGAATTACTATACCCTGAATGTTACAGTACATTGCATGTATCTCGTGCACAAAGCATCTGGTTTTCAAGAATGTGCTCTGACCTGTTGTCAGTATTAGCAAATGACTAGTTTCAGGTCATTATTCACATTTGACACTGTTTTGTCTCCTGTACCTATGATGAATGTCACAGGAAAGGAGGTATTTCATAGCTCCCAAAGCAGGTTATGTAAGGAGTAGGCTTAAAAAAGCACCTCTTGCCTCAGAGAAGTAAACAAGGCAACCTTGGTGTATTGGCAAAAAGCCTATGATGTGGATTTAAAGAATTGTGTGCTGATAGACTTACAGCCGGAAGGAACTTTGTTGTTCAGTCATTTAGTCATGTCCAACTCTTCCTGCCCCTATTTGGGGATTTCTTGACAAAGATACTGGAGTGGTTTACCATTTCTTTCTCTAGCTCATTTTACAGATGAGGAAACTGAGGCAAACAGGGTTCAGTGACTTGCCCAGGGTCATGTAGCTAGTAAATGTCTGAAGTCAGATTTGAACTCAGGTTTTCTTGACTTTAGGCCCAATGTTCTGGCCACTCAGCCACGTGGCTATCTCCAAGGTAAACAGAAGTCAAGTGCCTTGCCCAAGGTCACACAGCTAATAAGTGTCTGAGGCCAAATTTGAACTCAAGTCTTCCTCATTCTAGACCCAGCACTCTATCCACTGAGCCATCTGGGGACCTTAGAAGTCATCTAATCTAATTCATTTATTTTACAGATCAGGAAAATCAGACTGAAAAAAGTTAAGAGACTTATCCAAAGTCAGAGCCTGGAATTTGAACCAAGGTCCTTTGATCCATATACAATGTTTTTCCCTAGGTACCAGGGTGCCTCCCAAATCTCAGTTTTATTAATTATTATTTATGTGATCTGGAAAGCTGCTTAACCTTTCCAGGCCTTGGTTTCCTCATCTGTAAGATAAAGCATTGCTAAATGGTCTCTATGTTACCTTTCCAACTTTAAATCTTGCAATCTGATTTTTGGCCTGGCTGAAATCCATGTAATTTCTGGGTATCCCATGAAATATACATTCCCAAGTCTGTCAATATGTGCCTGACTAGTGAAACTAATGAAACTAATCTTCTAGAAAGAAAAAAGTTGTAGCAGAGCAGAAACCTTACACTTACTTTCAATGGCCTAATTATATAAAAATGATGACTGCTTCCCCTACAATGTCCCCCCTGCAACACACACACACACACACACACACACACACACACTTAAAAAAAAGAAGTTTCTTCGAAAGCCTTCAGAATGAAGTAGAAAGATTTTATATGAACAATATTAATAGCTTAGGTCTGAAAAAATCCAGGGGAAGAGAAAAAGGAAAATAAGACCCAGATTAAGACTCAAGAACTGTTATCTCTATATTAAAAAAACAAATACACACATAGCACTGAGTAAAGAACTTAAAACTCGTAACTGATTTGAATGGCAAAATTTAAATATCCAAACTGCATTTTCCCAAGATGGTGGAAGGCTCCCAAATGAACCTGGACCCAGGTGATCACAGCTTGATTTCTTCTAACTTCTAGGTAAAGTGATTATGGTACATTCTGCTTTATGAAACAAATGGCCTCTTTTGCCCTTCTCAGTCCCTTTCCAAAGTCATTATTTGTACAAATCTCCCCTTTTCTGAAATGGTCCACCAGGAAGCTCTCAGGAAGCATTCCAGGAGTCAGAGACATAGGAAGGAAGGAAGGAAGGAAGGAAGGAAGGAAGGAAGGAAGGAAGGAAGGAAGGAAGGAAGGAAGGAAGGAAGGAAGGAAATAAAAAGTATTTACTAATTACTTACTATTTCCAAACAGGAGTATGTCCATAAGAATATAAACTCCCAGGGTTATTTGAAGGTAGACCCTCTGTACTAGAAGAGGGAGGCAAGGATCTTTTAGACATTGCACTTGGTACCATCAAGCCCTATGAGACAAAGGATAAGCCTTCCCCCCAAAGTTCACTTTGTTTTCCTTCAAGTCTAGTCAATGAATAAACATTTTAAGGACCTACTATGTGACAGGCACTGTGCCAAGCAACTTCACAGTGCTTTGTATGTGACAAGCACTTAATAAATTTGTTTAATTCATTCACTCATTCACAGGTGTAGACAGATCTAGATGCAATCTGTATGTATATATATATATATATATATATATATATATACACATATATTATATATATTACAGAGTTATTCCATCTCCTCCTTTGCATTTATTTTATCAGTTCATTCTATTGGATCAGCCCACTCAACTACAATACCAGATTATTACAGACACAACTGTTTACTTGGTAACACCCTATAATTTTAAATAGGCATCAATTCAGAGTCAGGAGGGCAGAAAGCTCTGATTTATCCATTATTGTTAAAGCAAAGAGAAACATAAAATGCCATTGGCTATGACTTCTTCCCTCTAGGTATTTACCATTGAATGAAAGTATCACTTTTTCCATGCTCTCTCACTTTTTGAGTTTCCAGTGACTGTATACAATTAGCATCACCAACACACACACACACACACACACACACACACACACACACATTTTCAAACTTGGCTCCACAAACAAGATATGGCATTTTAAAAAATGGCCAACTAATGGGTTAGTTGTGTGACTAGGGACAATTTAGAAAATACTCTGTAAGCAAGATAAAATAATATTCATCAAACACTGCACACCTTAGATACCAGGTAAGGCATGGAAGAGACCAAATAAGCTGGCAGAGCTTAGGAAATTTGGCCAAGATCACAGAGTATGACTTCCAATCCAATGCCTTATCCATTAGGAACCTAGCTGAAGAGATACTTGTTCTGGACTGAGTAAGCTACAATTACATTAGTTTATGAGTAGCTCGCTGTCGTTGCTATGTTGAAAGTAACTCAGTGTGGATAATAAATGACTACCTTGCTTACCTTGCCTCCAAAGCAGATGCCACATAGGCAGGGTAGGAAACAAGAGAAAGGGAGACATCAAAACAAGATGGGAAGGCTGAACTGTGTACACAGATAGTGTGCATAGGCAAAAAGGAGGGTAGGGTGGAGAAGGGAAAATCACCAGGATATACACAGCAGAAAACTGTATCAATAGAACTCATAGTCTGCAAAGAGGAAAAGCAATAAAGGCTTACAGCTGGTGATCTGACTAGCTATGTCTCCTCACTAATAATGCAAGTTATCAGTGGTGATCTCCTTTAGAAGAAGACTTTCGGGACTAAGTAGACCAGGAACATCGTTTCCCATTGTGTTGATACTTTCCCCTCACCATCTGTTCATGTGAGTAAGTGTGGTTTTCTTTGCAACCTGCCCATTCTAGTCAAGGGAGACATTTTTCTGTTGCCTAGAAAGTTAATGATCTCACAGAAGAGCCTAATTTATCTGGATGTCTATAAGTAATTGGAGGAAATTGTTTGGCCAGCCTCAGTCGCTATTGCCAATGAGATTTAGTGCCAGACTAGGCTGTTTTGCCTTTTGTCTCAAAGCAGAGCCCTAATACACCTGTTTCTGATATTCCCAACCCTTTACATGGCCCTGTAGATTATCAGTGCAAAACCCTGGGAAATGAGTATCTTCCCATTTGCTGTCCTATTGCACTCATCCTAGACTCACTTTTGATCCTGGTAATCTTCTTAGTCCTTCCTTGCTCACTCAGGAGCCTACAAAGTTATACCAAGGCCAAAATAGCTTTACTGGGCTCAATTCTGATATTGGCCAAAGCAATGGTGACTTTTTATACTGCAGCAGCATTTGTGAGAAGAGAACAAAGGGTCTCTTGTCTCTAGGAATACTTCGGGAAAATTATGTATGTACAAGTTCAGGGGACTGAGAACTATAACTACAATGTAGAAATAGCACCTATTAAAACAGCCTACCCATGATTGGCTTCCAGGAGAGTATAACTAGGACTCTGCAGAGCCATTGTATTGGTTCCCTAAGTTGGTGGGATTGTAGACCTCTCTAAATGTGTTTGTAAAGCAATATGGAAATCTTTAATATGTCACAAAACTGATCATATGAAGTAAAAGGGGGATCTGTTTGCAAAAAGTACATTCATAGCTGCTCTGTTTGTAATAGAAAGAAAGAGAAAGAAAGAAAGAAAGAAAGAAAGAAAGAAAGAAAGAAAGAAAGAAAGAAAGAAAGAAAGAAAGAAAGAGAAAGAAAAGAGAAAGGAAGGAAGGAAGAGAAAGGAAGGAAATGAAACTATTTGCCCAATAATTGGAAAATAGTTAAATTAAGGTATATTAAAGATAAGGACCTTTTCAATGTTACAGAGATTCACTGGAGAGGAAATTTCTATATTGTTATAGGTTGGCATCTTACAATCTTATAGAGTTACTTAGAGTACTGAGAGGTTGAGTAATTTGGCCAGGGTCATATAACCAGTGGTGTCAGAGGTGAGACTTGAGCCCAGAACTCTGGCTCCAAGGCCAGTTTTCTATCCTCTGTGTCATCCTTAATATTAAATGTATATTAACATAATGAAATGACAAAAACAAGGAATCATGGAAAGATATGTGAAGGGAGATCATAGAATAAGGAAAGTATACACATTTACTACTACTACAACTACTAATGTTGTAATCAACGCTAACAGAATTTCAAATAAAATAAGGAGACAAGAAGCAAACTCATTTTTGTCTTTGCTTCTACTTGTTTAAAATGTACAATCCAATATATTAACACTTTTGTGAAATATTCTTTCTTTTGCTTGTTTATCTTTCATGGATATTAAATCTATAATGTCACTGTCCTTTTTGGGGAATATCATGTCATCCAGAAAGACAGAAAAGCTAGCATTTTGGCAAATTATTTTATAACAATGACAATAATAGATTAATAGAGGGGCAGCAAGATATGATGGAAAGAGCACTGGTTTCAGGGTTAATCCACTTGAATTCAAATAGAGAGGATCTAAGTTCCAATACTTACTAGTTATAGTTACTCTCAGAAAATCACTTAGCCTTTTGTGCTTTGGTTTCCCCATCTATAAAATGGGTTTAAATAATACTTGCATCACCCATAATCCCCAAGGTTATGAGGAAAATGCATTGTAAACCTTCCTGTACTATGTGAATGTGAGCTACTGTTACATATCTTGTAGTTACAGAACTCTTTGTTTTTATTATCTCATTTGACCCTCATGATAACCCCTGGAGGTAGACAATGAAAGTACCATCCCTGTTTTCTAGATTAATAGGTAAGGGCAGTGAAGCTCAAAATGGTTAAGTGATTTGTCCAAAGCCCTACCCAGGTTTACACAGCTAGTAAGTGGCAAAGTTAGGACCTCAGGTCCTGTGACCCCCGGCCAAGTTCTCTCTACTACATCATGTGTCCCTAAGTTATTATGGAATCGTGAGAGAACATTCTTAGCTCCCTATCTTCTAAAGCTAGGCTAATCTAGAGGTCAGCATTGTAGCTGTCTGATAGCCTGGGAATAATATCTACTTTCTATACTTTTCTAGAGTACAGAGGGAACAACTGTGTCCTTGGAAATTGCCTGGGGGCTTGGCATCATGGGACTTTGCCCAACCTGCTTTTCAGAGGTCTATTCCCCTGTTTCCCTTCCTTTTCTTTACTGCTCTAAGCCTATACCTTATCACACACCTTTTCATTTGCCTCAAACAGAGCCCAAGATATCTGCACTATTGTGACGCCAACGAAAATTCCTTCCAACAGAGGGAGATTTGAGGCCGACTGAGTAATTAGAGTCGAGTCTAGATCTGTGGCAAAGAAAGGCTTGGCAACATTGTGGGAAGCTGCAAACAATGCTGCATTTTGATTCTCCTGAGCTGGAAAGGGACCTTTCCTCAGAGTGCCTCCTGCTAGAAAGTCAGTGTCCCCGGAGGCTTCAGAGGTAACATAGCTCAACAGTGTTCATGAAGAAGCAGGATAAGGGGGTGGAGAGAGGAAAGGGAGGCAGCCATGGACAGGGTGGAAAGGTATGTTTTCTCAGGAGATATGAAATGAGATCAGGGAGGGATGATGGCACTTTTTATTAACTGAGCTCCTGACATTCAACTCCAGTGAACAGCCTTTCAAGGAAAAAAGCAGGCCTCTACCAGCAGCACTAAGAGACGTAAGGGCCATTTGGTGTTTGATGTTGTTTTAAAGTAGGTCCAGATACCGTTCGCTTGATAGAGCTCAGGTACCAAAATTACTTACTTGCTCCTTTCTTTCCTCTTTCCTTTCACTTTGCTCCGGGACTGGGCAGTCAGGGGGCACTGTTAATCGTAACCTGCAGACGTTGGCCTGTGCAAAAGACACATACATATACAGGGCAAGCGTTAATGCTACACATATTATCAGGGTACAGATCCTAGAGACCTAAGATAATAAATGAACTTTGAAGTTGAAAGAGATTTTAGAGTCTACAGATAAGGGAGTTGGAAGGAAGTGCAGGTGTTATGTAATCCAACCAATATCTAAACAGAAATCTCTACAAGACTTCCAGCTATGGGAAACCGACAAGCTCTTGGAGAATTCCATTCTACTTTTGGACAGTTTGAATTGATAGGAAGTGTTTTCTCAACCAGTTGTCAAACATCATGTGCCTACTGCACGTCAGCAACATAGTCAAACCTGGGTTCTAAGCATTATTTTGACAGCTGTGTAGAGGATGGACTGAAGGAGAGATGGGGAGAGACTTGAGGAAGAGAGACATATTAGGAGGCTATGGCACCAGTCCGGGTGAGAAAGAACAAGTGATTGAACCAGGATGGTCATCAGATTGGAGAGAATGGGATGACAGCAAGAGATTTGAATAGATTCAATAGATGTTGTAGAGGTAGAATTGTCAAAAACTGATTAGATCTGAGCAATGTAATAGAGAGTGAAAAGCTGAAGGAGAATCAAACCGTCTGACTGGGAGAGACAGAAAGGAGAAAGTTCAGAAGACAGGAGGATTTTGAGGGAGAAGACAGTGAAATCCATTTTGGATATGTTAAATTGAGGTTCCTGTAATACATCCAGTTCAAAATATCCAACAAACAATTGTTGACATTGGACTAGAGCTTAGCAGTGAGACCAGGCCCCTGGATCTGAGAGTCATCTGCATGGGGATAATTGAACCCATGGGAACTGATGATATCACCTAGAGAGTGGGTGTGAAAAAAAGAGGGCCCAGGACAGTGGGACTTTGAGGGTGATTCAGGACAGGAGGTTGAACTGAGCAGATAAACAGAACTAAAAGCAGGTTATGACTGCATTATAAATCAAATGCAGCTCTGTGTGTGTATATATATATATATATGTATAAATATAATGTCTCTTTGTGTATATATGTATATGTGTATATGTATATATATTTATACCATATATACCAAATATATATGCATATATATTTACCATATATACCAAATATATATGTATATATATTTATACCATAAAATATATATAATATAATGTATTTGGAAAATCACCCAATCTTAGAGATACAAATTGGAGCTTTTGTTTTCAATGGGAAAAGGTATGAAGCACTGCCACAAAATTCAAAGACAACAGAGTTACTAGAAACTGAAATCTACCTTGGTGCAACTTTGGCCCAGTGCTTCTAGTTCTGCCTTCTGGGGCTAAGCAGAACAAGTCTCATCTCTCTTCCAAATGAGAGCCTTCAATTATATGAAAATGGCTGTCATTTTTCCCCAAAATCTTCTCTAGATTAATAACTCATAAGCAATAACTGAGTTGTTTAGCATTTGCATGCTTTCAATATATTTTCCCCACAATTAGTCTGTGAAGAAAGTAGGGCAAATATTGTGCCCATTCTACAGACAAGGATGCTAAACAACTTCTGTTTCTTCAACTAACCTTCGAATGTTACAATCTCCCATTGTCTCATTATCCTGGTCGACCTCTTAAAGTACATCTTCCAATTAGCATTACCCCTTTATTTTCCATAAACTGCCTATGTCATCCAGAAAGTTAGCATGAAGTCATTTGGATTTCTATCCCTTCCAAATGCCTTAGGGAAAAGAGCTATTTAAAAAAAAGTTTTCTTAACATTTTTACCACGAGGTGAACCAATCTATACCAGGTAAAAATGTCAAAAGGGCCTTAGATTTGGAGCCAGAAGAGTCTTGGGCTAAGTTGAATGACTACAATCAAGTTCTTTCAGCTATCTGAGCCTCAGTTTCCTCCTCAATAAATGGAGGCAATACTTTCAGTAGAAAATAGCACCTTCCTCACAGTGGGACATAAAAAAAAAAGTTTTCTGAACTTGAAAGCATTAGAGAAATGTTAGCTGTTAGCATCATCTTCCCCATGGCTGCTGCCTGACATCATTTCCCCTTAGGTTGTGACCAAGTCCACCTTCACCACACAGGTGATTGCCTACAGAGAACAGGGAATAAGGGTTCCACATTCAGGGCTGTATACAGACTCTATCAGCTGAAGAACCCCTGTATAGGCTGGATTTACAGCTTCAACAGGTGTATCTGAGCCGTGGTACCATTGTGTACCGGTCTCTTTGCTGAGGAGGGACCAGCAGCCTGAGAGCATTCGTGAAGTTCCACAGCTCAAATGTATAGTTCAGCACACTGTCCTTTTTTTTCTGTAGAATGATGTATCTTTACATCTAAACTGTATCTTTAGTGTAGATCTTAAGTGTATCTTTAACAAAGCATTTCAAAAGGAATGTCTTTGTTAAATCACATGTCCTAATTTTCTTTGTTGACAAATGAATACATTAATTTCCCTGTGGGAAAGATTCCTATACAGTAAGAACAGGTTCAGGTGAAAGTCTTATCTCTATGAGCATTTTATGACCCCAATTACCACAGTATTCAAGAACACAGGACAGCAATCTCCTGGCCTTCACCAAGGACTACCAAGGCCAAAGAATCACCAACTGACTTCCCTCTAGTTTCATCAAAACTGCTGTTACATGCTACTGGAAACATGGGAGAGAGTAATGACTGGTATTTGAACATTGCTTTAAAATTTGCAAAGCACTTTACATTTACTATTTATAAACAACCACTGAATACGTAGTTATATACAGCATTGTCACCATTTCACAGATGAGAAAACTGAGCGTCAGAGAAGTTAAGAAACTCATTCACTAATTCTGTGATCACAGGTATTAAAAGTAAGATTCAGCCCAAGTTCTGACTCCAAGTCCAGAACCTTATCCACTACACCATGCTAATATCATTCAACAACACTCAACAAACACATTAACCATATCCAATGTGCAAGGCAATGTGTTCAGGCTGTGATTTTTTTTATAATAGAGTAGTTCTTAACTATTCTCAGTCACATATAAGAACAATTTCAAAGAACTCAGGATGAAAAATGCTGTCTACCCAGAGAAAGACTGATGGAGTCTAAAGACAGATCAAAGCAAACTTTTTAAAACTTTGCTTTTCTTGGTTTTTTCATTTTTATCTTTGGTCTGTGTTTTCTTTCACAACATGACTTATATGGAAATACATTTTGCATGAACACACATGCATAACCTATAGTAAATTGCTTGCCTTCTCAGTGGGGGAGAGAAAGAGGGAGGATCAGAATTTGAAACTTAAAATTAAAAAAAAAAACAAATGTTTGAAAAAATGTACATGTGATTTGGGGAAAAGACATTTAAAAAAGAGTCCTGACTCTCAAGGAACTTCATCTACTAGGAAATTGCAACATACACATAGACAAATATAATATAAGGAAAAGTGTCATTGGAGCAAAGGTTGAGACCCTAAATATTCTAAGAAAATCTGAAGGTAGAAATAACACTGACAGCTTGGGCATCTTAAGGAGGTAGCATCAGATTCAACAAGGATTTCACCATCAAAAATAAGAAGGAAATGCATTGCAGGCATAAGGAATACCAAGTGAACATACAGAAATAGAAGGCACAATATTGAGAGTTCAAGGAATTGCAGGAGTCCAGTTGTGTAGGCAAAGGAGAGTAATGTAAAATAAGGCTGTAAAGGTGGTCTGAAACCAATTGTCAAAGGCAAGGATTTGTAACACTTTTTGTACTATGGACTCCTCTAGCAATCTGGTGAAACCTACAGACCTCTTTTCATAATGTTTTTAAGTGTGTAAAATAAGATATATAGGATTACAAAGGAAATCAATGATCATGAAATGCCATTTTTTTTCTAAACTCACAGGAAATCCTGATTCACTTAAAGTGACTTGCCCAAGGTCACAGAACTTGTAAGGATCAGAGCCAGAATTCAAACCCAAGTCTTTCTTGACTCCAACTGGAATGTTCTTTCACACATACACTCCATCACCCATTTCAGTGCTTTTGAATTGGCAACCCCCCAAGTTTGGGATACTTTTCTCATTACCTCATCTGGTAAAAGGCCTTAATCATCAGATGGGAAGAAATCCTGGTCAGGCTTATGCCTTAGAAAGGTTATTTTGGCCATCATGTGAAAGATTGGTGAGGGAAACAATAGATCAGGGATGGGGAACCTGGGACCTCGAGGCCACATGTGGCCTTCTAGGTCCTTGGGTGCAGCCCTTTGACTGAGTCCAAGTTTTACAGAACAAATCCTTTCATTAAGTGAAGTTTGGATTCAGCCAAATGGCTGCATTTGAGGACCTAGAGGGCCACATAGCTTCGAGGTCACAGGTTCCCCACCCCTGCACTAAAGAGTTAGTAGGCTATTTTGATAATTCAGATGAGAGATAATAGAGACAAATTTGAGAGATTACATTGGGAGTGGAGAAAGGGGGCTCGATATTGCAAGGGAAAAATTGACTTTCTATGATCTATGTTACTTCTAAAGGATCCAGGGGTGAAAGGTATTGAATTAGTAGGGTGGATACTGAAGGAAAACTGTCTGATATCCAGAACATGACATGGTATAAAAGCACTGACATCAGGAGCCCTGGGGTCCAGTCGAGGCTCTGCTGCTATTAAATTGCATGATCCTGGACAAGTCACTTCAGATTCACAGGATAGTATCATTTAGAGCTGGAGGAAATGATTTAGATACTCTAGTCCAGGGCCTTGAGGCTTCATGTTCCCTAAACCTGATAGTTCAACCCACCTCATTGTACAGGAAAGCAAATTGAGCCCCAGAGAGCAGAATTGAGTGGCTCCAACTCAAAGAGTTAGAATGTGACAGAACCAGGATATGAAAACAGTCATTCCAATTAAAGGAGGAAATACCAGGTCTTCTGACTCAAAATCCAGTATTTATTCAGCTACACTTTTCCTCATCTGCAAAATGAGATGGTTGGATCTCTAAGTAGTCATTCAGTCCTGAAATTCTATGATTGTACAATTCATAGCAGATATACACTGTGAGATATTCCCCAAAATACTGCCTCATGGCACCACAGGACTCATACTACATGGAAAAGATCTTAGAGATCATTTAGTCATTTTACAGATTAGGAAACTGTGTCCCAGAGAGGTAAAGTAACATGCCCTCTGACTCCAAATCCAATGCCCAAATCTGATGCTACACTGGAAGCAGCTAGGTGGCTAAGTGGTTTGGGCACTATCAGGGCAGCTAGATGGCACAGTGAATAGAGCACCGGCCCTGGAGTTAGGAGGACCTGAGTTCAAATCTGACCTCAGACACTTAATACAAAAACTCTCCGTGTGACCTTGGGCAAGTCACTTAATTGCCCTCCAATTGCCCTCCAAAAAGAAAAAAAAAAGAAAAATAAAAAAAGACCTAAGTTCAAATCTGGTCTCTGATCCTTACTAGTTGTGTAACCCTGGGAAAATCACTTAACCTCTGTTTGCCTTAATCCAATGGGGAAGGAAATGGCAAACCACTCCACTATCTTTGCCAAGAAATCCCCATGGATAGCATTGGTATGCTATGGTCCATGGGATCACAAAGAGTTGGACATGACTGGACAATTGAACAATAACAACATACCATGCTCCCTCCAGACAAAACACCTATAAAGGGATAACCTAAAATTAAACTCTGTCAAACATGTCAGAAAGCATAGATCCCTCATTCACAATGAAGCCCATAGCTATCTCATGGCCTCTGACTCAGGCAACAAGAGGGGCTAAGCAAGTCCCCTTGGGACTTAATCATTGGGCAATTTGGATGAAAAAAAAGTCAGTCTGATTTCTCAGGCTAGAGTTCTATTGGGTATTATGTGAATGGTAATCATATTATGCTCTTTGGTGACTGAAACATGGCAAAAGCATTAGCTTTTGAAAGAAAAATGAGCACTCAAAAAAAGGGGAGGAGGAGTGGGGAAGACATCAGAGAAAAGTTGAGTCAGCAGAATTTGTTCAGATAGGTTTGAAAAGTCACCAGCAGTATTTACATTTTCTTCAAAGTTGTCCATATTGTAACTGAATAGCAAGGTCAGCTAGTTCATACACAGGTCCCTGCCTCCTCCTTTTTCTCCTCTCCTCTCAAAGAAATATTTGTGAGGGGACTCTCAGGGTCACTCTGTCTTGAAAACCTGCTCTACATGACCAGTGTGGGTGTGGCTGAAGAATTAAATCCCAACACTGATGCAAACTCATAAAAACTGTGGGTGCACAGCCATTCCAAAGGGCTTATTGCTGTCTGTTCCTCTGCTCTTAGGTTTACTGTCTCTGAAAACTACTCCAGAATGGCCCACTCTGTTCTCAATGGCAACTCAAAAGGCTGGCTTCTTGGTTGTTTAAGCTGAGTTCTATGCGTTATTTTTCCAAGTTGAATTTAATTGATTCTTTGCTTATGATGGATATT
Source organism: Gymnobelideus leadbeateri (assembly GCA_011680675.1). Taxonomy (NCBI): domain Eukaryota; kingdom Metazoa; phylum Chordata; class Mammalia; order Diprotodontia; family Petauridae; genus Gymnobelideus; species Gymnobelideus leadbeateri. The sequence continues at coordinate 360,881 of WOXC01008954.1, read as the reverse complement.
TATGACTGTATCAAGGACACACGTACCTGGGAAAAGGCAGTTCATCATGTAGCAAATTATGAGTCAATCCAAGTGTTGCACAGATATTATGAAACACTAAAATAACAACTCATTCACATGGCACATGAAGATTAACAAGTTGCTTTCCTTAAGACAATCTTGTGAAGTATGTATTGAAAATATCAGTCCCACCTTATGGAGGAGGAAATCAGACTCATTCTGAAGTTAAGTGACTTGCCCAAGGTCACACAACTTTTACATGTCAGAGCCAGAATTCAAACCCAAGACTTCCCTCACTCCAAAGGTAATGTTCTTTCCCACATGGCACTCCATCACTTATCTCAGAGGATATGCATTGGTTGTCCCTCATAGCCTGGAATACTTTTCTCCTCACCCTTAGAATTCCTGAATCCCTTTAAGACACAGTTCAGACTCCATCTTCTTCAGGTTTTTCCTATATACTCCCTCACCCCTAAACTAATCTTTTTCAGTATGACAAATCAACAACAATCGCTTTTTAAAGGACTTGCTAGGTGCTAAGCCTGGGGATACAAAGGTAATACAAGCTAATGTACTTTGCCTATGCTGTATCTGTTTATATACAAATTGTCACCCAAATTCAAAGCAATCAATCAATTAACATTTATTAAGTACCTGCTATGCTCCAGGTACTGTGCTAAGCGCCAGGGGATACAAAAAGAGTAAATGACAGTCCCTGCCCTCAAGGAGTTTACAATCTAATGGGGAGGCAAAATGCAAGCAATATATACAAAGCAAGCTATATACTGGATATATAAGAAACAATTAACAGAGGGGAGGCACCAGAATTATGAGGGAATGGGGAAGGCTTCCTTTAGAAGGTGTGATTTTAGTCGGAATTTAAAGGAAGCCAGGGAAGTGAGAAGTCAAGAGAGGAGAGAGCCATTCCCAGGCCTTAGGGAAAGTCAAAGGTAAATTTGACCAAATTTAAGAACTGGTTTTGCCTCTTCTTTTTACCATCAGTCCTTACCAGAGTGGTTGGCACATAGTAAACATTTAACAGATGCTTTCCTAAAAGACTCACAGGCATGTTGGAATATTTATAGAACAACACGGACAAGAATTGTCTTGGATGAGAAAGTAGTTTGTGATCTGCCCCTCTGGAAGGACGATACTAATAAGAGTTCCCGGGCTCCATCCCGTTCTAAAACCATGATAAAACAAGAGCCTTCCTTCTTCTCAGGCCTGGCCCTAGAAAGAATCATGAAGTGAGTGACATTTTTATTGAATGAGAACCTCACTTCCCCTTTCTTCTATTTAATTTCTTTTCAAGTTTCAGTTTTCTTGTCTGTAAAATACTTTTAATACCAATTTCCCTTTTCCATATCCCCTTCAACCCTGGGAATGTGCTATTCTCATAGCCCTAGTTCTTTCAGGCTCTGGAACCATCCTATGATTGATTAAGTCACCAGAAGGTTTTAGTGTGACTAAGTTCATGTCCTGCCTTCCTAATTATCACATAAAACCTCAAGATATCTACATTCTAAAACAGGACGGAAGAGAGAGAACAATGACTAACCCTAAGGAATTAATTTCGAATGGTGAAATATCAGACATTATGGTACTTGGGTGAGGCAGATATTTTGGGTCAAATGGATGCTTCCCTAATACCTCACAAATTACTTCAGGTAGCTAATTAACTCTGCCTGGGGCCTGTGGCTAGTGGTTAGGCCACATCAATTCCATAATACAAAGGACTTGGGTCTTTGGTCATCTTCTAGTTTCCACATCCAATGCATACTTCCCTAGTACTGGTTACCTGGTATTTCCAGCACTTTACTACAGAGGAATCCTGTATTACTATGAGTACGATTCCTAAATGACAATAAAGAAACTCTTTGGACAGCTGGGGGATGTTGTTTGTGGAAGATCCATGTTTTAAAGCAGACTCTAGGAACTTGTGAGGGCAAAAATCAGGCCTCATTCATCCTTGCACCTACCACTAATAGTTTCTAAAATGTTCTTCAGTATTAATTCATCTAGAACAGACACCACCTTCTTCCTACAGGCCTTTGGAATTTGATGACATTTAGGCACACTGCTCTCTGGAAGATCCTTTCAAGGAGGAAACTGGCTTCATTTGTTCTGTTTTTCTATTTCTTTATCAATCCCAACCTCACTGGACTATATAGCAACAGAATTCTGGGGTGCCTTGCAGTGAGGCTTTGGCTGGGCCCTACTGCAACAGCCCCAAAGATATCCAGTCTGAGGGCAATGGGCCTAATATCAATTTAACCAAGTAAGAGCAGGTAAACAAGGTTGGAGAACAGAGGCAGGGAAGGGTCAGAAGAGCAAGGTTGTAAAAGGTAAAATAGACATTTCTTAAGACACATAAACATTGTCTTGACTATTGCCCAAGCAACCCTCAGGCTGCTATAATCTATATGGTATTACATCCAGTTTTTCATCATGAATCCTGCCCTGTGTCTGAAAACTATATACTTACCAGCTAACTGAACACACACACACACACACACACACACACACACGTGAAGATATATACATATCTGCCTACATATATGTACACATATAGGTATATATGTATATCTCTATATATGTATGTATAAATGTATTCCCTTTGCTTATATGGGTTAATTTTCATCATCTCAATGCCTGGGATTAAGATAACTTCCTAACCATTCTAGAATACACTTTACTGGTTGAGTTGCTGATGGATATCTTAGGATGGAGATAAAATTTCTCTTGTATAGTCAAATGCCTCTACTAAGTTGGGTCTTAGGGCTCTATCTTCAGTCTACAATAAGCTGCTATTATACTGATCAAAAGTAAAATCCTCTGGCATTCAAAGCCACTAATAACCTGCCCCCCTTTCTATTCTTCTTACACACCTGCATACTCACACCCCAGGTACTCTGAAAGCCAATGATACTCACCTCCTTGCTATTCCCCAAACAAGACCCTTCATCTTGATTCTGGGAATCTTTACTGGCTGGCCCTCATTTCTGGAATTCTTTCCCTTCTAATATTCACCACCTGGATTCCTTTGAGTCTCAGTTAAAATCCCACCTTCTGCACGCTTCCCCTTAATTCAAGTGCCTTCCCTCTGTTGATAATTTCCAATTATCTCGTATATAGCTTGTTTGGAAATAGTTGTTTGCATGTTCTCTCCTCTTTTAGACTGTGAGCTAGTTTCATGAAAGCTAGGACTGTCTTTTACCTGTCTGTCTTCCCAGTGCTTAGCAAAGTGCCTGACGTGGTAGGTACTTAATAAATATCTTTTGACTAATTATTGACTGCTTATACAGACTCCTTATGCATATACATAGAGCAGTTATCAGCATGCAGTTCCTATCCCTGACCATTGCTCTGAGGGACCCTATATGGCTGCTGAGACTAGGCAGTGACTCAAGAAAACAGCAGCTCTTTGGGAGTAGAAGAAATTGCTTCTACCAATTGATTCTTAGTAAGACCTGGGACTCCTTGCTGTATAAGCAGACTGTGCAGCACACCATCCCCAAGCCAAATAGGTGAAATATGAGCCCCATTATCAGGTGGCCCTTTTGTGATCTCTTTTCAGCTGCCCTAAATTTTTATTTTAGCCTCATTTCACCTATATCTTGCCTTTTGAGGAGTGATAGGAAAGAATACAATGTGATTTTGCCCTGAGATCTATACCTTCCTCCCCTATTCCAAAGAATAGGCTTGGATTCCTCGGTGACTATATCCAGAATTATGATTTCTGCTGCCTAAGTAGTTCAGTTTCCTAGTAAATTCTTCAAGATCATGGACCTTGTCCTATCCATCTTTATACCTTGCACCATTTGTAAGAGTTTAATGAATGTTGAACTGATGCATACTGATACCAACTTCTAGGTCCCAATTAACTTTGGGGGTATCTCATAGTTGGGGCGGGAAGAGACCTGGACTTGGAGTCAGAGGACCTGGGTTCAAGTCTTATTTATAATCTTTTAGACTTTGGATAAGGCACCTAACCTCTCTGAGCATTAATATTCCTACCTGTAAAATGAGGGGGTTATTCTAGATGAGCCCAAATTCCCTTCCATCTCTAAAGCCTGTGATCTTATCAAGTCTAGCACAGACTGACAAACTAGATGGTTACATAGCTCACACTCACCCCACTTATACAATCCCTTGCCAAATCTTGCCCTTTTGACAAGACATGTGTCCTTTCCACACAGCCAAAATCTAGTTTGAGCCCTCATCGGCTTTTGCCTGGACTACTGCAACAGCCTTCTTTTTTTTTTTTTTTTGAGGGGAGAAGGCAGGGCAGTTGGGGTTAAGTGAGTTGCCCAAGGTCACACAGCTAGTAAGTGTGTCAAGTGTCTTAGGCTGGATTTGAACTCAGGTCCTTCTGACTCCAGGGTTGTCGTTCTATTCACCGAGCCACCGAGCCACCTAGCTGCCCCTGCAACAGCCTACTTAACCCATACCTCACTTCTCTCCCTCACTCCAATCCACCTTTGATTTAGTGGCCAAGATGAGTTTTCTAAAGCATAGGTCTTACGATGTCTACTCCCTACTCCTGTTCAGTGATCCCCGGTGGCTTTCCATTCCCTCTGTGATCAAATACAAAATTCTCTAGCTTTTAGAGCTCTTCATAACCTAGCACAGGGGTGGGGAACTTGTGGCCTCAAGGCCCCTAATCTAGCCCCTTCCTACCTTTTCTGCCTTCACCACACTTTCCTTCCCTCCACCCACAATATAATCCATCCATGCTGGTTTACTTGCTGTTCCTCCAACACAACCCTCCATCTCATCTCTGTGCCTTTGCACTCTCTGTCTCCTGTGCCTAGAAAGCTCGGTTCCTTTACCTCCCCTTCTTAGTTTGCTTGGCTTCCTTCATCACAACTCAAAGCTGATCTGCAAGAGGCCTTTCCTGGTCCCCCCAGCTTCTAATGCCTTCCCTTCTCAGACTGCCTTCCTTTTACTGTGTATAGCTTGCAAGTGCCTAGTTATTGATATGTTGTCTCCTTTATCAGAATGTTAGATCTTTGAAGGCCTTTATTTGTATTCCTAGGATTTAGCACAGTGCCTGGAACATAGTAAAGACCTTAATAAAATTTGATTGATTGATTCTTGAGTTCATTGGGAACAAAGAGGGCCAGTCATAGACTTAGATACAATGAACCACGGAGTAACCTTAGTACTCTGGTGAATGCAAAGAATTCAAACTTCCTTAATAGCTTCTAGAACTAAAGGTGACTCAGTATTAAAGACATTTTCCTAAGATCAGTGAAGATAACTTCAAGGTCTTGACATTGCTTTTAGCACTCCTCCTTTACTGCCTGGCACCAAGGACTATATTTGCCACACCAGGCTGTGTCCTAAAGGTACACTGATACTCCAAGAATAACTACTTGTTGTTCAGTAGCTGGTCTAGGAAGGACCCTAGGGCCTGGCCTCCTCAACCACTGTTTCAGGAACACCTTTATTCTCCAGCTTTCTCTTCCACTCCCTTTCTACTATGCTAACTCAAGTACTTTCCCCTCCATTCCAGCTCTGGAATCATGAGTTATGATCTATAATTCAACACTACCATAGTTCTTGGATGGGTGGTATCAATCTATTCACCTATAACCCTACTCACCATCTGTGTAATTTTCTATACCAAAGTACTCCTCCTTAGTTATTACTCCCCCACGTTTAAGGAAATAATATCTGTTTAAAAATGCTTAGCACGGTGCCTGACACATAGTATATAAATACTTATTCTCTTCCCTTCCCCTCTTTCCCCTACATGCTCCTTGAGGCCAGGGATTATGCTTGCTTTTGTATTTGTATCCCTGGCATTTAACACAGTGCTTGGCAAACAGTAAATTATAGATAAACTCATTCTTTCATTCACTTCTTCATTTCCTCTATTGTCTCTTCAATTCTAAAATTCTGCCATTTCTATGGTTCTCTATATTTATTGGAGAAGTAAAATGAAGGTGAACATCTATTTGGACCCAGTAGTGTAGCTGACAGCTCTGAAAGAGTTATTTATAAAGCTCATCCAATTCTAAGGCTATGAGTCTATGGCCAGACTCAGGTTTGACTTAGGATATTGATACAAAAACAAGGAAGTGATGACTAACAAATTAATTTTAATTCTTTGCAGAGGAAACAGTAGCCCAATATAAAGAAAATAGTGGAGAAGGAAGAGAGGTTGTATATTTCCCCCTTTTGTAAATATCTCTTAGTTGTCAGCTAGCAATCAAGTCACCTGTGGCTATAAATAAGGTCTGCTGTTAGAGAGAAGTTTCAGTATACTCTGTTAGTCACCACTCTACACAACAGAATAACAGAACATATTTGGTTGCAGTCTAAGACACATACAGTTCACAAATACATACAGAACCTTTTTCTTGAGGGGGACAACGCCTGTCTTACTTTCAGGTGATCATCCTTGTATTCTAAACATTCCTTTGAAAGACAAAGAAATGTCAAACTGTTTGATTTCCCCCATCCCCCAAGGTTATCATTCAGGTTTTTTCTGCTCATGTTTTCCTTCTAAGTCTTTCCAATTTATCTTCCTGCTGTTGCTGTAGATAAAACTATTTTTAGTGCACTACTGCTTTGGAGGCAGACGTCCTTGTTTCACAATCTTGGCTGGCTGGCACATTTCTATACTTCTCACACCTCTGATTCTGGGCTGACAGAAATTATTCCTTATTTCTTTAGGTATAAGTGCAGTTGAGAGGCAATCACAGTTTCTAAGTGACAGTCATCAAACAAATGAAATCTCAATGATAACCCAGACTGGATACATCATTTTTTGGTACCTGATTCAGAGAATTCATGACTCCCCATCAGCTGTTAGCAACCATTTCTATTCTGTTTGAGTTTTCATCCTATCAAAACATGGTGTCTTCCCTACCTCCCCTAGTCATGTTTGACATGCTACTTTTGATAAAACTATAATTCCACCTGCTTGTAACATTTTATTGTCCCAGTTTCACTTCTTATCTGGTATCACAAAGGGAAGCAGTCATCACTGACAAACCTCCAAGTAAAGTTACTTTTTCAGCTATCTAATCTATAAAGCTGAAACAAAAAAATTTTTATATGTTTGTTCCCCTGAAAGAAATCAAAATGTTCTCTTTCTTCCATTTAACCATTCCATTACTCAATAAAGTAATTAATGGTATATCCAATGTCTTTTTCCCATTCAGAAATGGCACCTTTTCATACTGAGGCATTGGAAATTCATAATTAGAGCTGGCAGCCTTGAAAGAGAGTTGAGCAGTCTTCTTTCCAGATTAAGGAACTGGTGAGCACAAAACTGGGAGCTGTCTTCACTGGGACAGTTGGAAGCTACCTAAACTATGTGATTCTAGGAGTATCCAAAGTGACCAAAGGTTTGAATGCTATTTAACTGCAAAGGCAAGGCCTTCTTTAAGGATGTTTCTGTCATACCACACTAAGAACACAAGCTCATTTATTTACTAGAATATTGGTTTGGTTACTGATGAGAGTGAACTTTTGAGGAAGTTGATCAATTGTTGGTCACATTTCTACCTACCAATAGCTTTGTGCTCTAGACTAGCCTTTGTGAAGCTTAATTATTCCACTGTCTTAATTGTGTCCTAATTAACAAAGATCTACCTAAAGTTGAATGAACACATATTTATGTATAGAGACCATTATTATCAAAAGCCCTAATGACCCAAATTGAGATCCTGGATTTTGAAGTTAAAAATCAGATAAAGTCCTTTTGGTCTATGTGTCTAGCTAGATTTCAAAAACAGGAAGAAAAATTAAGATTTCAACAACTTCCCTACTCGACCCCCCATTTCCCCCCAAAAAAACTTTAAAAGGGTCAAGGCATTGAATGCCATTAATGTCTTTCTGGCAGCAGGAAATTAAAACAGACATACCTAAAAGAGTAAAAACTTCAGAGCAGGCAGCAAATACCAACTACCCAAAGGTAACTCTGGTTTGGGTGGTAATTTGTTAGTAATTTATTAGATTGGTAAGCTCCTTGGGGCGGCTAGGTGGCGCAGTGAGTAGAGCATCGGCCCTGGAGTCAGAAGGACCTGAGTTGGGATCAGGCCTCAGACACTTAACGCACACACAAACAAAAATCTAGCTGTGTGACCTTGGGCAAGTTACTTAACCCCAATTGCCCACCAAAAAAAGCAAAAAAAAAAAAAAAAAGATTGTAAGCTCCTTGAGGGCAAGGACTGTATTTTTGCCTCTTTTTGTGTCCCCAGTTACAGTGCACAGTGCCTGGCACATAGTAGACCCTTAATAAATATTTATTGATTGAGTGATAGTAATAATCTAAAAATGTGACCAATGATGGCCTCTACTACATAGGTGCATATACATGTATGTACACACACATACACACATATATTAGGGTGAGATAAAATCATTAGGGAGCTGACTTTTTTTTGGAGTGATGATTAGATAATCTAATGATTGTCACTAAATATTTTAAAGCACTCTAAATTAATTTCTCTAAAGTGGAGGAAAATTCCCAGGAAAATAGGAAACTTAATTTTGAAAATAATAATAGTTGTCACTTAAGGGACACTTTAGAAATCTGATTTACATACATAATTTCAAGGTACATAAAACGGTTTCTTGTGGAAATGGTATCCAAGGCTCAGAGCTATAAGAATCCACATAGAATCGCTGGGTTGTTTTGGGTTTTTTAAAGTAATTCGTAAGGGAAAAACAGTGACTTCCACTAAGTGAAGCCAGAGGAAATAGGTGACCTGTCTCCCAGATGGGCTTTTCTCCATTTTGTTAAACACTATACAAAGGACTAAGAAGGGGCCTTTCCCCCTTCCCTACATCTCCCTTTTTAAAAGGCATCCCTAAAAAAATTACTAAAGGTCAGCTAACACTACAATAAAAACATACTGTCCTTTTAGTTTAATCAATGAACAAAACAAAGTTAGGTATTTTCTTTATAGTTTTGCCTTTGGAACCTAAGCCAGCTAAAGTGATTTAAAAGGTCACGCTTGTTTCTTAAGCAGATGCCATCCCCACATCCTTGGCTTAAGAGGGGCATGGCGGTGAGCAAAAGAAGAATCAATGGGCACCACGCTCATTACCAGCTCCTTTTCCCCTCTCGTAGGGCCTCTCATCTGTGAGTGGTTCGAAGGGTTGAGAGCAGGTGGGCTTGTGAAGGGGCTGACTTTGGGTGCAGCGAAGGCAGGGAGACTGAGACAGGAAGTCGGCAGAAACTTGAGCCATTCTTTGGCGCGCGGCTTGCGCACTCCTGAGAGCAAGGGCTTACCTACCCAGGAGCGCGGAAGCGAGCGCCTTTAGACTGGGCTACTGAAGAGAAAGGCGGAGAGCAGCGGAGCTCGCTCGCTCTCTCTCCTCCTGCTACTACTCACCCTCTTGCCTGGACTCCCGGAGGAAGCGGCCCCGTTGCCCGAAAGCAGGGTGACCGCGGAACTGTAGCGCAGCATCCTCCAGCTGTGCCGTATGGAGCGGAGGGCGGGAGCCTAGCCGATGTGTCTTTCGAGTTCAAATAACGCTCCCCAGGCCCCAGGCTGGCAGTCTGTCTGCCCGTCTGTCTATCTGCCCTCCCTCTTTCGTCCTCCTTGCCTCCTCCCTTGGCACTCGTCACTGTTCCCGCTCCTCCTCTCCTTACACTACCCCGGGGGAGTGTCCACAACCCGCCCGGTCCTGAGGAGTGTCCACAACCCGCCCGGTCCGGAGGGAACGCCCAGACTAGCCCCCTACCCACACCCCGGAGGACGTGCTGTGGCCGCGCCACGCCAGCTGTGTGGCCAGCTGTGGTCACAGGGCGCCCGGGTGGAAGAGTGGGCGGGTGGACAGGGAGGGGGAGCGCACCTCGGGGCGGAAGAAGCGAACTCCCAGCTCGTCCGACCTGTCCGGCAGCATTTTCTCTTTTTGGCTCTGACTCAGTCTTTCTACGCAGGGGGGGTCATTCCGAGTTTGGGTAAGGCCAGCACAGAAGGCTCTTCTTCCTCTACGGACACTTTTAACACAGCTTGGAGAGGGAGCTCGCTGGAAGGTCCCTTCTAGCCCTGGAGATAGGAATTGTTTCTGGCACATTAAGTCATTCAACAAACATTTGTTATGTTCCTGTTGTGAACAGAACACAGTTCCAGATATTGAGGAAAATAGGGAGTTTAGGTAATATACAGCCAGCTCCCTGGACTGATAGTAAGAGGATACCACACAAACATAATTATCATACACCATTAAAGGATCCTTGCATTAGGGAGTTAAGAAACAAAGGTGCCACGTGAGAAGGATAGGATGTCTTCCTCAGTCATTCCCCACTAATTTTGACAAAGGAGATGTCCATAGGACCCCCAATTCCTGAATGGCATGTCTCTTTTATGATTCTCCAGATGTAGTTTTGTGAGGGTGGGGACACAGGTCCTTCCACCTGGTCCTTCTCATTTTCCCCACTAGTCCAAAATGGGGTCAGACTATTAGTGAGATTCCATTGGTTAATTGATATCTACCAAGATACTTATCATGAAAGAGGTTAATGATTATTGTCTTGAAGTCTGGGCAGCTGTTCTAAGGAGGAAGGAAGTGGGTTGTGGCCCAGACGAAGACAAAATAAACTGGCATCTATTGTTTGTTTACATTTTGGTGAGCACTGGAGAGTCTCTTAAATGTTTTGGTAAAGACAAAAAGATCTACGTTTTATCTCGGGGTCCCATTTGGCCATTGCAACATAATAGGTTTGCATAGTCCCTCCCAAAGGCGTTACTCTGCAAATTTGCTTTGTAGCAAATATAAAAACCTTTTCGACAAATTCCAAATCTCAAGAACAAAATCCAAAACTCTTGCTACTGAAAAAGATGTCCCAGATAATCTTACTGACAGAGCTCTCAGAGCAATCTGCCAACCTATGTGACAAGAGCCCTGGGGCTCATGCTGCCTGGGAAGACTAGGGAATGAAGGGCTTTGGGCCCTTTGATTACTCAGTCAACTCCCAAAGTATTATGATGCCTCTCTGGGTTATGTCATGTTCCAGCTAGGCCAACACTGGAAAGCATATTTAGCAATATTGGAAGAATTCCAAGGAAGAGAAGAATGGGAAGCAAACAGGAAAGTGGAAGGGGGAGGGGGGCAGGAGAGAGGAAGCACACCAAGCTGGGAAAAAGAAAACAATAGAATATGTTACTAAACTGAGAAGAGAATAGAAAACTGAATAATTCATCTCAGCCACACATTTTTAGGAATAATTCTGAGAAGCGAAGTAATAGGTTTGAATATATCTTTTAGAATAACCAAAGGATCTCAGTATATATACATTTAGAGCTGGAAGGGACATTAGAGGTCATTTAGTCCAAGTCATTTTACAGATGAGGAAACTGAGGCCCAGAGAGGTTGAATGCAGATCACACAAATAGTTATTGACACAGCTAGAATATGAACCCAGTCTAGACTAGGTAGTAGCAGTATAACTAGAAAAGGGAAATATGTAATATGAAAATATATATATACATATATATATAACTAATCTATGAAAAACATTTTATATCTGTGAAAATGAGAAGCTTCTTTAGTTCAGGCTGTATGATATTTTTATGTTTGTATCCCTCGCTTCTGTCACAGGTATCCTGCACAGAGAAGACATTTAATAAATGTTTGTTTAAATGACAGCCTGCTAAAGTAAAATATGGTGTTTGGAGGATGGAAGTGAGAGAGAAAGGCAGAAATGTCCTAGATTTGGCATTGTACTCCTCCAGATTCATCCTTCCCAGTGCTGAATACCTTCTTTCTCACCTCCATTCTCCCCCACCTTTTTTTTTTCAGTTTCCTTTAATGCTTTATCTTCCCACTAGAATGTAACCTCCTTGAGGGAAGGAAATGTCTTTTTTAAATTTTGTTTTTATCACAGTGCCTAGAGCATATTAAGTACTTAGTAAAATATTTGTTGACTGACTAAAGAAATTAGCAAAATCTTCATGGAGAAGACAGGAATTAACTGGACTTTGAAGGATATATAGGTTTTGCATTGAGTAGAATGGAAGCCAAAACTATCCCCAGAAGGGAATCCAGTTGTTTTTAAAGCTTTCCACTAAAGAAGATACCATGACCTCCTTCTGTCACCCAGAAAAGCACAGAAATTTGAAGAGACCTTAGGGACCATTTAGTTAAACCTCTTCATTTTATATATAAAGAAACTCAAAACCAGGAAGTTAAGTGACTTTCCCATAATTATACAAAAAAAAATTTAGAGATAAAGACTGGAACTCAGGTCTCCTGATTCTCAGTCTGTCATTTCTTCCATTAAGGCTGTTTGATTCCATTGTTTCATAATTTCAACTACAGTCAGTTTCCTTGTTCTGTATCTTCCATATTCTGTAGTTTACTTCCTGTTCAAGCAGGGGGACTTTCTGTTGCCTGCCTAGCTTCCCATAGGCCCATTGCAGAGTTCTCCATTGTGTAACTGGACCTTTAAGCACTTTCCTTCCCCTAGTGACATCTTGGTTGGTGGCATTTTCTTCCATCACTACTACTTCTCCCTGAACAGAAAGGACAAGGTATGAAAGAGAATTGACTTGAGAATGAACAGTAGTGAAAGAAACAGGAAAAGCTATCAGAAAGTAATCTTGACTAACTAAGAATTGTCTTAGCTGCCCTCTTGAACTATCAAAGCTAGTAGAATCATACATACACATAAGATTTCAATTCTTCAGTATATCTATCTTAAATTCCTCTGCTGCTTAAAGCCAAGAGATGACCCAGAAGAGAAGCATCAGTGATAGGCAACCTCCACCCTAATCAAACAAGTAACAAAGGGGTTTGTATTTAGTTCTGACTTTGGTAGTGAGGGAGTTTACCTTCTCTCTATGCAAAATACTTTCATATTAATATTCGAATACATTCTTGAATTGCTGGTTATCTTTCAGGCTTCTCCTTCCCACACTAAATAATCTCAAATTCTTTAACCTTTCCCAACAGGCTTTTATTGCTAGCCCCTTAATCATTTAAAAAACTTTGGGGGGGGCAGGGGCGGGGGTAAACAGGGTTAACTGACTTGCCCAGGGTCACACAGGCACTAATGAGTATCTGACACTAGATTTGAACTCAGGTCCTCCTAACTCCAGGGCTGGTGCTCTATCCACTGTGCCACCTAGCTGCTCCTATTTTTGTTACTTTTTGCTGAACCTTCTCCAAATCCTTGTGTCCCTCTTTAGTTGGGGAATCCAGAAGTACTATAGTGAGTGTTCACACACACAGAAGACCTGAGTTCAAATTCAGGCTCAAACACTTACTAGCTATGTGATCCTGCTTGCTTCAGTTCTTCATCTGTAAAATGAGCTGGGGAAGGAAATGGCAAACCACTCCAGTATCTTTGCCAAGAAAACCCCATGGAAAGTTTGGTTCACAGAGCCTTGAAGAGTCAGACACAATGTAACAGTAACAACACCACACACACACACACACACACACACACACACACACACACACACGCTCAGGATTCTTCATAATGTTTTGTTTGCACTTCTCTGTTGTATTTGTGTTCTATTTTTAAAATTATAGCTTTTATATATATTATAATATGCTTTATATGTAATTAATATTAATATATTACAATATACTTTTCCCATAGTATATTAGCTCCACTGCTAGATCATAAACTTGTTTTATTTATGTCTATAAATCCCTCAGCATCTAGCACATTGCTCTGCCCATAGTGGATTCTGGGAACAAATGAACGAGCATTGACCATTTCTGCACTTTGTAGCCTCTTTTCTGATATCTCTAAAACTTCTCTTGTCCTATAAGCTGGGACACTGGAGCATTTGTCCCAAAGTCCTGCTACATTCATCTCTCCTACACACCAGGAAAAGAATAACTATTTGCAACAGGACAGAGGAAACATTTTCAACACTTTGACAAGGCTATTGAATTACAAAGACAGCTTAAAAAAAAATAAAGTGCAACAAGAAACACTGTACATTCACAAGGAGTTGGAGAACCAGAGAACATGACCCAAAGATAAGGAAAGCAGGTTGAAAGTAACCAAATACAGCCAGCTAACCCAGTGAGAGCTACAGTATTACCCAAATCTGTCTAGACACAGGGTGGAACTTGGCTAAACTATACTGGTGAGTGCAAGACCCACTGAAAATAATCCCGGTTCCTGCATCAGTTAAGAATGTGAACAAATGGGCAACAGCAAAGAGTAATAGAGGATATTGCACGAAAGAGATCTGCTTTCTTAATGAAGAATTCTGTAAGTTGCTGGTGGAGTGACTGTACAATCCTTATTTGATAACCCTAAATAATTACAGTCAAGGGAGAGAAATGGAAGAATGGCTCATAGGATCCATGAAGAACTGGAAAGTACCTCAGAGACCATCAAGTCTAACCTCCTTTGTGACAGTTAGTTATATCTTATTTGATCATCACAACGACCCTGAGAAGTAGAGGTTATCCCCATTTTATAGATGAAGAAGCTGAGACAGAAAGGTTAAGTAACTTAACCAGAGTCACAAAGGAAGGGAGCATCTGAGGCAGGATTTAAATCTGATCCTCTTGTATCTAAATTCTATACTAGATTCACTGTGGCACCTTTACAAATGAGGAAAGTGAGGCCCAGAGAAGTTAATTGATTTTTTTCAGGATCACATAGCTATTAAGTATCTGGATTGGAACTCAAACCCAGTGCCTTTACATAAAATCTGGTTTGATGAGGGACGAGACTAGCACATAATAATTTTATATTTTACATGCAAAGAAGGAAATTGATTTTTTTTTCCTGATAGAGCCTCTGGCAGGTGCTTGATTTCGAAGAGGAAACAAGGTACAAGCTCTACCCAAAAAGGTAGGGAATAAATTGGGTGAGAAATTTAAAAGGATCTATGAGGTTTCCTGTGAGGCACCATACTAAAATATCTCATTGTGAAATATATGGTATGAACTTCCCTGAATAATATGTGAGATTCATCCTAAAAGCTACTCAGTTCATGTCTGGCCAGTTAATCTTGTTTCAACAAAATTCAACTACTAGTAACATTTATATCTGCTTATAAACCCAAGACATTGAAAAAAGCTTGGATAGAGAAGAAAAAAAAATAATTGTTTACAAATTTTGTTCTTTACAAATGGTAAAACCTTGGAAAGACAATATAGTAGCCCCCAGACATCTCAGGTTTGGGGGAGGGGTATGGTTCAGTTTTCTTTCAACAGACTGTTCTAGATTCATCCCATTCTCGATGCCTGGCATCCATCTCCTCCCTTTTCTGGAATCTTCTATGCCTAGAACCTTTCGTCACAGTAGATAGAAATTTCATGAACCATGCAGCCTTGCTAATTCATGCCTACCTACAGCATTAAAGATGGAAAACCGATCTGGTGCCCCACCGGAGACTTTGCCCCTCCCTTATAAAACCCCTGGCTTTAACATAGCTGAGCTGTCCTGATTCACAAAGTGATGATAGATACAGGCATCCCACCCTTGGAAGTGGGAGGAGTAAAGAGAGTTTGGTATTACCTGCCAAGTTCACAGGGTGGCCTCTTACAGGACCTTGGTAGACTCCACCACCCTTCCTCCCCCTCCTATAGCTTAAAGATCATTGCATCTGATATCCTAGCAAGATTTCTGGTTGCATCTCTGTCCTGATTTAGGGGTGTTGGCTACTGCTTGAATTTGGGGCAACAGTACCACCCTAATTTGTATATATCAACTCTTGCCCTAGGTCTGGGAGTCAGCTGCTGCCCCATTGTCCCTCCCTTGTTACCCCTGCTTCTTCTTCCATGTCCTTACTAAGGACAACACTGTATACCTCCCTTGTATAACTTTGTTGTTGTTCAGTCCTTTGATGTCTAAATCTTTGTAACTCCAATTGGGGTTTTCTTGGCAAAGATACTGGAGTGATTTGCCATTTCCTTCTCCAGTTCATTTTATAGCTAAGTAACTGAGGCGAATAGGATAAAGTGACTTGCCCATGGTCACACAAGATGGTAAATGTCTGAGGTTGGATTTGAACTCAGGTCTTCCTGACTCCAGGCCCAGAGCTCTATCCACTGTGCCCTCCCCCCAAAAATATCTCTATATCAAGACAAAAGGGACACAGGGGACTTTCAATGTCAACAAATTATAATTATATTTTTAAAAGAAAAGAAAAATGACATCTATACCAGTGGTACTCACATTATCAGAACTCTGAAATCATGTTAGCACAGACCATTAACAATCTCAACTGCTATCTTTTATCATGCCTGCTAATAGGCACACTCACATGTACATTAAAGCATCTCATATCCTTCTTGAGATCTACCTTGTTTCTCTGTTGTAGACTTTTTAAAAAGACAGGGGAAGTCATATCTTATTGAGATTTTAAAAAATTACTAAACCGGATCTGCGAATTGGCATTGGGACTGCCAATGAATAAACTCCCACTACCAACACAGATAAGTGACCTCAGAAGGTTGGACAGTGACAACACTGAGACGTGAAGTGACTTGCCCTTGCCCTTACCCGTGCAGCTAACATGTAGCAGAGACTGGATTTGGATCAAGGTTATCCTGCCTTGGGGACTGATTCTCTATGCCAGGGTGTCTCACAGAGTATGATATGCTATCATATCCAAATATAGAAATTACTGTACTGGAGCCACAATGAGACATTATCTGAAGTAAGTAAAAGGCTGGAGGGAAACATCTCTTCAAATTCAAAACAGAAATATGACTGGGTCCAGCATTAATCAAAGATATATGAAAATGGGGTAATAGATTGGCATTGTGGGGGAAAAAAACAACACTGGATCTGGAATCAGAGAATTGAGTGACCTTGGACAAGTCATTTAATCTCTCCACTTCAGATCTCCACCTACAAAATAATATTAATAACAACATGGTTAATATATTATATTAGTATTATGTAATAATAGCATTAATCTAGCAATTTAAAGTTTACAAAGTGCTTTACAAATATAATCTAATTTGTTCATTGGATAGTTGATCGTGTAGGTCCCTTATAGCTCTAAGTCCTACAATACTATTACATTGTCTACATAATATTGTATCTGCTATATAATATTATGGACAGCTAGATGGTGCAGTGGCTAGAGCACTGAACTTGGAGTCAGGAGACTGTAAGTTGTTTATCTGTATTGGTAGTGGGAGTTTATTTATTGGTAGTCCCCTGTGCCAACTCACAGATCCAGAAAAATAATTTTTTAAAAATCTTAGGGTGGCTAGGTGGCACATTGAATAGAGCACCAGCCCTGGAGTCAGGAGGACCTGAGTTCAAATCCAGCCTCAGACACTTAACACTTACTAGCCCTGTGACCTTGGGCAAGTTACTTTACCCCAATTGTCTTGCCTTCCCCCCTCCAAAAAAAAATCTCAAGAGGATATGTGACATCCCCTGTCTTTTTATAAAAAATCTACAACATAGAAACAAGGTAGTTCTCAGAAAGAATATGAGATGTTTTAATATATACTTGAGTGTGCCTATTAGCTGGATGATAAGAGATAGCAGCTAAGAGGATTAATGATTGATTTCCTGAGTTCAAATTCAGCCTCAGACACTTCCTAGCTGTGTGACCCTGAGCAAGTTGCTTAACCTTGTTTGCCTCAGTTTCCTCATCTGTAAAATAAGCTGGAGAAAGAAATGGCAAACCACTCCAGTATCTTTGCCATGAAAACTCCAAATAGGGTTATGAAGAATTAGATATGACTGAAAAACGACTGAACAATAACAGCAAATTAAGGACTGACCAATGGGGCCCAGTCCTTAGAGCATTCACAAGATGCTTTACCTGCTGCATATCCACATGGAGGCTTCATAAGCCTGCTTCCACAAATGCATGATGGAGGAGCCCTTCCTTCTCAATAAAAAGCATGAAAAGGTATTCTGAGATGTTTTTGCTGTCAAGTTATTTTATTGTGATAGAAAGTCCCCTAACTGGCTCCTGAGCTTGAACTCAGTGTTCATACAAAAGGCTAAAACAGATGAAATATTATTCTCTGTAAGGCTTTGAAAGAGGAGGTAGATGAAATGCTACAAGCCTCCTGCTGCCCAGACCACTCTGTACCAATGAATACACCATGCCTCTGTTTCTTGCATTTATTCATTCTTGATCTTCAGTGAATGAGCACTAGTGATGGACAGACCCAGTTATGACCTTGTGAGTTTTGAAAGGTCAGTAGAGCCACCAGAAGCCTCCCAACTGGAATCCATAGCAAAGTCTGACAGGAGCTAGAGGCAGTTGAGGCCAGCAAAGAATCTAGTGAGGAGACTAGGAAGCAGAGGAAGGACCCTGCTTTATCAAACCCAACAGTGAAGGCTCCTAGGAGCCATGTTCTGCAAGAAACAAAATAAGTCAGCCATTAGCTCTGCCACACCAGAAGAGAATTTAGGAGGAATGTTTATAGCAACCACTTTAAGTTTGAAGGTATTCTTCCTAGGGACTAAGGGGGTAGAAAAAAATGTGCTCAGGGGCAGCTAGGTAGCACGGTGACTAGAGCACTGGCTCTGGAGTGAGGAGGACCTGGGTTCAAGTCTGATCTCAGACACTTGACATACTTACTAGCTGTGTGACCTTGAGCAAGTCACTTAATCTCAATTGCCTGGCCCTCTCCCCCTCCAAAAAAAAATAATAATTTGCTCACAGCTGGAGCAGGGCAGGTTGTATTTTGGTCCTTGTTCTATCTTTTCAGTAAATAATTCTTTGTAAAAAGCTAATTGAGATTAAGTAATTATTTTATATTAAGGGGATATCTAATCAGATGATATTGGGAAGATATTAACTGAGTGAATGATATTGGGGGAACCCATCAGAAAGAGGCTTGAGAGCAATAGTATTTGAATGATCTCAGCCCCTGCAGGGTTACCCCCTATAACCCAGAAGGTAACAGTCAGTGAAGTGGGAATTAGGAGGGTGAGCCCATAGCCTATGCCCTACCTACAGAAGTAATGTAGTCAACAAACTGAAATAACCTGCTCTCTACTGGTAAGTAACAGACTAGGATCTAGAAACTTTGAAATTACCCAAATTTTGTTCATTTTTTATCCAACTGACCCTTGCTATTCCTTAATGCTGCAGATGGCACAGTGGATAGAGTGCCAGGACTAAAGTCAGGAAGACTCATTCACCTGAGTTCAAATCTGGTCTCAGACATTTAATAGCTATGTGACCCTGGACAAATCACTTAACCCTGTTTCCCTCGGCTCCTCATCTGTAAAATCAAATCAGCTAGAGAAGGAAATTGCAAACCACCCCAGTATCTTTGCCAAGAAAATCCCAAATGAGATCACAGAGAGTTGGACATGACTGAAACGAGTAAACAATAGCTTTGGACTCCAAAGTCAGCATTTTTCCTATGACACCACAAGTGTTTTTTTATTTTCATTCTTTTATCAGAAAGTTACATTTCCTCTAAGCATTTAAAGCTTACTGCCTTTTAAAAAGTGATTTGATGGCATAATCATCAGGTGGCATAATAGAAAGCATAGCACCTGGCACAATGCCTTGAATGCAGTAGGCATTTAATAAATGTTTATTGAAGTCAATTGAATCAAAAGGACACTGAAAGCAGAAGTCTGAAAACTTGAAGGCAAGGGCTTCTGAAATCTCTAGTTCTTGTTTTCCTCAATCCGTCAAAGAAGGATCTTAATACCATTCTGTTGTTTTTCAGTCCTGTCTGATTCTTTGTGACCTCATTTAGGGTTTTCTTAGCAAAGATACTGGAGTAGTTTGCCATTTCCTTTTTCAGCTCATTTTATAGATGATGAAACTGAGGCAAACAGGGTTACGTGATTTGCCCAGGATGACACAGCTAGTAAATGTCTAAGGCTGAATTTGAACTCAGGAAGATGAGTCTTCCTGACTTCAGACCCGACAGACACTCTATCCACGATACCATCTAGATACAGTTATTTGAGGAGCCAATGAGATAATGTGTGATAAGTATAAGGTGTTATTCTCATATGTTTCATTTCCCCTAAGAAAAAACAGCTCTGATATTTACCAACATAAAAATTTAAAACACAAAAATTCAACTTTTCATCAATGTGGCTTAAAACAGAATTCTTAGTTCACATTCCTGTGAATATGCTTCTGCAATAATACTAGTCAGGTATACATACTCAAAACAAGAAACAAAGTCTCCTTATTTTAGACTTGGAGCCAAACATACTTCCTATAATAAGAAAGCCATGGTTCTTTTTTTGTTTTGTTTTGGGGTGTGTGTGTGTGTGTGTGTGTGTGTGTGTGTGTGTGTGTGTGTGTGTGTGTGTGTAAAGTAATGGATTGAGTCATCCATTATCAGAGGTTAGAGTTCAAAAGTTAAAGCGTGGTATTTGCCATTATAGGTGTTTTGCATTTGCATTTCACATTTGCAAGTGAAGCAAGGGTTGGGTTACCTGGCAACTCTTTACCCACATAAGGGAGGGGCTCATACCATCCAGGTAAAGAGATCAAGATAAGCAAAGAAGCAGAAGATTGTAAACCTGTAGAAGACTGTATACTATAGATCTGTTTTCAAAAAGGAATCTGCTTATCACTGAACAGGTGGAGGGAGCAGGTGGTTTGTTTCCGAGTTATGATTTCTATGGCTCCAAGTATTTACCTCTAGAGTCCACTGACAGGATTTCAACTTGTACAGAGGAAATCATGTTGCTACAAGGCTTTCACAAGCCCTGGAATGCAGAAGAGATACAAGCGTGGTAGATTTAGGTTAGAGGTGTGTGACTGTGTTAATTATGATGGGAGGCCAATGAGAAAGGGAGATGATGGAGATCCTATTTGCTTGTGGTTTACTCCATCTCATCCTGAAACATAGCAATAGAATGGAATGCACATTGCTCTTAGAAGTGGAACACCTGGTTTCCCTTTCCAACTCTAATATTTATTTATTATATTATTCTGGACAAGTCAATGAGCCTGAATTCCCTCATCTACAAAATGGGAAATATAATAATATTGATACTACCTATTTTGAGAAAATAATTTCATAAACATGAAATGCTCTATAAATGTGTTGTTATTCTCTTCTCTTGGTTCCTTCTTGCGATTATTAATGCTTGGTATACTTCCATTTTGTGTTTTCCTTTGTTCCGAAGCATCCTGAAAAATAATTTCAGAGTTATTATAGCACGGTGAATGAAGTTATTATAGCAAGTGAATGAAGAACCCTCCACACCACCCCCACCACAGCTACCAAAATGAATTGCTATTTATGTGACTGATTCTTAAGACATCTTGTTCTATGACCTTGGATCTAAACTGGATTGTTTACTGCTTATACAATGTATTACATACTTTTCTATCTCTATACCTTTGCTCAGGTCATTCCTTGGGCCTAGAATGAACCCACAAGTCTCCACCTGTTTAAATGCCATATATTCCTTTAGACCTAAGTTAAATATCATCTCCCATCTGAATAAAGCTTCTGGGACTCCCACTGGGAAGTAATTTCTTTCTATCCTGAATTATCATAGCATTTTATTTACACCTCTTTTATGCATACTTTATTTCATATGTAATTATTTTGAAAATATCTTCTCTCTCCAAATACTCTAAGGTCATCTTTGTATTTCTCTTCTATAGCCTGGCACAGTGCTTTGCACACAGCAGGCCCTAAATAAATATAAGTACTCAATAAATTCTTGTTGAATTAAAATGTTAAAATAAGCAGAGGAGGCTAAGTTTGTCTGGGTAGCATTTCTATCTGGTTAAAATCTGTCTAAGTAAGAATTCCCCAACTATGAGTGTTCTGAGAAAGGATAGGCCAATTCAATTTAGCAAAGGTGTTTTTTTTACCTAGACACAGTAGGTTATATGCCATGATTTGAGGAGCACTATTGGGTCCTAACCAAATCATCTCACCATTAAAGTCACTTCTTGGGTTAAACAACAAAATCAAAGTCCTTGTATCTAGAAGGGGTTCTAGATATGTGCTTTTTTGTGAATGAGGATGGTGGTGGTGAATAAGATAGAAGGCCTCCAGCCTTCTCCCTCTGGACCTTTGACAAGGATTAAAATTGTAAGTTTAAATCTTGTCTAATCTTTTTTATAGTTGAGGAAATGGAGATTCAAATAACTGATATTTTGAAATTATATGAGCTAAGGATTTGAAGCCCAATCATGCTCTGACTCCAAATCCAAGACTCTTTCCACCACACAAGCTAGCACCATGATGAGGCCCTACAGGAGAGTGGAAAGGTGCTTCACTGGCTCTGAAGTCAAAAGACCTCAAACCCAAATGGGTAAGTCACTTAACTTTCTTGGGCCTCAGTTCCCTTAATGTGTAAGATTACAGGATTCAACTAGATGGTCTCTGGGGTCTCTTCTGAGCACTAGATCAAAGATCTTATCACAGGATCTTGGAGGACAACACATTGTTCACTCAGTTCACACCCCAGCCAAGGTTGGGGAAGTAGAATAAATCTTTGTCTCTGAAAGCCATGAGGATCTTTAACCCAATTATGTTCTACATAAGGACACCTCCAGAGAAAGAACTGAAGGCATATGAATACAGATTGAAACATACTTTTATAAACTTTCTTTATTATCCTTTTTTTAGTCTGCATTTTCTTTTGCAACATGGCTAATATAGAAATATGTTTTGCATTACTATACCATTATAATCTACATTAAGTTGCTTGCCTTCTCAAGGAGGGGAGAAAGAAGGGAGGGAAGGAAAGAATATGGAACTCAACATTTTTTTTTTTTTTTTTAAGCAATTGGGGTTAAGAACCTCAAGGTTACACGGCTAGTCATTATTTATGCGTGGGTGCTCATTTTCGAGGCCGATCTGATCTCGGTCATCCAAACTCCGAGGCCGGCGCTCACTCACTGCGCCACCTAGCCGCCCCTTTAGGGCAATCGGGGTTAAGTAACTTGCCCAAGGCAGAACTCAACATTTTTTTGAAAGGATATTAAAATTTTTTGCTTACATGTAATTGAGAAAATTTAAATAAAAATTAAATTTATATATTTATGTTCTAATATAATTGATTTCTTTTATAATGCCATATATTTTATTTTATGCATTTTATAACATTATTGTGACAAGGGATTCATAGGCTTCACTAAGCTACCAAAGCAGACTAGACAGAAAAAAAGGTAAGAATACCTGCTTTAGATGGGGGCATGGAGAGGAAGGTGAGGAGAACCTTAGAAGAGCAACACATTAAAAAATTTCCAATTTTGTCTGGTTTGGGTTTTAAGACATAGAATGCTTTATCAATTTATTATAACTGTCTTAGCTCCCAGCCATTGTTGGCAATCATAATACAGCACTTTTTAGAAAGACATTAACATTTTTATCTCTGCAGCGTTTACTATTTCCCCCCAGCTCCTCAAAAGTTTTTCATGAATAAGCAGGAAGATATATTATAAACAGCAGACATTTCCTTCCTGTCCAGTTAAGATTTCAGGACAATGTATTTATCACTGTTTAATCATATGGACTGCTCTCACATGTGTTTTTAAAATCATGAAGTATCTTGCTTCAGAGCAAGCTGGAAGGTCCAACTAAGCCTGCATCCTGTCTCCAACAGAGGCCCAGAACGGATGCTCCAGTGATAGAGAATTTCCTAATCTCCTATCCTCTCCCCCCGCCTCCCCACCTGGACACACTCCTACCCATTGCAGGCTTCACTGAAGAATGTACCACATAGGAGAAAATAATTTTCACTGGGAGATAGTGGGAGATAGAAGGGCCTGGCATGCTGTGGTCCATGGGGTCACGAAAGTTGGATGTGATCAAATAACTGAAAAACAACACAACAGAGGTTCCTAATTTGTGTGTGTGTGTGTGTGTGTGTGTGTGTGTGTGTGATGAACCCCTTTGACAGTCTGGTAAAGCCTATGGATCCCTTCTCAAAATAATATTTTAAAATGCATAAAGTAAAATATATAAGATTAAAGTGGAAATCAAAGGCTAGTGAAAACAAAACTGTAATTTGTTCCCATTCAAGTTAATGGATTGCCTGAAATCTATCCACAGACCAATTGTGGATCCATGAACCTCAGAAGTTATCTCTTGCTTTTGCTTTATAAAGCAAGACCATTTGTGGGGGTGGAGGGGTGTAGGAGTGGGGAGGAGTGTTCATACATTTCTCTGATAACATCTTTTATACCATTTTTTCAACCTAATTACTCATGTGTAATGTATTGAAACCTCTGCACTCCTGTGCTTCTCCAGTGCTCTTTTGGGAAGCCTTAACTTCAATTCTTCAGGAACTAAATGATTCCACAGCTTGAAGATAAACATTACCAAAGGAATTTCATGTGCATTTGTTAAAAATATGGATCTTTGTTTCAGGGAAAAGTTTGTGATAATTAAAAAGACAGTAAAATTTATCAAAGACAATCCAGTCAACTCTTCTCCCATCCAATTATAGACCCAGTTCATGGTCCATTCGTCATGTCTGTCATAGATGGATAGATAGATAGATAGATAGATAGATAGATAGATAGATAGATAGATAGATATACATACACACATATACACATATTATACACATATACCCACTGGGGGCCAACTATTTTGATTGTCCATTCAACTGCATATTGTAGTCTGGATAATAGGCATTTTTAATCCACTTGGTTTTTCCTGTATGGATAGTCAACCCCATAGATCTTAGGTGGAAATATTCCATAAATTGTTTGAGATAGGACCACAGATCAGGAGAGTGACTTTTGTTCTTTATGTTCTATATGTGTTCTATGTGTGACTCTTCTCCATAGTGGAAAATAGTGTAATAGTAATACACTCTTAATACATTGTAATAGTACAATTACATAATGATAATGATTGAGTTATAGGTTTTTTACAGGTTTGGTGGAGAAACACAGGTAGTCATGAATGGAAACAATAATTGCTTAGACTTTGCCATCTGTTGTTATCCTGTACAGAGCACCAGGTGGAGCGTGTGGCAGGTGCTGAGCTGTCCAGAACTAGGTGGGGTGAGAAGGGTGGTGCAGAGGACTAAGGATTACAATCCTCCCCCAAAAGAAGACAACCCAGGAATTGCTGATCATGGGCATCAAAAATTATGAATCATGGTCATATTCAGGCCAGTACCAAATGGGAGAGAGGTGATATACTTTATGATCCCTCCTTAGAATAATAGCAATAACAAAAATAATAATAATTAGCATTTACATAGTGCTTTAAGGTCTGCCAAGTACTTTACAAATATTGTCTCATTTTAGCCTTTCAACAACTTTGGGAGGTAGGCACCTCATTATTACCATTTTGCAGATAGAAAACCTGATGCAGGCAGAGTTTAAGTGACTTGTTTATTTGAGGCAAGATTTGAACCCAGGCATTCCTTACTGCAGGTCTAGGGTTCTTTCCCGAAGAGCAGGGACTGTTCTCTGGGCTATTTTTATATCAGGAGTAGAGATACCTGTTTATGTATCTGTTGTCTTCCTTGATAGAATAAAAGCTCTAGGGTTGTTTTGTCTTTGTATTCCCAGCTCTTTGTACAGTGAAGTATATAAAAGACAGAGAGAGAGACAGAGCATACTAAATGCCTATATGTGGTAGGCAAAGCCTGGGGATGCAAACACAAGCAAAAAAACAGACAATGCCTGACTTCGAGAAGTTTACATTCTAATGGAGGTAAACAAAATGGAAAGGGGAGCTTCATAGGAGATGCTTAACAAATGTCTGTCAACTGATTTATTGATTGATTGGGGGGGGGGATTTGAATTTTAAACTTAAGCTCCCAATTCCAACTTTGTCCAACACATTGTAAGCCAATATCTTTTAACTCAGCAAAGTAGAGACTAGTTTTCATCAAACCACCCTGTTTTCACAGACTTTCATATGATTTGAAAAATTATCAACTGAAAAGCTTCAAATGAACTAAATCATAAAGATAAAAGAGGTTCATAGTCATATTCTAATTATTAGTAGGTAGTTATTTGTATGTCATCAAATTTGAGACATCACAATCTACTGAAAATGAGACCCCAATTCAAGAGAATATATAAGGAAGAGATGAAGAAGCATTTGGCAGATGTACTTAGGTTGTCTGTTTGGTACCATTTTTAGGGGCAGGTCCCAGACCAACCAGCTCCAGTCATTAAGAAGGCAGGTGAAATGAGATCTGGGCAAAGGCAGAGCCCAGTGGTTCAGGTCAGTCACAAAGAGACCAGGAAGCAGAGAAGAGACAAAGCTAGAGGAGGCATGGGTCTCTTGTCTTCAGAGTCATTTGAGTCAGTGATCAGCCACATCAGGTTTGGTTTTGTTTGGTTTTGTTTTTCACCAGCTGTAGTTCCAATAATTGTTTGAGAGCTTCACCTACATTTCCTGATGGGTCATCTCAGGCCTAACTGCTTAGTCTCACTCTGTTTGTTGAAGACCTCTGAATCTGAAAGGGTTTTATTTGTGTCTGACTAAACACTAAAATTTCACTGGCTTCCTTCAAAACTGCTCAAACCTTCTCTTAGGTCTTTCCCCACTGTTAGGGCCTTCCCTATCAGCACATTCCCACCCCCATTTACAGTTTTCAATACATCTATTAATTTTTTTGAATATTAATGTATTTTATTTTTCTCAAGTTACATGTTACATTTTTTTAAAGCAATTGGGGTTAAGTAACTTGCTCAAGGTTACACAGCTAGTTATTTATGTGTGGGTGCTAAGTAACTGAGGCCGGAACCGATCCCGGGTCCTCCCAAGTCCAGGTCTGGCACTCTTACTCACTGCAGTACCTAGACGCCCCTACATGTTACATTTTTTTTTTACCTTTTGGGAGGGTAATTGGGGTTAAGTAACTTGCCCAAGGTCACACGGCTAGGTTTTCATTTGTCTGTGCGTTAAGTGTCTGAGGCTGGATCCGAACTCAGGTCCTTCTGACTCCAGGGCCGATGCTCTACTCACTGCGCCACCTAGCCACCCCCATGTTACATTTTTTAATAAAAAGTTTTGAGTTTTAAATTGTATTCTTCCCTTCTCTCTCCCCTCCCTGAGACTGTAAGAAATCAGATATAGGTTATACATATGCAATTGTGTAAAACATTACTATGTTAGTCATTTTATACAAGAAAACTCAAATAAAAGAAAAAGAATGAATGAAAGTGAAAAATAGCATGCTTCAATCTGTATTCAAACAATACCAGTTCTCTCTCTGGAGGCAGATAGTAGGCTTCATCATTAGTCCTTTGGGATTTTCTTGAATCATTGGATTACCTCTTTTCTTTACACTGTATATTATCTTGTGCATACATAGCTGTTTGCATGGTATCTCCCCAGATAGAAAGAGAGCTCCTTAAAAGCAGGGACTGTATTTTTGCTTTTCTTTTTATCTCTAGCTCTTAGCAATGCCTGGCACATAATAAGCATTTAATAAATTCTTGACGGTTGATTGTCAGTATCTATTGCTCAGGCTGGGCAGGGACCCTGGCTGCAGAGACAAAAGGAAGATTGATGGCAGTTTATAAGGTAACTAACTCCATTCAACCATGATGAAAAGTACCTAATTTCCTTGAGATTAAAGTGAGGTGACTTTTTTTATGATATGGTTTTGATGATTCACAAACTGCCTTCATAAATTAAGCCAACAAAATATAAAATGTCCAAGGGATTGTCTTATCAGGGAACTGTATAGATAAGCTATTTTAAGAAATGCAGGGAATTCCCAGGAGTTCAAGTGCAGTGAGGGGTCAGAGAAGAATTGGATTGAACCAAATGAGAAGGCAACTTTATAGGCAGTCTTCTATTATTTGAAAAGTAGGCTAGGTGGCACAGTATGGATAGAGTTCTGGGCCTGGAGTCAGGGAAACTCAGCTTCCTAAGTTCTAATCTGGCCTCAGACACTTTCTAGCCTTGTGACCATGGGCAAGTCACTTAACCCTGTTTGCTTCAGTTTCTTCATCTATAAAATGAACTGGAGAAGGAAATGGAAAACCACTCTAGTATCTATGCAAAAAAAAATCCCAAATGGGGTCTTGAAGAATTGAACAACAAAAATAACAACAAATGATTTGATGCTTCTTTACAAGGAAGAGAGCAGAAGATACTGAGATGCTGCTAATTATGGTAATTATTGTGCATTTTGAGGGTTCTTTTTTGAGGAAGATAAGAATATGACACAAGCAGCCAGGAAGAAACAATTTGAATATTGTGGAAACAATCAGGATAACACAGGATCTGGCAGCTTCTACACTGAGGGATCGAAGGGCTTGGAATATGATATTCTGGAGGGCAAAGGAACTGGGATTAAAACCAAGAATCACCTACCCAGCAAAACTGAGTATAATGTTTCAGGAGAAAATATGGTCATTCAATGGAATAGAGGATTTTCAAGTATTCTTGATGAGAAAACCAAAGTTGAATAGAAAATTTGACATTCAGATACAAGAAACAAGAGAAGAATGAGAACGTAAATGGGGAAAAGAAATCACAAGGAACTTATCAAATTTGAACTATTTACATGCCTACATGGAAAAACGATAATTGTAATTTAGGAAACTTCTCTCAGTATGAGAATAGTTGAAGGGAATATAAATGTGTGTATATATATATATATATATATATATATATGTATATATATGTATATATGTATATGTGTATATATACGTATATATATACATATATGTCTATATAGGAGAGTATATGGGCATAGAATACATGTGTGAGTGTGTGTATATATGTGTACAGATATACATAGACAGCGGGCACAGGACCAATTGAATAGGAAGGGGTGATACTTAAAAGGTGAAAATGAGAGGTAAGAGAGGAATATAATGAGAGGACATGGGGAGAGATAGAATGGGGCAAATTATCTCATTTGAAAGAGGCAAGGAAAAACTGTTACAATGAAGGGGAAGAACAGGAAGGCATAAGGGAATGGGTCAACCTCACTCTCATTGAATTTGGCTTAGGGAGGGAATGACATACACACTAAATAGGGTATCTCATCCTACAGAAGAGTAGGGGGAAGGGGATGAGAGGGGGGATGATGGAGGGAAGGGCAGGTTGGGGGGAGGGAAGTTGGAAGCACCCACTTTTGAAAAGAGACAGGGTAAAAGTAGAGAATAGAACAAGAGGGAGGTGGGACAGGAGGGAGGGAAATATAATCAGTCTTTCACAATATATCAACTATGAAAATGTTTGGCATAGCTACACATGTACAACCTATATTGAATTGCTTATCTTCCCAGTAAGGGTGGGTGACAATGGAGGAAGGGAAAGAATCTGGAATCCAAAGTTTTAAAATCAAATGCTTAAATATATATATATATACATATATATATATATATATAAATATAATATATAATATATATAATATATATAAAATATATATATATTATATATATATTATATATATATAATTTTTTTACATGTAACTAGGAAATAAGATATACAGGCACTGGGGCATAAAGATCCATCTTGCCATATTGGATAGTTGGAGTGGGAATGGGGGAGGATATAAAAGAGAACAGAATGGGGGAGGGGGTATTCAGTGGATCACTGTTTGGGGTGGTGGGTAGGGGAAAGATGGAGAGAAAATTTGTAACTCAAAATATTGTGGAAATGAATGATATTAACTAAAAATAAATATAATATTTAATTCATGAAAAGAAAATGATATGACATAATATTTTCATATGATCATAGATTTAGAGTTGGAAAAGTCTTCAGAGACCATCTAGTCCAGGGATTCTTGATATTTTTGTGTCATGGACCCCTTTGGCAGTCTGGTGAAGCCTATGGATCCCTTCTTAGAATGTTTTTAAATATATAAAATAAAATACATAACATTACAAAGGAAACCAATTATATTGAAATACAGTTATTGGGGGGAAAAAACTTGTTTAAGTTCACAGACCTTGGGTTAAAAACCCTTGGTATTAGTATAATGCTTTCATTTTACAAATGAGGAAACTGAGGCCCAAGGAAGTCAGGTAATTGCCCAAAGTCACCCAGGTAGAAAAACTGAGTGGGATTCAGTGGAACCTGGGTCAAAGGATCATGAGATAATGACTTTAGAGCTGGAAGAGAACTTTGAGGTCATCAAGTCCACTACCCTCATTTAACAGATGGGAAAACTGAGGTCCATGGAAGTTACATGACTTTCCCAGAGTCACACAGCTAGGGATGATCTCAAGCAAATTTTCCTGACTCTAAGTATAGTGCTAGAGCCGAATAGAACTTTAGAGAGCTCCTAGGCAAGCCTCCTCTTTTTACATATGAGGAAACTGAGGTCTGAGTAACTAGCAGATGGTAAGCTCCTGGAGGGCCAGGACCGTTATGTTTTTACATTTGTATCTGACACAGTAACTCTAAGATAGCGGCATCTATTAAACACGGAACTGAATTGATTTGAGCTGACCCAGCATAAAAGTTAACAGAGGCTTCAAACACCCCAAAGAAATAACAAGGACCCAAACAAGGACAGAGGTGGCCAAGGAGGGAACAATCCCATTTCCTCTGATTCTTCTCTTCCAGTTCCACAGGTTAAACATATATTCCTCTGTATTCTTATCTTTTCAAGTGAGATTTCTATGAAAAAGACTAACATTCTTCTAAAAATGCCAAATATTTCCTCATTTCCATGACCAATTTGTATCCTCCTTTTGGAGAAGGGATTTCGATGTGGGTTTGCCAGATCTCCTAACATGGAGACACTCCAGAAAAGGCTGTGTCTTTAGAACTGGCCAGACTGAGACAGGCTTTTTCTCTCCTGTTTGCTCTTTCCTGCTGTTTCCAGAGGGTGATCACAGTTCCCCCTCAACTCCAGTGCCATGAGCCAAGAGAGAGAGTTGACCTTTTCCTCCTTCTCTTTTACCCCTGCTCCAAATAACAGGCCTACAGTCTCTCTTCTGTGTTTATTAGCAGTTGTTCCAATAATTGTTTGTGCTCAGTTTCAGATCTTATCAATGCTGGTTCAGTTCCTATACCAACCCATAAAAACCTATTTAACCTATTGTGCAGAGGCCACAGAACCTCAGAATTGGAGGAAACTTTAGACGCCTTCCAGTCCATCTCATGTTTGAACAGTAATCCTCTCTCTATCCTGCCTGAGAAGTGATCATCCACACTTTGCTCCAGGTGGCACAGTGGATAGAGAGCCAGGCCTAAAGTCAGGAAGACTCATTTTCCTGAATTCAAAACTAGCCTCAGACACTTACTAGTTGTGTTATCCTGGACAAGTCACTTAACCCCATTTGTCTCAGTTTCCTCATTTGTAAAAAGAGCTGGGGAAGGAAATGACAAACTACTCTAATATCTTTGCAAAGAAAATCCCAAATGGGGCCACAAAGAGTTGGACGGGCCTGAAAATCGACTGAATATATGCCCACACACAGAGACACATTTTGTTCCAAAATCCTTCCCCCAGTCCCTTCCATTTTTGGATAATTCTAATTGTTAGATCTTTTCTTAAATCAAGCTAAATGTACCTCTAGGCAAGGTATTCATGTATGCTTTTTAGATTTGAAAAATGCTTTCTATACATTGTCTCATTTGATCCTCATGACAATGTATTAGCTAAGTACTAAAATTATTAGGGGGCTGCTTATGGCGCAGTCAATAGAGCACTGGCCATGGAGTCAGGAGGACCTGAGTTCAAATCCGACCTCAGATACTTACTAGCTGTGTGACCTTGGGCAAGTCACTTAACCCCAATTGCCCCTCCAAAATTTAAATTAAAAAAAATAAAGTTGGGCGGCTAGGTGGCGCAGTGAATAGAGCGGCGGCCCTGGAGTCAGAAGGACCTGAGTTCGGAGCCGGCCTCTGACACTTAATCCACACAAACAAAAACCTAGCCGTGTAACCTTGGGCAAGTTACTTAACCCCAATTGCCCTAAAGGGGCAGCTAGGTGGCGCAGTGAGTAAGAGCGCCGGCCTAGGAGTTGGGATGACCCGAGATCAGATCCGGCCTCAGAAAATGAGCACCCACGCATAAATAATGACTAGCCGTGTAACCTTGAGCAAGTTACTTAACCCCAATTGCTTAAAAAAATAAATAAATAAAGTTATTAGGACTAGCACCCCCATTTTGCAGAACAGGAAACTGAGGCTTAGAGAGGTGCTAACTTACCCATGGCAGTTATCTGAGGCAAGATTTAAATCAAGGTCTCTCCTAACTCCAGGTCAGCACTAGTCTGAGTTCTGACTCCTGATAGCAAGGGGGAGAGACTGAATCTATAATTGAAGTGGTGTAGGGAAGTACCTCCCAAGTGAGGAAAATCCTTCTATCAATGCAGGTAAGCACTTTTCTGCAACTAGTAGTCATAGAGACATTTCTTGGAGCTCAACAAGAGTACAGGAAATGACCCCAGGAATGAAGTCATCACTAAACTATCGGCTTGGTAACTAGAGGTTAATAACTAGCATATATATAGCACTTTACACTTGCTAATTCACTGGATCCTTACAACAACACTGGGTGTGTATGTGGGGGGGGGGGGTGCCATTATTATCCTGATTCCAGATGAGGAAACTGAGGCAAACAGAGGGTAAGTGACTTGCCCAGGGTGACACAGCTTGTAAATATATGAGGTTAAATTTGAACTCGGGTCTTCCTGACTCCAAGTCCCATTTAAGCCCCCCCCCCCCTTTTACACAATGAAACCTATAGGTTCTAAGAAAACTCCAAGTTTTCACTAAACAATTCCAGTGGCTACAACTAGAGATCAGGGACAAGATAAGGAAGTCGTTTGTAAGTTTCGAACTTAACTATGTTAGTTATGAAGTGCAGCCTTGGTAAATCTGTCTAATTCTCAGATGTATATTCCTACAGGGCTTTCTGGGGTTCGTCATTATTATTTGTTTTGAGTTGCGTCTGACCCCTTTTAAGGTTTTCTTGGCAGAGATACTGGAGTGATTTGCCATTTCCTTCTCCAGCTCATTTTACAGATGAGAAATTTAAGCAAATGGAGTTAATTGACTTACCCAAGGTCACACAGCTAATAAGTATCTGAGGGCAGATTTGAACTCAAGAAGATGAGTCTTCCTGACTCCATCCACTGATCCTCCTAGCTGCCCCTAGTAGTTGTTATACTGCTGAAAATGCTTTATGGAGCTGTGCTGCTTTGATATGTGTGTTCTGTGCCCGCCCCCCCCCCAACAGTCCCAGGCACTAATTTTTCTACTATACAAAGTTCTCTCCTGTGGAAGGGGATGCAGGTTCCCAGTGTGCTGTAGTGTGGGAAAACTACTGACACTGGAATCAGAATACTTGGCTTTGAATTTTTGAATGTGCTGCTTATGTGGGCACAAGGAATTTAGGGTTGGAAGGTACTAGAGAGATCATTTAGACCAGAGATCTCCAAATTTTCTTTGAACTTCTGTCAATTAAAATAAATTGAGTATGTACCTCCAATATGTGTATATCTGCTTTTTATAAATGATATGCAGGTACCATCATACTAATAATTTGTGTACATTTTAAAATTTTAATAAGAATAGAAATTAAAAGGATGAGATAGGGGCAGCTAGGTGGCACAGTGAACAGAGCACCAGCCCTGGAGTCAGGAGATCCTGAGCTCAAATCTGGCCCCAGACACTTAACACTTACTAGCCTATGACCTTGGTCAAGTCACTTAACCCCAATTGCCCTGCCCTCTCCCCTCCAAAAAGCCAAAAAAAAAAAAAAAGGATGAGATAAAGAAGAAGTACTATTTTATCCTAGAAGTCAATAGCAAGAAGGAAAATGACATCATCAGGCTAGCACTTTAGGAAAATCCTTCAGGCAGATGTGCAGAAAGGATGGTTTGGAAAGGAGAGCAGCTTGAGATAGGGACACTGAACAGGAGGCAATTGCAACAATCCAGGAGGAAGGTGATGAGGGCTTGAATTAGAGCCATGGCACTTCCCCCTCATCCAAAGTCTTTAAGCAAAGATCAGATGACCTCTTATCAGGTATATTGTAGAGGATTTTCTCGTTCAGCTTTGAGTTATGCTGGACGTCTCCCAAAGATACTTTCCATCTTGAAATTCTATGAAATTTTGTGAAAAGAACCACCCTCAAGAGCTGGATACAAAGTACCCATCACCTGGGGATGCCTAAACATGTGTGTGATGCATGAATATAGTGAAGTGTCCTAAGAAATGACGACTATAAAGAATTCAGAAAAACTTGGGCTCATGAACTGAAGGAAAATGAAATAAGCAGATCACAGAGAACAATATGAACTATTTTTATAGCAAAAGGTAAATAAAAACAATCTAACAAAACTAATCATTGCATGAATATATAAATATAATCTTGGCCTGGGAAAAGAGATAAGAAAATGTTGCTCCTTTCTTCCATTGGAGAGATGATGAACATCAGTGTGGAATGTGCCATATAGCTATCACATATGGTTTCACTTAACTGGGTTTTTTTAATTGTTAAAAACTTAACAGGGGTGGCTAGGTGGCACAGTGAATAGAGCACCGGCCCTATAGTCAGGAGGACCTGAGTTCAAATCCAGCCTCAGACACTTATCACTTACTAGCCTATGACCTTGGGCAAGTCACTTAACCCCAATTGCCCTGCCTTCCCCCCTCCAAAAAGAAAAAAAAAAGCAAAAAAAAAAAACCCAAACAAACAAACTTAACAACTGGAATTCCTAACTCACTGGGAGGAGTGAGTATGGGAGGTAAAAATATATTCAAAAATGTTGTTCAGCTTTTTCAGTTGTGTCCAATTCTTTGTAACCCCATTTGGGGTTCGCTTGGCAAAGATACTAGAGTAGTTTGCCATTTCCTTATCTAGCTCATTTTACAGATGAGGAACTGAGGCAAACAGGATTAAGTTACTTGCCCAAGGCCACACATCTACTAAGTTTCTGAGTCCAGACTTGAACTCAGTAAGATGAGTCTTCCTAACTCCAGGTCCAACATTCTATCCACTACACCAACTAGCTGCCCATTCAGAAATGACTACGCTGTAAAAACAAAAGGCATCAATAAAACTTACACACACACAACAAAAGATAACACATTCCATTGTCACTCAGGATTTTTTTTTTAAATGATCATTCTTTTTCCATATGTAACCTGAGACCCAAAGCCCATTGGTATAGTTCTGTCTTGATGGACATGGATGCCCTGCACCTGTGTGAGGCACGATGGAGACATGTCTTCCCAGTCTTTTCCTTCAACAGCCTGTAGTGAGGTTGGTATCTCTCAGGAATGTGAAAGTGTTGTCTGAAGGGACTCAGCCCTTCAAAGACAATTGGGAAAAAGAGAGTGAAGAGATTTCTTCTGCTTTCACCAACTCAACCCTCCCAATGCCCAATGCTGCATGGCATTGATCTCTACCATTGAGGAGAGAGTCCCATACCATTGGACTTTGGGACTGGGGTTACCCATAGGATTTCCCTTTAGCCCCTAACTCCATTGTTAAACAATTCCACCCGGCTTCAGTTCCTGCCTCCAAAATGAAGATCAGGTCTATACAGCATACCGTTCACAAGCTGCTTTTGACATGCCAAAGGACTTTAGGTGACCCTATAAAAATGTAGGGTTAACACTGTACGCTCTCTCCTGTTTGTCATCTGACCCACGGCAACAAACCAAAGTCAGTCTCTCTCTAGCCTAACTGTAATGGGAATGGGAATCTGAAGATCTTCCCTAGCCCTTGATAGACCTAGGGGGGAGTTTGAATCTCCCCTGCTGTGAAGATCAACTGCCCCCCGATAGGCTGAATGTGGTCCAATGGAGCCAGTGGTGGGAGAATGAGAGGAGAAGCAGAGCCCATAGGAAGGGGGTAGAGAGGGTGTCAGAATGTTGGAGACAGTTGGGGACCTAAGAGCTTAGGCAAGGAAATAGAGAGTTTTGTGAGTAAATATTGATTTCGTATTAGTTTGTGGGAAGGCTAAAGGATGCTGTGGCCTGGCATTATTATGGCTTCCTAATATCTTTGGTGCTATGATGGAATTAGCTTCCTGCTTTTGGGATTCAGTTTTCTGGTATCTAAATAAATCCTTCAACTTTATCCTCTATCTGGAGAGTTTGACATATTTTGTGATTGAACACCATGTGATAGTTATAGTCACAGTCTCTATCATGATCATGGGGGCTGTAAATATTGCATTGGCACTACACTAACCTATCTTCAGCCCAAAGAAGCTTAGCCTATTTTGTTTCTGGCCCCTACCTACCACCAAGGTGTGCACCTCTGGACTATGTTTTCCCTAAGGTCCCTCCAACACTAAATTCAATGATCCTATGAACCTTTCCCCTTCCCTGCTATTTCTGAAACTAGCACATGACCCTTCCTTAGGTTTTTAAGTGTTTTTTTTTCTCCTTTTATGGATACTTCTAATTATAGGAAAACAGATAATGGAAAGAAAAAAGGAAAACCAAAAAATTACAAGAAGGTTTGATACTTTATGGGGATAGCACTGGTCTTCAATATAGATCTAAATGGAACCAGATTGGGTTTTTTCTTAGTTCTTGTCATTCACTGACCCCATTCTTTTAACCTTCTTCAAAGTCAGCCATTCCCAGTCTTGGCTGGATAGATGCAAGTCCACTCTGGCAGGCTTTTAGCCAAAGTAGATTCAAATTGGCAAGGTAGCTTGGGTGATCAGTTCCCTCATTTTATGAACCACTTCTTAGTCTTATCTCCAAGTGCAGGATTCCTTGGCTTGAGATAGGAACTTCTCTATATGGGCCCTAAAAGATACCTTTTCTAGCTTCAGGCTTTCCTGTAAAAGCTATGCAGACTCCTCATCCTCCCTGGAATTTTCTATGGCTCCAGACCCTTGGGGGAGAAAGGAAAGTGTAGGACTGTGGGGAAAGGCATTGACTGGCCTGATAGCTACAAGACCTGGGCTATAATCCTATGTGGCAATAGAACCATATAGGCATATGGAATCATGCAATGATGTCAAATAGAAGCACATCCATGCATATTGACTTAGAAAATTAACATTATCTATGTTGCATTATTTATTTTGTTAAACATTTCCCAATTACATCTTAGTCTGGTTCTAGCAATGCTCTGGAGTTTTGCAGCCTCAAGTTAAATATCTTCCGTGTAATGGAAAAAGCATTGGACTTGGAGTCAGGAAGATCTACGTTCAAATTCTACCTCTGACACTTACTAGCTATGTGATTCTGGGCAAGTCACAGCTTAGTTTCCTCAATTGTAAAATAAGGATGTGGGATTTGGTCATCTCTAAGGTCACTTCCCCTGAGTTCAAATCTAGCCACAATCTAGCCATGTTACTCTGGGCAAGTCACTTAACCCTGTTTGCCTCAGTTTCCTCATCTGTAAAACAAGATGAAGAAGGAAATGGCATATCATTCCAGTGGCTTTCCCAAGAAAACCCCGAAAAGGGGGTCACATAGAGTCAGACATGACTGAACAACAATGACAAAAGATCCCTTCTGGCTCTAAATCTACAATCCCATGATCCTTCATTTCTGTGGACCTCATTTTCTCATCTCTAAAAGGAGGTGACTGAAGCAGATGACCTTTTATCTTTTTTTTTTTTTGCCTTTTGGAGGGCAATTGGGGTTAAGTAACTTGCCCAAGGTCACACAGCTAGGTTTTTGTTTGTGTTGCATTAAGTGTCTGAGGCCAGATCCGAACTCAGGTCCTTCTGACTCCAGGGCGGGCGCTCTACTCACGGCGCCACCTAGCCGCCCAACCTTTCATCTTCTAGCTCCATCATTCTATGGATGCAAAAAGCCTCCTTTTACTCTTTGCTCCCTGGATAAGGAAGGTACTTCATATTCTGATTCCAAAGATACCTTCCATGGACCTCAGAGTATCCTTTTTCTCCATTGACGCACTTTCTCTCCAGCAACTCCACTTTCTATCATGGTTAATTTGCTAAAGTAAATTCACTAATTGGTTGCTAAGATTGGTTCTAAAGGATGTGAAGATGAACTTTATCTTATGTTCAAGCTAGCACCCGCTGAGCTGTAGTGAGGAATTCTTTCACTTGGGGCAAAAAATGATTGAGTGCGGAGTGGGATGGTAAGAGAAAAAAGCAGTGATGGTGGTGGCAATGCATAGGACAGTCTATGGGGGAACCCGTGGGGGAAGGCAGTGGCACTGAGGACAGGCCAACAGAGAGTGCAGTCATTCCAGGAGAGGGGAGGTCTATATCCCTAGAGAGTACAGCTCATTAGCTTGCAAAAGGAAAGGAAGGTCCAAACCCTAGGAGAGGGATATCACAGTGGTTGTATCTTAGAAATGAGAGCTCAGGAGTAGAAACAGCATTCCCAATGTGCTCTGCCCCACACAAATTTCAAACAATGTGAAAGGGAGCTCCGAACAACTTCTGGAGCCCCAGCACCCACAGAACGGCACAGAGAAGATAACCTCCCACTGAGGACAGCCCAGCAGCCCTGCAGGAAGGACCAGCGCAGCGCTCTGAGAGCAGGCAGCACAGCACACTGGGAACAGACAGCGCAGCCCGCAGAGCCGAGCCCAGGTCCAAGGTTTTAGCCCCAGGGCAGCCGGGCCGTCAGCCGGCTGTTGGAACCCCAGAACATCAGCAATTGTGGCGACTCCAGAATTATCAGCACAGATATGCCTAGGACAAAGTGAGAGGTTAGTGCCCTATGGACTTTGGGACCAGTATTTGGGGGCAAAAAGCTGCTGAAGAAACAGCTGCACAGAAGCCATTTTGCAGCGTCAGTAGTGGCTCTAGCTCCTGGTCTTCGAACTGTAGTAAGATCCAGTAATCAGTCTGGGGGTTAATTGCTTTTGCTTTAAACTGCCTGGATCTGGATTGTGGTCTGGGGGGGAAGTTTGGGGTGGGTATCCAACTTGCCAGAGTGGGTGGAGGCTTTACAGAGGCCACCCAACTGGCGGAAGTTGTGAAGACCCCACGTTTGGGCGGAAGCTCCCCTGTCTGGTGGCAGAGTCCTACTGTGGCAACAAGCCCCAAAATCAAGTAATTAAGTGGCAATATGCCTAGGCAAATGAAACAAAATAAACAGAAAAGTTCAACATTGGACTCCTATTTTAGGGGCAAAGAGGCTCAAAGCATGGAGGAGGACTGTGAGATCAGAACTCCTGCACCAAAAGCCCCAAATGAAAATACAAGCTAGCTACAGGCCATAGAGGACCTTAAGAAGCAGATAAGAGAAGTGGGGGGAAATTTGGGAAGAGAAATGAAAAAGATGCAAGAAAAGTATGAAATGACAGTCAACAGCCTGACTGAGGAAAATAACACCTTAAAAAATAGACTAACTCAAATGGCAAAAGAGGCTCAGAAAGGCAATGAGGAGAAGAATGCCTTAAAAAGTCGAATTTGCCAGATGGAAAAAGAATCTCAAAAGCTCACTGAGGAGATTCATTCCTTCAGAGTTAGACTGGAGCAAATGGAAGCTAGTGACTTTATGAGAAATCAAGATACTATTAAACAGATTCAAACAAATGAAAGAATAGAAGGCAATGTGAAATATATCATGGGAAAAACCACTGACCTGGAAAATAGATCCAGGAGAGATAATTTAAAAATTATTGGACTACCTGAAAGCCATGATCAAAGAAAGAACCTAGAAATCACCCTTCAAGAAATTCTCAAGGAAAATTGCCCTGATGTTTTAGACCCAGAGGGCAAAATAGAGGTTGAAAGAATCCACAGATCACCTCCTGAAAAAGATCCCAAAAAGAAAACTCCCAGGAATATTATAGCCAGGTTCCAGAATCCCCAGATCAAGGAGAAAATACTACAAGCAGCCAGGAAGAAACAATTTCAATATTGTGGAAACACAATCAGAATAGCCCAGGACCTGGCAGCTTCTACACTGAGGGATCGAAGGGCATGGAATATGATATTCCAGAGGGCAAAAGAGCTGGGAATGAACCCAAGGGTCACCTACCCAGCAAAACTGAGTATCTTGTTTCAGGGGAAAATATGGTCATTCAGTGGAATAGAGGACTTTCAAGCATTCTTGATGAAAAAACCAGAGTTGAATAGAAAATTTGACATTCAGACACAAGAAGCAAGAGATGCTTGAGAAGGCAATCAAGGAAAAGAAATCAAAAGGAACTTATCAAAGTTGGACTATTTACAGCCCTACATGGAAAAACAATAACTGTGTTTGATGAAACCTTTCTCATTATGAAAATAATTGAAGAAGGGTACATGGCATATGTTCACAGGTATACATGGATAGAGGGCACAGGCTAAATTTGATGGGAAGGTATGATTATTTTTTTTAGAGGGCAATTGGGGTTGGGTGACTTGCCCAGGTTCATGTGGCTGGGTTTTTGTTTGTGTGTTGGGTGTCTGGGGCCAGATCCGAGCTCGGGTCCTTCTGGCTCTGGGGCTGGCTCTCTGCTCGCTGCGCCACCTAGCCGCCCCAAGGAAGGAATGATTCTTAAGGGGTGAAGTCAAGAGGTGAGAGAGGGAAGTGGCAAGAGGAGATGGAGAGAGACAGGGTAGGGCAAACCACCTCATGTAGAAGAGGCAAGGGGAAGTAGTTGCAGGGGAGGGGAAGAACAGGAAGGCAAAAAGACAAAAGCATATTCTCATTGAAGTTGGCTCAAGGAGAGAATCACATACATACTAAATGGAATATCTTACCCTCACTCTCCTGAGTAGGGGAAAGGGGGATGAGAGGGGGGATGATGGAGGGGAGGGCATTCTGGGGAGAGGGGAGGTTAGAAGTACCCACTATCAAAGAGGGATCGGATCAAAGTAGGGAATGGACCAGGTGGGAGGTGAGACAGGTGGGAGGGAAATACAAGCAGTCTTTTACAATATATCTACTGTGGTAATGTTTTGCATAGCTATACATGTACAACACATACTGAATTGCTTATCTTCTCAGAGGGAGTGGGTGACAGGGGAGAAAGGGAATGGATCTGAAAATCGAAGTTTTAAAATTAAATGTTTCATAAGATGTCCAGGCAGTGGGGCTCAGAGATTCACCTTGCCCTAATGGCAAAGTCGAAGGGGGTATGGGAGAAGATATGGGAGAGAGCAGATTGGATGAGGGGATATCTGGTGGGACTGCTATTCTGGGGTGGTGGGTAGGGAAAAAATGGGGGAAAATGTAACTCATAATCTGGTGGAAATGAATGATGTAAACCAGAAGTTAATAAAGCATTTGTTTAATTGAAAAAAAAAAAGAAAGAAAGAAAAGAAATGAGAGCTCAGTGCTGAATGAGGGAATGGAGTCATACTATACACAGGTCAGCAGAGGACTGTGCATAAGACACAAGAGGCAGGGACCATGGTCTTCATTCAGAAGGCAAAGGGGAAGAGAAAGAAGCTAGTCCTTTCCTCTCACAGCTGTTGGCAAGCAGTGGTAAAGGACCACCCATGAGCACGCACACACACACACACACACACACACACACAGAGTTAGAGTTCTGTGTATCTGGACCTCTGCTCTTCTAGAGGTCCCATGTGGCCTTGATGGCCACTCCCATCATTCCCTGAAGCCTGTTGGCCTCCATGGGCTACTTCCTGTAAAAAACCACAAGTAAACTAGCTTCTCTTGTGTATTTCAAATACCTTCCATTCTTTTTAGATGTTTTACTGAGGCCCTGTTTCCTTTCCAAAGGACTTCTTTAGCTGGCACATCATTCACCAAACTAATATGACCAGCTTGAGACCTGTCATTCAGTCACACCTTTCTCTGGGCTCAGGTTACAAATTCCACCCTTTTCCCCAGGTTAGCTTATGTTCATTTGGTTCATTTCTCAGAAGCTCCCACTCACTACTCTGGCCTCCCAGAGTCTTATCACCATAATCTTACGGGGAAAAAAATACCTTTAGGAGGTCTGAGAGCCAGCATAAGGCAAAAGTAGTTATTTACAGACCAACTCTCCCAACCTAACCACCTTTTTAAAAGCAGGGAAATGGGCCAAATCTATAGTAACTAAAGCTGCAACAACAAGATAAGAAAACAAAAACACCACACAAGGCAAAATCTTATGTAACAACATCAGAGACCTGAACCATTTAAAGCTGCCCACCCATAGTCACACTGGGCACTGGGTACAGCCAGCACAAAGAAGCTGGCAGGCTTGTGTTTCATGGTCTGGCTATGGTGGCCCTATTTGCTTCCCTACAGCAGGGACTCAGTCTGAACTATGAAAGAGGTTGACAACATGGATTTTGCCCATCCATGTGAAGAAAAAGTAAGACAGCCGTGATTAGGGAAGCAAAGGATGAATGGAATAAGCATTTATAGAGCACCTAATATGTGCCAGACAAGTGCTTTTAAGAGGAAGATTCAGCAGTGCACAGCCAGCTAAAGGGGGAATGTTTCTGCCCCAGATGAAAGAAATCCTGGCTATGGCTCTGCAGATGTTAACCTAGTATAAGTCTAACCATATCCCCTCCTCCCTCATTTTGTTGTCCAGTCATTTCAGTTGTGTCTCTGACTCTTCTTGACCCTATGTGGGATTTTCTTAGCCAAGATACTAGAGTGGTTTGTCATTTCCTTCTCCAACTCATTTTACAGATGAGGAAACTAAGGCAAACATGACTTGTCCAGGATCGCACACCTAGTAAGCGTCTGAGGCCAGATTTGAACTCATAAAGATGAGTCTTCTGACTTCAGGCCCAGTGTTCTATCCACTGTACCACCCAGCTGCCCTTCTCTTCCCCAAATCCTGCTCTATTAGCTCCAGTGGCTCCCTATTACCTCCAGGATCAGATATACTCTTTTATTTGACAGTTAGAGCTCTCTCATGACCTGGCTCCTTCCTGCCTTTCCAGGCTTTGTATAATTTACTTCCTTCCATCCACTGCAGTCCAGCTACAATGTCCCATTAGTTGTTCCTTAAACACAACACTCCCTCTATTTCCCATCTTTGTGTCTTAGTACTAACTGTCCTCAGACCTGGAATACTCTGTGCCCTTACTCCCACCCATTTCTTGTTAGTTCCTCTAACTCCCTTCAAGACTTAGCTTGAAGCCAGCCTTCTGTAAGGAGGCCTTCTCTCTCCCCTCCAGCTGACAGTGCCTTCCCCTGCCACATTAGGTACCATCTACTCTATATGCATCTCGTATTTACATGCTGTGTGCCACCACCACCCCCATTAAGATATAAGGTACTTGAAAACAGAGATAATGCTTTTACCTAGATTTTAGCAAAGTACCTGGCACAAAATAAGCAATTAATAAATGCTTTTGAGGGTGGCTAGGTGCCACAGTGAATAGAGCACCAGCC
Source organism: Gymnobelideus leadbeateri (assembly GCA_011680675.1). Lineage (NCBI taxonomy): Eukaryota > Metazoa > Chordata > Mammalia > Diprotodontia > Petauridae > Gymnobelideus > Gymnobelideus leadbeateri. The sequence goes on along the minus strand of WOXC01008954.1, from coordinate 317,852 downwards.
CTGGAGCTAGGAGGACCTGAGTTCAAATTTGACCTCAGACACTTAACACTTACTAGCTGTGTGACTTTGGGCAAGTCACTTAAACCCAATTGCCCTGCCTTTCCCCCTCCAAAAAGACATTAATTAATTAATCAATCAATCAATCAATTAATGCTTTTGGGAGCAGCTAGATGGCTCACTAGATAGAGAGCCAAACTTCTTGACTTCTGAGTCAAGAAGTTTCATCTTCCTGAATTCAAATCTGGCTTCAGACACTTACTAGCTGTCTGACCTGGGCAAGTCACTTAACCCTGTTTGCCTCATTTTCCTCATCTATAAAATGGGCTGGAGAAGAAAATAGCAAATCACTCCATTATCTTTGCCAAGAAAACTCCAAATGGGGTCCTGAAGAGTCAAACATGTCTCTCAACAACAACAGCAACACTCTTGTTGATTGACTGACTGAAATGATACCAAGCTTTATTTGAAAGATAGAACCATCCTTTAGAACAAACTTTACCAATTAGTGAATGTACTTCTGGAAATCAGTCATGAAAGAAAGGTACGGATCAATGGTGAGAAGTTCCAAAGAGAATGACCAAAGAGTCATTCCATTCATCCCCTCCAGGGGTGTGAAAGTTGCTGATCAGAAAGCAGGTGTAGGATGCCCTGAAGTCTATAGCAGGAATCTCTAGGGTAACTAGAGGTCTTTAGGAAGTATCCTTCTAATTTGTGGAGCTAAAGGTGAAAGTAGGACTGTGTCCTAGAATATTAGTGTTGGAAGATTAGAGATCTTGTCAGTCCCCTCCTTGTATATAGGCTATTCTAGTTGGAAACTCAGCTTAATCTCGAAATTAAGAAGATGGAGGGTAGTGAGACTTGGGGTCTGTGCAAGAGAAACTACACACCTTGTAATCAGTCAATAAGCATTTATTGCGCCTACTATGTGTCAGGCACTATGCTAAGTACTGGGGATACAAAGAGAGGCAGAAGCCAGTCCTTGCCTCAAAGAACTTATAGTCTAAGGGGGGAGACAGCAGCCAAACAAATATGTACAAACAAGCTACCTACAGGATAAGCCAGAAATACTTAACAGAGGAAAGGCAAGAGAATTAAATAGATTCCAAAAGCCTTCCTGTAGTAGGTGGGATTTTGGTTGGGACTTGAAGGAAGCCAGGGATGCCAGGAGGCAGAAAAGAAGAGGGAGGGCATTCCAGATATAGGGACAAAATTCCCAGTAAAAATGTCCAAAACCAAGAGACAGTGTCCTCTTCTTGAAAGACAAAAAAAAATCCAAAAGAGAAAGGTTAAATATAGGTATAGGTCCCAAGCAGATAAATTATGTCTGAATTTTATAATTTAATATAATATAAATATAAATTTATAATTTACACTTATAAATTATATCTGAAATTATAAAGACAGAAGGAGGAGTGATAAGAGGATACAACAAAATGCAGAATGTTGTCTTTTAAAAGGAAAATGAACCAAAATCCCCCAAGAGAAAAGATAATAAATGAAACTCTGTGGATTTCCTAGAGCTCATGGAATAAGGGCAAGAAATCCCAGAATGATTCAAATAACAAATAAAAGTTTTAAGATAAGAAAGAAATAGGTCGGAAATTTAAGAAAGTTTTTGGCACCCTCAAATGGTTCAATGTTAGAATGCACATGGTTCTATCAATGGAAATTAGATTAAAGAAGATCTATCAGCATCTGCTCTACCATTGTAACTTAAGGTCTGCTGGGTCTTTCCATCTGAACCCTGTTATGTGTATTGTGAGTTCTTGTATTAGAATGTGAGTTCTTTGAGAGTAGGTACTTATTTTTCCATTAGTATCGCCAGTGCTTTGCATTTAGGAAGCACTTAATAAACGCTTTTATTCAATTCAGAGTTCTCAAAGCAGAAAACCAACAGAATGGTCCATTTTTAATTGTAAGACAGGGAATCTATCCAAGTAGCTCTTAAAAAGATAATGACAGATTTGGAACTTAAAAATACTGAAGTAGGAGAAAATTGAGAAGAATAGAAGCAAAAGACAACATGCCGTGGACTGCTCCGTGTCCAACACTAAACATGGTCAGAGATGTGGATAAGAAATGACCAGGCTGGGGGGAGGCTAGGTGTCAGAGTGAGTAGAGCACCGGCCCTGGAGTCAGGAGGACTTCAAATCTGGATTCAGACGCTTAACACAAAAACTAGCCATGTGAAGTTGGGCAAGTCACTTAACCCCAATTGCCCTCCAAAAAAGAAATGACCAGGCCATGTGGGTAGTTCAAGGAAGAACCATGAACTCCATTTATTGATTCTTAGTACAAGGCTTTTATAGGGCAAAAGAGACAAAAGAAGGGGACTCAAGTTTTCTTATCATTACCTTAGTCTGTTGTATCCTGGAAGTAGCACAGAATAGATAATTTGATAAAGATTTGTTATCTAGGTGACTAAAGTCTTAGGGTAAAACCTTTGATCTAGGACTCAGGTATCTCCTAATGCAGCTGCAGTCATAAACAGATACAATTGAGAGCAAACTTCAAAGCCAAAGCTGCAATCTTCAAAAGACATCACATTTATAGCTGACCACCCAAAGATACCTAAGTGCTGAATCAAATATTTTAGTTCTTAGTAACAAAAATCTTGGGATATAGCCTAATGATCTCAGAACTCAAGTAACATCCTTATAAGTGTAATCTATAACAAAGAACTCAGGAGCTAACTTGATGAAAAGTCGAATCTCAAAGAACTCTTGTTTTAAAGTCCACTATTAGGATTTAATATCTGAGTCCTGAACCAGGTGTCTTTGGCTCCCCACAACAACAACTTTGAAGAAATGAATAAATTCTAAACAAAACAAAACAAAGCAAATGATAGGCTACACAGAGGTGATTCAACAATCACATTTCTCCCAGAGAAGAAAAAAAGACAGATTCAAAAGCCTGAATACTCTAGGAAATAATACAAGAGAATTTTGAAAACAAATTTAGCCACCACTCAGAAATTTTGAAAACAAATGACAACTAGATTAACCGAACCTAGACTGCTGCCAGAGGAAAATCCTACACTTGAAAATCAAAGGTATTAAATTTCAGAATCCTGATGCCAAACAACAAATTTTGAAAGGAGTCAAGAAAACTTCAACTTTGAAGGAGAGTCAATCTAAAAATCTCAAAATTTATCTGCATTCTTAAGAAATCAGAGAAGAGACTGGAATAGAATGTTAAAAAAAAAGTTGAGGCAAAGCTGAACCTAATCACCAATGAAAAAAAGCTAGACCTTCAATAAAAGAAAGCTATTTGAGTCATTCCTGCAAACAATACTGGAGGTATATAGAACACTAAACTTATAGACACTTCAGACAAGAAAAACACAGGAAACATAAATAAACTCAAATAAAAAATACTAAGCAAGGAAATCAGTACTCATATATCATAGTCATTGTCCAAACAAAAGTTGTGTTGAGGGATATGAGGGGGAAAAAAGGAATCATCAAAAGACAAAAGGATCTAAGGGACCAAAAATTTAGGGAAATTAGAAGAAAAGCAAGAAAGTGGGGGGAAATTTTGCAACAAATTTCTCTAATAAAAGTCTCATTTCTCAAAAATATTGAGAACAGAGCCAAATTTATAACAATAAAAGCAATTCCCCAATTGATAAATGGTAAAGGATGTGAACAGGCAGTTTTCATAGGAAGAAATCAAAGCTATCAAGTCATTTAAATATGCTCTACATGACTAATAATTTGAGAACTACAAATAAAATAAAAACAACTCTGAGAACCTCACACCTATCAGATCAGCAAAGATAACAAAAATGGAAAATGACATCTTGGAGGGGATATGGGAAAATAAATACACTAGGGAACTGTTGGTGCACCCATCTAAGCATTCTGGAGAACAACTTGGAATAATGCCCGAAAGGCAATAAAACTGTACACCCTTTGACCAGGCAATACCACTACTAGGTCTATACCCCTAAAGAGATCAAAGAAAAAGTAAAGGGGTCCATATGTACAAAAATATTTATAGCAGCTCTTTTCATGGTGGCAAAGAATTGGAAACTGAGTGGCTACTCATCAATTGGGGAATGACTAAATAAGTTGTGGTATATGAATGTAATGGAATACTGTATGTATATGTACTGTAAGAAATGATGAAAGAGATGGTTTCAGAAAAACCTGGGAATATTTTAATGAACTGATACAAAGTGAAATGAACAAAAACAGAAGAACAATCTCCATGGTAACGGTGGTATTGTAAAGATAATCAACTCTGAAAGATGTAGCTCTGATCGAAAAAATGATCCATCCCAGCTCCAACAGACTCATGATGTAAAAATTCTATCCACCTCCTGATAGAGAACTGACTGACTCAGAGTACAAACTGAAGCACTTTTCCCCCTTTATTGTTCTTGTTTCTTCCCCCCCAGAACATGACTAAGGCAGAAATATGTTTTGCATGACTATATATATATATATATATATATGGTATCATATTTCTTGCTTTCTCAATGGTAGGGGAGGGTGTGGAGGAAGAGAAAGTATTTGGAACTGAAAAATAGAATTTTAAAAATTTGGGGGGAACCTTTAAGAATCAGGAGGGAAGAAGTTAGAACTGGTTTTCTGCTTTCCTGTAAGTAAGTCAGTATTTTTTCTGGAGGAGATAACATAGCGGGGCATAGCTTGAGCAGAAAGAAGAGGCAAGGGAAAGAGTAAGCATAGTGGAAGGAAGGAACAAAGATGGTGAGGGGGCCATGGGAGGCTAGTCTCATCCTAGAAGGGGAAATGTAAGGGTATTCTTAAAGAATACTCCCTTTTGTGGCAGCTAGGTGGCGCAGTGAATAGAGCACCAGCCCTGGAGTCGGGAAGACCTGGGTTCAAATCCAACCTCAGACAGTTAACACAAAACTAGCTATGTGACCTTGGGCAAGTCACTTAACCCCAATTGTCCTACCTTCACCTCTCCAAAAAAATAAGAAAAGAAAGAAAGAATAACTCCCACAGTGAGAGAGAAGAGATCAGAGCCTAATGATAGATTTTGTCATGGAAGAATGGGCGACCACTACAATTTACCCCATAAGTGGTTATACAGGCTTTGCTTGAAGATCTCCAGGGAGGAGGAACCTGTAACCTTCCAAAGGAGCCCATTCTATTTTGGGACACTTCTGATGGTCAGGAAGAGTTTCCTGACATTCAGCATAAAGTTTCTTCCTTGCGACTTCAGACTATTCTTCCCCACAGAACTCTTCCACATGACAGTTTTTCAAATACTTGAAATCAGCTATCATTTCTCTTCCGGGGAACTAAGTGGGGCAGTGGATAGAGTGCCAGGAAGATTTATCATCATGAGTTCAAATCTGGCTTCAGACACTTACTAGCTGTGTGACAAGTCACTTAATCCTGTTCACCCCACTTTCCTCATGTGGAAAATGAGCTGGAGAAGGAAATGGCAAAACCACACCAGCATCTTTGCCAAGAAAACCCCAAATGTGGTCGCAGAGAGTCAGACACAACTAAAATGACTGAACAAAAAAAATCATGACCCCCCCCCACCTTTTTTTTTCCAGAATAAACATCTCCAGTTCCTCCAGCCAATTTTCATATGTTATGGACTCAAAGACCCTCACTCTCATTGCTGACCTCCTCTGGCTTCTCTTTAGTTTATCTGTGTCTTTTCTAAAATGTGGTGCCTGGAAATGGATAGGATGCTCCCGATATGATCCATCCAGGAGAGAATATAGTGCAACTATCACCTCCCTAGTCCTGGACATTGCGTCCCTCTGATTACAGCCCAAGGTCTGATTCGTTGTTTGGGGGGGAGTGGGGATGGAAAGGAGGAGGACAATGTTACACTGTTTATTTTCATTGAGCTTACAGAATGCTAAAAAATCCCAGATCTTTTCCTTTGAATTACTGTCTAGCCACATACCTTCATCTAGTGCTTTTGAAGTAATTTATTGAATCCCAAATATAAGATCTTATATTTATCCCCATTAAATTTTCTAACCTGAAAAGATATTTTTGTATCCTATTATCCACTATGTTATTTTTTTCCCTCCAAAGCTTTGTGTCTTCTGCAAATTTGATAAGCAGGTCATCTAAGCCTTTATCCAAGAGATTGATAAGAATGTTAAATAGAACAAGGTCAAGCACCCCATCTCTGAAGGACACTCCACTAGAGATATCCTGACAAGTTGGCGTGGAATCTTTGATAACTAGTCTTTGAGTGTATCCATTCAGCCAGTTCTGAATACATCTAATTGTATCATAGCTTAGTGTTCATCTCTTTATCTTTCCCACAAACACAGCATTACATACTTTGGGCATCTGGGTGTTGCAGTGAATAGACCACTGCCCCTAGATTCAGGAATCTTAGACATTTATAGGCTGTGTGACCCTGGGCAAGTCATTTAACCTCTGTTTGCTTCCATTTCTTCATCTATAAAATAAGACATTTATTATCTCTATTAAATAGCATCTACTTCACAGAGTGGTGAAGATTAAATGAGATATTTGCAAATCACTTAGTGCAGTACCTGGTACATAATAGGTGCTACATAAATGCTTTTTTCCTTCCTTTATCACTTTATTTCCCTGCCTGCCTGTCTCCCAAATGCCTCCTACACCAGCCCATCAAAGTAACAGAACTACCCACTTAAAAGCTATTCTTTTCCCAAGATATATATCTGAAGCTCCCTTGAAAAAAATACAGATATTCCTGGTAAAACCTAGGAAAACTATCGACAGCATTCCCCTGACCTACTAATTTTTCAACCCTGTTAAAAAAAAAAAGAAAACAAGTTTAGTCTAATATGACTTTTTTTGGTGGGGGGAACAATAATTGATACTTTTTGTTTGCTTTAAATCATAGTCATTGCAACCAAAGACTTTCTACCTAGCCAAAGACCCAGAATTAAAAAACCCCTCCCATTTCAATGGTGTTTTAAGGTTTACAAAGCTCTTTCTTCATGATACTTTTCTTAGATAAATAGTGAAGGTATTATCATCCCCATTTTACAGGTGAGGAAACTGAGGTTCAGAGGGAATTGTCCAAGGTCTCACAGCCAGTGGGCATTACTTGGCTTCTTTCAACCAGATCATAAACCCTCTAAGACTTGGTAAACAATCTCATGCATTAGTGATGGCAAAAGAAAATGGCACCGGGTGAGCAACCTCTGGTGATAGATAAACCTCTCTGAACTTAACTGGACCCATCTTCAGACAACACAATAGTGTCTCAAACCTTTCCCGAGCTCGCCCTCTGCTGGTTTAGCTGTAGAGAGGCAGGGTCATCAACAGATTGAGATAAAGCAACCAAGGAGGGCTTTAGTGGAGGAGAAAATAAGTATCCTTTACCAGCCACTAACACCTTAGCAGAGAGTTGAACCCTGCCCCCTCCCCCAGGGAATGGGATACAATAGAGTTGTGTTTGATATTGGGAATGATTGTGATGGAGGCCAACCAGAGGAAGACTATTGCAGTGAGACTACCTGGTTTGGTTAAAAAAAAAAAAAAAGTCAGGATTGTATGGGAAGAACCTTTCTCAGTCCCTGTAAAGGTCCTGGTTTCTCATTGGCTAGCTCATTTACTCTTGTCCTGTTTCCCTGATACAATTACCACTGGGAAAGTACTGGGGGAATATAGGATATTAGTAGCTCATTATCCAATCAATTTTGCTTGAAAAAAAAAAAAAAGACACAACAGCAGATTTGGTGGAAGGTGAATAAAAAGGGCCATAAAGCTCAGGCCTGGGGTAATTTGAGCCTTCATAGTTTGACTAAATCCTTGTGCTGGTCCCTTGGCCCCCAAACTTTCCCATCAATTGTTAATGTTAATCAAAACTTAATCTTTCCTTTATGCTCTATGTCCTTGGGCTTTGATCTGTGGGGACTTAAAAAAAAAAGATCTGGTAATGAGAAGCCTCTCAGGAAAGTGAATTTAAATTGATCTGTCACATCTAAAACGCTCTAATCCCCCATTTTGCCCTCACATCAGCAATATGCTTTTGACCACAAACTCTGGGGAATTCTAGTTAGTGCAGTGCTCTCTGCTGCCACCCAGTGGGAAACTAGAGAAAGTGAACCAAGAGCCTGGATGCATCCCAGGGCACATTATAGAATCAACAATTAGAGTTTTCTGATTTCAGAAAAGTTGAATTCACTCATTTCCACTCTAATTGTAATTTCTCATACTAGAGCAGGAGTCCCTAGATAGATAATAGATAAAGGACAGACAGACTATACTTCAATATAATCGGTTTCCTTTGTAATCTTTATGCATTTAAAAACGTTCTGAGAAGAGGTCCTTAGGCTTCACCAGAATTCCAAAGGGAATTTATGACACAAAAAGGCTAAAAACTCTTACACTAGAGACATATTTTACCTCTCTACATTAAAAACAAAAACAAAAACAAAATTCTCCACCTTCTTCCCAGGAGGAAAAAGAAACAGTCAAATCAAATTAAACTACATTATTTACCACTTGCCTAGAATACATAACTTGTCCCTGGGCAATTGGAATTTTTTCATGTTGTATCATCATCTTCTACTTTTTCACAAATTTGCCAGGATTTTGAGTTGAATGAGAGATATCATTTCATTCCTTATGCTCTAATGAGGGATTTCTCTTTATTCCTTATGCTTTTGATTAGATGTATGTGATACAACCTTATGAAAACTAGGAAGCTCAGTGGACAGGGAACCCAGCCTATGTATACCTCTACAGTCAGTCAGTGAGCAGTCAACAAATATTTATCAAGATTTACTGTATGCCAAAAAAAGTGGAGTTACAATTATGCAATTAAAGAAAGAACAAAAATTCACAACATAAAAAGAAATAAACTACATGATGCAGAAAGCAACTATGGATAACAAATCAATATCAATATTAAATTTACATTTTCCAAATGCTTTAGCATCTAAATTCATAAAAGAAAAATTAACTGAATTGAAAGTAGACATAAACAATGACATAATAATAACCAAAAATTTTAGTGTCTCTCTCATTTTTGGACAAATCTAACAGAAAGATAGAGCAGTTAGATGGCACAGTACATGGAGTAACAGGCCTGCAGTCAAGAAGACTCCTCTTTCTGAGTTCAAATCTGGCTTCAGACACTAACTGTGTGACCCTAGACAAGTCACTTAACCCTGTTTGCTTCCACTTCCTTAGCTGTAAAATGAATTGGAGAAGGAAATGACAAACCACTCTAGTATCTTTGCCAAGAAAACCCTCAATGGGGCCACAAAAAGTCTGACATGACTAAAAAAATTATTGAAGAACAAAAAGAGAAAGACAATCAAAAGGGAAAATACAAAATTTAACAAATTGCTCAAGAAACTAGAGCTAAATGACTTCTAACATCTTCCAAATAGCACTGCTAAATAACATACGTACTTTTCAGCACTATGAGGTAGTTTTACGAAAACTGTTTATATATTAGGGCACCAAAATATTTCAGATAAATGTAAAAATACAGAAATAATAAATATAACTTTTATAGGCCATAATGTAATAAAAATAGTAATTTGTTTAGGGACCATAAACAAAAGACACAGACCTAAATGGATATTTAATGAAATCCTAAATGAGTGGGTCAAAGAGCAAATCATAAAAACAATTAGCAATTTTATAAAAGAAAATTATAACGATGAAATAACATACCAGAATTGCTGCAGTTTAGCTAAAGTAGGCTTTAGGGATAAAATTGTATCCCTATAAAATATATATATATGAAAAATTAAAAAAGAAGCAAGTTAATGAATGAACACTTTTTTTTTAAATTAGGAAGCCAACAAATAAGCAAATCTAAACTAAGCACAAGAGGAGATGTTGAAAATTAAAGGTGAAGCAGATAAACTGGAAAACAAAAACTATAGAAATGATAAAACTAAAAGATGAACAAGATGAAATCACAACAAAATCAGAAGAAACATAAAGAATTATCAGAAATGATTTAGAACACAAAAGAAGTAGAGGAATACTGTTGAAAATATCAAATATCCAGGCTAACAGGAGACCAAACAGAGATCATAAATAATCCAATCTCAGAAAAGGAAATAGAACCAGCTATAGTGGAACTCATAATGGAATAAAAAAAAAAAACCACTTGGTGGGGAGGCTAGGTGGTGCAGTGAATAGAGCACTAGCCCTGGAGTCAAGAGACCTGAGTTCAAATCCAGCCTCAGACACTTAATACTTACTAGCTGTGTGACGTTGGGTAAGTCACTTAACCTCAATTTCCCTGTCTTCCCCCCTCCAAAAGGCAAACAAACAAACAAACAAAAAACCACTTGGTCCCGATGGATTAACTGGAGAATTTTATTGAATTTCTAAAGAACAATTAATACCAATATTGCAAATTATTCTCAAAAATTAAGAAAGAAAGTCTTCTACCAGATTCCTTTTATGAGACAAATATAGTTCAAATCCTTAAACCAAGAAGTATGAAGCATAGAAAGAAAACTATAAATATCATCAAAAATATAAATTCAAAAATTATAAATAAAATCCTGTCAGGCTAAAGCAATTTATTCAAGAAATTATTCATTATGAGCAACTTGAATTTATATCAGAGAAGCAAAGATGGCTCCACACTAAGAAAACAATTAAAGCAGCATTTTTTATAAATATTATCCCTATTTGCTTACAACAGGAGCTATCTATATCAATATCTATAAAATTACGAACAAAAGTTATTCCTCAACAGCTAAGTGAACAAAGGATATGAACAAATACTTCTCTAAAGAAAAATCGCAAAAGAACGGGAAACTATTAACAACCATATGAAAGAATGCTTTAGATCACCAATAAGGAAAATACAAATCAAAACAACCATGAGATTTCATCATATATCCTGAAAATTTGCAAAGATAACAAAAGATGGAAATAGCCAATGGTGGAAGAGCTGTGGGAAGATAGGTACACTATGCTAGAACATTATTCATGGAACTGTGAATCAGAAGAAACATTTCGGAAAGCTATTTGGAATTATGCAAATAAATTGAAAATACTGGAAAATCTCTATACCTTTTGACTCAGAGATGCTACTACTAGGCTTATATCCCAAGGATCTCATAGATAAGAATACAGTCCCCATATACCAAAATGCTTAAATTATTAAATACCAAAAAATTTAATCCCTAATTTTCTGGACCATGTCACCATGTCATCTTTTAGTTGCCTCTTAATTCCCTTTTGTGTATAGTCTTCTCCCAATAAAATTTAAACTCCTCAAAGGTAAGGATTGTCATTCTTTTTTATTGTATCCATATCCTCAGCATCTAGAACAGTACCTAGCACAAAATAAGCATTTAACAATAGTTAATTGGCTGCTTTTTTATAACAGCAAATAATTGGAAACAAAATAGATACCCATCAATTAAAGAATGGCTAAACAAATCGGGGTATATGAATATATTGGAATATTATTGTGCTGTAAGAAATAATTAATGATGAATACCTAGAAGCATAGAAAAATTTATACAATCTGGTGCAGAGTGAAGTAAGCAGAGACAAGAAAATAATATATACAATAATTACAACAATGTAGACAGAATCACCACAAACAATCAAAAGTGAATGATGTGAAATTGCAAACAACAAACATGGCCTCAAAGACGTAATATGGGAAGGCATGCACATCCCCACTCTTTTACTATAGTATAAGATACATGAGTGTGGTACGCTGTACATATTTTCAGACTTTTTCAATGTATTGATCAGTTTTGCTGAATTTTTTCCTCTTCTTTTTTCCCCTTTTAAATAGTATTTGTTGTATGTGGTGATTCTCTTGGGGGGGAGGAAAGGAGAGATATTGGGAAAATTTTGGGGGGTGTAAAAACGTAAGCCACATTAATAAAAAATATTTTAAATGGACAGAAGAGAATAGAAGGAAAATCAAAAGGAAGTATAGACAAGCAGGACAGTTTTGAAAGTAATTATCGGAATTTTATATATGCTTTTTTAAACAAGTTCCATGAAATGGAGTTTTGTGGTTTTACATACCATTTTCTTTCTTGTTCTGCTACGTAAATGAAAATGTTCTCCTTCTTTGATTTTTAAGTTCAAAAGTTTTTTAAAGTAAGAATTAGAGTGGATAGATCTTCAAGGAAATATTTTCTCAACCTGAAGCTACACTGATTATAAAAGGCAAAGAAACAGGGTTTTGTTTGAGGGAAATGATGTCAGCATACAGTGACCTTAGAGGAAGGTGGGCAAGCACCCCTTGTACACCTGCCTGAATCCCAAGGGGCCTATTGCAAAAGCATCACCTGTTGAAAAAAAATGGCCAAAAAGGAACAATATAGAGCAGGTGCTGTGTTGATGGCAGAGTTCCCAAGTGACATCAGCACTAGATTGTTCTCAAGTTGAATGGGCTTTTCATGAGGTCCCAGTCCATGTAAGATACAAGAGTAACGGAGTGATTGATTTCATAGCCTCACTCAGTAAGTCATTCCAATATCTAATAACCCTCATTCAATGTCTGGAAAAGCATGCCCCTCTACCTATATAAAATCCCCTTGCTGTTTGGGGTCTTCAGCTTCTTAAAGGGACATTTTCAAAAATCAGTCTCTTCTTTTTTTCAAAAGAATCTTGAAGACCAGAGGTTGGAAGGGAGTCTAGCGGCTACCTAATCCCATCCCCTCATTTTGCAGATGAGGAAATTGTGACCTAAATAGGTAACAGAACATAGCTAAGATCATAGAGCTGAAATCTGAACCCAGATCTTCTGATTCCAAATTGAGTGCTCTTTTTATTAACTCTCTGCCAACTCTTAAACTTTTCCTAACTTAAAACTCTATTTTTCCTAGTGTATACCTCCTCCCTAAAATAAATCTCTCCTAAATCCCTTTTTCAGACTCTTTCCAGTTCCCTCTTCTCCACTTAAAGAATTCTTTTCCCTCAGTTGTTTTCTTCTTTTCTCTCCTATTAAGGTTATGTCCCCTTCCTTGGGCTTGTTGTCATCCAAGCTCTCTTCTCTTCATTTGTCTCCTCCTGTCCCTCCTTTTCTGGTTCTAGTTTCTGATGGGGGACATTTCAGTGAGCATTCTAGTTTTGAATCCTGTGGGCTCTTTTACTAACATTGTTATGCAATATATAAATTTATATTTATGTATACATATATTTACCCATATGTGTATATATGAACATACATATACATGTACACACAAAACACACATACACATCCTTTTAATCTAGGAAAAGAACTATGATGTGTTTCTGTTTCTCCCTATTGCACCTTGTCTCTAGAGTCACAACACCTGTGTACCAATCCTACCTTTTATTCCTCCTACCTTGAGCTTAACTTCCTTAAGTCTCTGTTTCTTCATCTGTAAAATAGGAGGTTATGCTAGATAGTCTCTGAGGTCACCCTCAGAACAATGGTTCTATGAAGAATCACAAAACCTTCCAGGGCATCTAGTTCAAACCAGATGTGATCAAGAATTACCTCTACGTAGTACTTGACAAATGATTGAAGACCTTTAGAGAAGAGCCATCTACCGCCTCACAAAGCCATCCAGCAAAGTTTTAGAAAACTTTCCTTTATATTATACCTAAATCTGTCTCTCAAATTTTCATTCACTATTCTTCCTTTTGCCCCCCAGTGCCAAGTAGAATAAGCCTAATCCCTCTTCCATAAGTCCCTGTTGCTGTTCTGTCATTTTTCAGTCATTCTTACTCTTTGTGACCCCATTTGACCATAGATGAGGAAACTGAGGCAAACAGGATTAGGTGACTTACCCAGAGTCACATAACTAGTGTCTTCCCTATGACAGCCCTTCATATACTTGAAGACAACTGTAATATACCTCCTGAGTTTTCTCTTCTCTAGGTTAAATATCCTTATATCTTTTTTTTTTTTTTTTTGCTTTTTGGAGGGCAATTGGGGCTGACTTGCCCAAGGTCACATAGCTAGCTTTTGTGTTAAGTGTCTGAGGCCAGATTTGAATTCAGGTCCTCCTGACTCCAGGGCTTGTGTTCTATTCACTGTGCCACCTAGCCGCCCCCCCTTATATCTTTCAACCAGTTTTCTTACGTCATAAATTCAAGGCTGTTTACCATTCTGGTTCTTTTCCTCCAGAAATTCTTTAGTTTATCAGACTATAACTGAAGACAGTTCTCCAAGTGTGGTTTGACCATGTAGCATGGTACTATCACCAGTCAGTCAAGTGCCTACTATGTGCCACCCTCCAATCAGAGTGAAGGGACGCACTCTAGTTCTCTCTTAAGAACTTTGGAATTGATTTGTGACATAGAAGATAGTGGCACAGGACGGCTTAGCATGGCATGGCAACATCAGAGAAGGTGCTGTGCTCTATGAGCAAAGTAGAATTGAAATAGCTCAGAAGAAATGCAAGATGCACAGATTTAGACAATGAACCCCAAATGTTCACATGGACTATTTCTGCCTGACTGTGTTAGAACGTTCAGAGCTCATACTGGTCTGATCAGCCAGTCAGACACACTGAAACTTAATTGTAGCACAGTGATGTCATTTTGGTTCTCTTCGAGAATGAAGGACAATAATCAGCCACTGTAGAACTTGGAAGCAATGATGAATCCTGACGTCAATTGGTGTGGATTCTGTAGCTTCGTTACAAATACACACACACACACACACACACACACACACACACACACACACACACACACACACACACACACACACATATATACACACACGCTGGTCCTAAAGCTTGAAATGGACTGATAAACCTTTTATATATAACAAAGACAAGAATGTGACTAGGGAGAAGGAAAAACTTCTTTGTTATCTTTGTCTCTCTGCCTTTCCCGTCCCCCTATCCAATCGTCTACATGGAAGAAAAGGAGTTTTAGAATTGAGGGACTGTGGAATGCCTGTTCCCTTGACAGCCTGCTGGGAGTTCAGGTAGTTTACTCCTTAAAAACAACAACAACAACAACAAAAATATATTATTTTCTTTTTTAAAAAACCACATTATTTGTTTGTTTGTTTTTAGCATTCTTTTCTTTTTAAATTGAGTTCCAAATTTTCTCCCCTCCACCCACACCATCACCCACTAAGAAGGCAAGCAATGTGATATCAATTATACTTGTGAAATCATGCAAAATATATTTCAATATTAGTCGTATTTTTAGAAAGCAAGAAAAATCAAATGAGAAAATTGTACTTCACTTTGCACTCAGAGCTCATCAGTTCTCCCTCTGGAGCTGGATGGCACTTTTCCATCATGAGTCCTTTGCAGTTTCCCTGGATCATTGTAATGAAGCAGAGTAATCAAATCTTTTACAATTGATCATCATTACAATATTGCTGTTACTGTGCACAATGATTTCCCAGTTCTTTTCACTTCAGTTTGTATCAGTTCATATGGTTCCTGCCATAGTTTTCTCAAACTATCCCCCTCATCATTTCCCACAGCACAATAGTATTCCATCACAATCATATGCCACAACTTATTCATCTATTTCCCAATTATTAAACGTTCCCTCAATTTCCATTCTTTGCCACTGCAAAAAGAGCTGCTAGAAATATTTTTGTATATATAAGTTTTTTTTTCCTTTTTCTTTGATTTCTTTGAGATACAGGCCTGGTAGTGCTATTGCTGGGTCAAAGGGTATGAAGTTTTATAGCCGTTTGGGCTGATTCCAAATTGTTCTCCAAAATAGTTGGACCAATTCACCAACAGTTCATTAGTTATTAGTAAATTAGTAATTAGTGAAAAAGATTAGTAATAATTTTCCCTCATCCCCTCCAGCATTTGTCATTTCTGATAGGTATGAGGTAGTAGCTCAAAGTTATTTCAATTTGCCTTTCTCTACTCAATAGTGATTTAGAGAATTTTCCCATACGACTGTGGATAACTTTGATTTCTTCTTCTGAAAACTTCCTGTTTATATTCTTTGACCACTTATCAATTTAGGAATAGTTTATTTTTATAAACTTGACTTATTTCTATGCTAAGTATATATTTGAGAAATGAGGCCTTTATCAGATAAACCCTGTAAAAAATTTGTGATATTACTTCATTGTCTATGGTACCTTTTAGCATAATGCAGTTTTCTTGATTATTCCTTTTAATTAGACCTATTTTTACTTTTGCTTTGTCTGACATCATGACCCTAAAGGGCTAGCCTTACCATTTTTTTTTTCAATTCAGGTGATGCATAGTTAGATTCTGCTGCAGTCCTTTATTTTTAACTGTGTGGTTTTTTGTTTGTTTTAAGTGTGTCTCTTGTAAACAACATATTGTTGGATTCTGGTTTCTAATCTATTTCTGCTATCTGCTTCCATTTTATGGATGAGCTCATCCCATTCACATTCACAATGATGACTACTGATTGTATATTTTCCTCCATCCTATTTTCTTCTGTTTCTTCCTCTCTTTTTATCCCATCCCATCTCAAAAGTCTATTTTGCTTCTAATTACCTTATCTCTCCTCCCTTTTATTATCCCCACCCTTTTCTCTTATTCCCTTCCCTATTTTCCTATTGGGTAAGTTATATTTCTATAAACAACTGAGTGTATACAGATATGTGTGTATGTATGTATACACACATACATATATATATATATACATGCATATACATACACACTTCCCTCTTTGAACCAATTCCAATGAGAGTAAAGTTCAACCATTACCTGCCACTGTTCCCCCCCGCCCCCCTGCCACTTCCACTCCATGCTCTTTCTTGCATGCCTCTTTCATATGAGAACATTTTCCCCAGTTTACCTCTCCCTTCCCACTTCTCCCAGTGCATCCCTCTTTCTCTCCCCTTCTTTTTTTTTTTTTTTTTGGTGGGGAGAGATCATTACACTATAATTGACTCACATCATGCCCTCTGTCTATGTAAACTTATTTTTATTGTTATTTTTATTTTGTTTTTATTATGCCTAATAATGATTAAATGCTTAGGAGTTATAGGAGTTATATGTATCATCCTCCCATACAGGAATGTAAACAGTTTAATCTTATCACGTTCCTTATGATTTCTCTTTCCAGTTTGCTTTTTTTATGCTTCTCTTGAGTCTTGTGTTTGAATGTCAAATTTTCTATTCAGCTCTGGTCTTTTCATCAGGAATATTCAAAAGTCCTCTATTTCGTTAAATATCCATTTTCCCCCAAAGGATTATAATGGGGTCCTAAAGAGTTTAAAAAGACTGAACCAAGCAATGACCTTCAGAGGGACCTGGCAGACAGAGGAAAATTGCTTTTCATTTTCCTAAATGTGTGGCATAAGTTTTCTGAAGTTAGAAGAACATCAAGAAAGACTATTAAAAAAAATAATAGTTTCTAACCATTTCTAAAAAAAAAAACACTTGTTAAAGACAAGACAATACAAAGACTGGAGTACTAAAGATTGAAAAATGGTCATTTTTACTGACAAAACTCACTTTTTCAACCAAAGCTATTCTGAAACTACCAAACCTTATTTGGACTTGTTAGAAGTCTGAGTGGGCTTGTAATATTTAGGAATTTTCATCGGACTGTAAACATCCACTTTAAAAAGGGAGCTATTTTTTAATTTCCAGTGAGTCCAAAGTCTTATATCCCCATTGAGAGAATGATAAACTTTGAGGAATATATTGATATAATGAGAAGCAGAATTGGTCTGGAATTACAGAAATTCCCAAACGTAAATGGAATTCAGCAACATGACCTGTACCATGCCACATGTCACATAATATTAAATTTATGCAAGAAAGGAAATAAACATTTCAGTGACCTCGGAACTAGCTTGATTTAAATCCCATTGCAAACCCATGGGCTATAATCATAGCTAGACTTGCCAAAAATTGATTGCTCATGCAAAGCATGTTTAATACCCAAAGTGACTGCAGTTTCACAAAGATAAATTAAAGAATATGTGTCAAAATCTTTTGCACTCCATATCGTCATAAGAAAAATATGTAAAGCTATAAGTAATTGTAAGGTTTATTGTATATGTCAATAAATTTCATTATTTATTTTGTCTCAGTAATTCACACACCACAGTAAAGAAGATTGATGGCAATGGTGGGTTTAGGTGTGGGGAATCTTTTCTTAAAGCTCTAATAAAGCATTTTTATTGGAATAATAAAGTTTGAAACTCATATTGTTGAAAGAGGGTATGAATGGTGGCATTTTCTCTGATCAAATCACTACATAGGACAAAAAGAAAGGGGGAAATGGGAAGAGGAAGGGATGATATCAATTTTAAGGAAGGTGATCCAAAAATGGGAGATGTTGAGACTGTGATGACCAGGATTAGTTTTCTGAAGAAAATGCATAAAGGATTTGTTATGATACAGACTAGGTTTTCATTGGATCCCCAAAGTGTGTCTGACTCTATCGCCATCCTCTGGTTCCAGGTGTACCAATGAGGAGTTAATGAGATTCTTGTAATGCTATTGGCCCAAATCCAAGTGTATTCCTCCAATATTAGCCTCTGGTAGTTACTGCCCTAATATTGTCTAACCAATTCGTAATTAGTTAGCTGTAACAAAGTACTGAAAAGATATAGCAAGAACCAAATGATTTTTTAAAATGTCCCCCAATTCAGGACATTCTCTCCCCTCTATGCTTCAATCCTGAGGGATAGTGCAATCAAATTTAAGTAGCCATTCAAAGGGGGTATGGGAGAAGATATGGGAGAGAGCAGATTGGATGAGGGGAGATCCTGTGGGACTGCTATTCTGGGGTGGTGATTAGGGGAAAAACGGGAAAAATTGTAACTCAAAATCTGGTGGAAATGAATGATGTAAACCAGAAGTTAATAAAGCATTTGAAAAAAATTAAATAGCCAGAAACATTCTTCCCAATACTGAGTTCCCTTCTGGGTGCAGCATAGCCAATAGACAGTCCCTTAATTGCAGGATATGGTGTTTCAGCTGCTGGTTTGACCCACTGTTGGAATGTATCAGGCAGGTTGCTGTTCCTCATGGCTAAGGAGTCCAAAGGAGTTCCAGGCTAGTTCCAGGCTCTTGTAGGTGTCTAACCTTTTGAGATCTCATAAGGTCTCATACCAAATGAAAGAAGGCATAAGGAATGATGGCTCCAACCCAGAAACACTAGGAACCTATAGGCCTGCCCTGGATGACAGGGGAAGAAAATAAGAATTTGTTAAGCACCTAATATAGGCTAGACTCTTTACACACATCTCATTTGATCCTCACAGCATCCCTGGGAAGTAAGTGCCCCTATTGTGCCCATTTTACAGGTGAGGAAACTGAGGCTGAGAAAGGTCAATTGACTTGCCCAAGGTCATTCAGCTAGTAAGTCCCTAAGGATGAATTTGAACTCAGGTCTTCCTGACAATAGGCCTAGTACTCTGTTCACTACTCATGTAGCTGCCTCAAGGAAGGGCAACCACCTCGCCCACCCCCCAGAGCTCAAAGAGTTCTCATGAACAGTAGGAAGGAAAGAAAATATCTCTACTGAAGGTTTTTTTATACATTGTTAGCGGCCAATTAAAAAATGTTTCTTCACTATACAATAAGTGGACAAGAAATAGTCACAAAATACCTGCAGGTGTATTGGAGTCAGTTCCCTTCCATTTTACATTATCATATATTTCCAGAAGCAACTCACCAAATTATCCACATAGGCCTACAGTAGGCAGAAACTATTGCACATTCTCCCATGACTGAGCCCTCATTAGTCAGTCCCCCATAACAAAAATTCCCTCATCTGTGAGACTTAAGCTCTCTCCACACATACAAAACTAAAAGAAATATGGTGGAACCAAGAAAATTGTCCTTGATAAACTGTGTGTGCTGAGACAAGTGTCTCTTTTGAAGGAAGAAACAATAATTTTCTGTAAAGAGATCAATACAAGCTATAGAGATTAGTCTTGAAGAGCAAGACCAGAGGACTGAAGAGCCATAGATTACTGAGTGCATAGAAAAGGTACCCTGATACTCTTCTTTTCCCCCTTTCCCCAAATTTTCCTGAGCTGCTACAACCCTCTACAACCAAACCCTCCATCAGCATTCCCTATCCTTTTCATGTTATAACACTTAATAGACTTTAATTCTCTAACTATAAAAAATTTCCCTGACACATATGGGCATGGTATGTTGGTGTGAGAGCAAGAGATTGATGTGTGTAAAAGCACATTTTTATAGGAAGATGTTGTGGGCAGGCTGGTAGGTGAAATGCATTCCTCCAGAGGGTACTTGCTTACTAAAATCTTAGAAGTGACAGAGAATTGGCCAGGGGAAAGGAAAAAAGGGAGGGGGGAAAGTGGGGAAGAGAGACAAAAGGAAAGGATGGATAAGCCTCCAATAAATTGAGTACATAAGCATGGAAATATCCCTCAAGTCCTTGTGAATGTTTTCTAGACTTGAAGTCATCTCCCACAAATTATTTCCATTTCAGTTTAGAGAAACGTATCTTTAGCTAAGCTAAAACATGGTGTGCCAAGTTACAAACCTCCTCCCCACTGGCAGGCGGCAGGGATCAGGAAAAGTCTATGTAGGAGGTGGTGTTGGAGATGAATTTGAAGGAAACTAAAATTCTAAGGGGGAAAGGTGAGGAAGGAATTTCAGGCACAGGGTAACAGCCTGTTTGAAGTCACAGAGACAGGACTTTTAGAACTAGAACTAGAACAGATTAACTGGGACAAAGACTGTAAAGGAAGATTATATAATTTCTAGCCTATAATAAGGCTAGAAAGCTTGGGGCCATGTTGTGAAGCCACATCAGAAAGAGGAATTTGCATTTGAGGCTAAAAGTATCAGGGAACCGGGGCAGCTAGGTGGTGCAGTGAGTAGAGCGCTGACCCTGGAGTCAGAAGGACCTGAGTTCGGATCGGCCTCGGGCACTTACACACAAACAAAAATCTAGCCATGTGACCTTGGGCAAGTTACTTAACCCCAATTGCCTTCCAAAAAAGCAAAAAAAAAAGTATCAGAGAACCATTGACATTTATTATTTATCATTATTACTATTACTATTTTGGGACTGGCTCTTTCTATCTTGCCTGGGCTGAAAGTCATTGACTGGCCCAACCCCACTGCTGATCAGTATAGAGACTTTGACCCACTCCATTTCAGACCTGGGCTTGTTTATGCCTTTTAGGTTGCCTGGTGGCCCCCTATTCCTGAGGGCTTGCTATATTGGTGTTGGACCTAGAGCAGACAAATGATCAGTATTAGCCCTAGAACTTTCAAATTCAAGAATTCACCAACCTCAGCCCTTCCTTCCAGCAAGGATTATTGGCTTGTACCACCATGCCTGGCTTCTGACTGAAATTAATTGAGCAGGGAATTGCTATTTCCACAAATTTCAAGAAAACTGCTGCTGAAAACCTTGCCCTCTTCTACCTGGGAACAAATCCCCTTAATTACTTGGGGCAGCTCTACATTCAATGACTGGCTATTGGATCATCGAGTAACATAATTTAAATTTATATAGTCATATAGCTAATGTGGAAATCTGTTTTGTATGTCTATACATGCAATAGTTTTTATTTTTCTTGCCTGATCTATGGGTGGGGGAAAGGGAAGGAGAGAATTGGAAATTAAAAATAAAATGAAATTAAAATTTAAAAACCTTTAAATTGATATGGTATTTTAAAGATTCTCAAATCCTTAATCTCATTTGATATTTTTTTTATCTTGATTTGTGATTTCATCAGTGTAGGGAACTCCCAGTGAAGAACACCCTCTACCAATGCTCATCAGGCAGACCTGATGCCATACCATCTTGGCAATTTAGGTTAAAAGAGTTGCCTGGGTCACTGAGAAATTTAGTGACTTGTCCAAGGTCACACAGTTAGTGTGTGTGGGAGGGAGGACTTAAAGGCAAGTGTTTCCGATTCCAAGACCACACCTCTCTACTTATTCATCCTCTGATCCCCTAATGAGCCTAATAAGATGTATTTTTATCTCTGTTTACAAATGAGGAAACTGAGGCCTAGGCAGGATGAGTACCTTGCATTTAGCAAGTGAGTGACAGAATCAGCTCTAGAACTCAGGTCTTACACTTCCTCGTTCAGTTCTTTCTATTATACCATACTTCCTCAGAAAGGAATGGGAAATCATTTCAATAAACTTGAAAGCTGGGGGTGGAGCCAAGATGGCAGAGTAGAAACAGCACTTCCAAGGCCCCCCACCCCACACACACACCACTACCAAACCATGTAAAAGGTGGACTCTGAACAACTTCTGGTGCTACAACACCCACAGAACGACACAGAGAAGCTAACCTACTGCTGAGGACAGCTTGGCAGGGAACGGCCAGCACAGAGCCCTGGGTGCGGCCAGCGCAGTGCTCTGGGAGCAGAGCCCAGGCCTGCCTGAGCCTCAGTTTTAGCCCCAGGGCAACCCAGCCAGCAGCCAGCTGGAGGGACCCCAGAACACCAGCAGCTGTGGCGATTCCAGAATTATCAACACAGATATGCCTGGGACAAAGTGAGAGGTTAGTGCCATATGGACTTTGGGACCAGTATTTGGGGAACGCATTGGCTTCTTCCCCTGGGGGTGAGAAGTGGCTGAGGAGACACGGCACAAACACCATTTTGCAGCTTCAGTTCCTGGTCTTCAAACTGTAGGGAGATCCAGCAATCAGCCTTGGGGGGTAATCGCTCTTGCTTTAACCTCCCTGGATCTGGATTGCTGTCTGGGGTGGAGGTCTCAGGGTGGGTATCCAGCTTGCCAGAGTGTGTGGAGGCTTCACAGAGGACACCCAACTAATACCTCCGGAAGTTGTGAAGACCCCAATATTTGGGACAGAAGTTCCCCTGTCTGGTGGCAGAGTCTTACTGTGGCAACAAGCCCAAAAATAAAGTGAGTGGCAACATGCCTAGGCAAAGGAAACAAAATAAACAGAAAAACTCAACATTAGACTCCTATTTTGGGGGCAAAGAGGATCGAAGCATAGAACAGGAGGAGGACTGTGAGGTCAGAAATCTTGCACCAAAAGCCCCAAATGAAAATATGAGCGTGCTGCAGGCCATAGAGGACCTTAAGAAGGGTTTTAAAAACCAAATAAGAGAAGTGGAGGAAAACTTGAGAAGAGAAATGAGAAGGGTGCAGGAGAAGCATGAAATGAGAGTCAACAGCCTGACTGAGGAAAATACAGACTAACTCAAATGGCAAAGGAGGCTCAAAAGGGCAATGAGGAGAAGAATACCTTAAAAATCCGAATTTGCCAGATGGAAAAAGAATCTCATAAGCTCACTGAGGAGATTCATTCCTTCAGAGTTAGACTGGAGCAAATGGAAGCTAGTGACTTTATGAGAAATCAAGATGCTATTAAACAGATCCAAACAAATGAAAGAATAGAAGGCAATGTAAAACATCTCATGGAAAAACCACTGACCTGGAAAATAGATCCAGAAGAGATAATTTGAAAATTATTGGGCTACCTGAAAGCCATGATCAAAGAAAGAACCTAGAAATCATCCTTAAAGAAATTATCAAGGAAAATTGCCCTGATGTTTTAGACCCAGAGGGTGAAATAGAGGTTAAAGAATCCAGAGATAACCTCCTGAAAAAGATCCCAAAAAGAAAACTCCTAGGAATATTATAGCCAGCTTCCAGAATTCCCAGATCAAGGAGAAAATACTACAAGCAGCCAGGAAGAAAAAATATCAATATTGTGGAAACACAATCAGAATAGCCCAGGACCTGGCAGCTTCTACATTGAGGGATCAAAGGGCATGGAATATGATATTCCAGAGAACAAAGGAGCTAGGATTAAAACCAATAATCAGGGGCAGCTAGGTGGCGCAATGAGTAAGAGCGCAGGCCTCAGAGTTGGGATGACCCAAGATCGAATCCGGCCTCAGAAAATGAGCACCCACACATAAATAATGACTAGCCATGTAACCTTGATCAAGTTACTTAACCCCAATTGCTTTAAAAAAAAAAAAAAAACAAGAATCACCTACCCAGCAAAACTGAGTATCTTGTTTCAGGGGAAAATATGGTCATTCAGTGGTATAGAGGACTTTCAAGCATTCTTGAGGAAAAAAACCAGAGCTGAATAGAAAATTTAACATTCAGACACAAGAAGCAAGAGATATTTGAGAAGGTAATCAGGGAAAAGAAATCAAAAGGAACTTATCAAAGTTGAATTATTTATATTTCTACATGGAAAAACAATAACTGTGTCTGATGAAACCTTTCTCATTATGAAAATAATTGAAGAAGGGTATATGGGCATATGAATACATATGTGAATGTGTGCATATACGTTTACAGGTATACATGAATAGAGGGCACAGGTCGAATTTAGTGGAAAGAGAAGATACTTAAGGGGTGAAGTTAAAAGGTGAGAGAGGAATGTGGCAAGAGGAGATGGGGAGAGACAGGATAGGATAAACTACCTCATGTAGAAGAGGCAAGGGGAAGTGGCTGCAAGAGAGGGGAAGAACAGGAAGGCAAAAAGGCAAAACCATATTCTCACTGAATTTGGCTCAGGGAGAGAATCACATACATACTAAATGGCATATCCCAACCTGCAACAGAATAGGGGGAAGGGGGATGAGAGGAGGATGATGGATGGGAGGGCATTCTAGAGGGAGGGGAGGTTGGAAGTACCCAATTTCAAAGAGGGACAGGATCAAAGTAGGGAATGGACCAGGTGGGGGGTGGGATTGGTGGGAGGGAAATATAAGCAGTCTTTCACAATATACCTACTATGGTAATGTTTTGCATAGCTATACATGTACAACACATACTGAATCACTTATCTTCCCAGAGGGAGTGGCTAACAAGGGAAGAAGGTAATGGATCTGAAATACAAAGTTTTAAAATTAAATGTTTCAAATATATATAAATACTATTATTAATACTATTTTGCATGTAATTGGGAGATAAGATGTGTAGGCATTGGGGCACAGAGATTCATCTTGCCCTAATGGAAAAGTCAAAGGGGGTATGGGAGAAGATACGGGAGAGAGCAGACTGGATGAGGGGATATCTTGTGAGACTGCTATTCTGGGGTGGTGGGTAGGGGAATAATGGGGAAAAATTGTAACTCAAAATCTGGCAGAAATGAATGATGTAAACCAGAAGTTAATAAAGCATTTGAAAAAAAAAAAAGAATTATGAAGGAGAATCTGATTTTTGTTCAGAGATGATACTGATTTGAGGTATGATGAAAATAAAATAAAGATATTCCCTGTAAAAAAAATAAAAATAAAAATAAATTTGAAAGCTGGGGGAATTCTGCATTTTTTCTCTTAAACTATAGCAGTAGCAACTACCACAAAACATACAGAGTCAGAAAATTTGCTCCAAAGGAAAGGTGCTAATAGAGTGGCTTCTTTCCTTCACGATCTAATTGCAGCAAAAATCAATGTAGTTTGAAGGGAGCCACAGGTGCCGATGCTCTAGGCTTATGATAAATTTACAAAGATGGGAAAACCTGGTGTCTGGTCGGAGAACTGGTCCCACACACCAAAAGAACTGTGATGGTGGGCCCCTTCATAGCAAAGGAATTGCTCCTAACCCTTCCTTCTTCAAGCTGTAGTGAGGTACCTTTGGGCACTGGGTGCCACTGTTTACCTACTAGACCAGCTATATCAGTGAAGTTGGCAGCAGTTCTTCTCTCTGGGGATTAGGGTTAGTCATTCTTCTCTAAATGAAGCCAACCTTTATACAGTCCCACTCTTTCGGGACAGTGATAGGCTGGGATCCTCTGGAGCATGACAAAAGAGCAGTGTGGTCCTAACTGCTGGGAGAGATGTAAATATGCAAAAGTCAATGATTTAACAGCTCAATCTTTTCCAGAAAAAAAGAGGCAGTTTAGCTGAAGATACCCAGGTTTTCCTCCTTCTCTATCATTTTCCTGAAAAAGTCAGTCAATAAATATTTATTAAGTGCCTACTATGTGCTAGGTACTAGGGAAGCTCTGCTCAAAAGTGCAAAAAGCCCAGGAGCCTGATGCTTAATTTTTAGTAGTTAGAAGCATAAGCCAAAGAGGTAGATCATAGAAGAAAGAAACAGTGTGGACTACCAATTCCATCAACTAACAAAGAGCTCCACAGTACATTGAAGGAAGGAAGGCCACAGAGCCTAGTGAGGAGAGTGCTGGCCTGGGTACCAGATATACCAGGTCTGATACAAAAGGTGCCTAACTACAAAGGGCTTAAAATCTTGTTTAGGTGGGGCAGCTAGGTGGTGCAGTGAATAGAGTATCTGTGCTGGAGTCAGGAGGACCTGAGCTCAAATCAGTCCTCAGACACTTAACATTTACCAGTCATGTGACCTTGGGCAAGTCACTTAACTCCAATTGCCCTCCAAAAAACAACAACAACAACAACAATAAAAAAAACACCCTTGTTTAGGAGGCAAGGGATATATCAACCAATCCACAAACATGAACAACCAGCACTGAGGAAAAGACAAAGAAGAGGATTTGGTCTCTACTCTCAGGAAGAATCTTCTTGTTGGTATTTGGGTTTTTTTTTTTTGAGACAATCTCACCCAGGCTAGAATACCAGGGGCTATGCTTGGCATGATCCCAATACTAATCAGCATAGAAACTTTAACCTGCTCCATGTTTCCAACCTGGAGTGATTCCATCCCCTTCTTAGGCAGCCGGGTGGCCCTTCACTTCCCAGGACTGGCTGTTACTGGTGTGGGCTACTATTGGCGATGATGCCAACACCTGATTGGCCCACTGCAGCTCAGTACTCTAAAACTCAAACCATCCCCCAGCTTCAGCCTCCTTGGCAGAAGGGACTACTAGTGTGTGCCATCATGCTCAAGAGGAAACCTATAATGATGTTTTCAGAGATAAGACATAAACATAAGAAGAGATAATGAAATTAATTGTGCAACATTTATTTGATACTCGAGGGATCTGTGATCTAAGTGCGGCTTCTCCCTCCACTCCTTAGTAGAAAGTGGTCATGAACTGTTTGGCTGGAATTAATTTATCATCTGGTGGCCAACCTTTTTTGGGGAGTAGGGCAATTGGGGTTAAGTGAATTGGCCAAGGTCACACGGCTAGTTTTTGTGTTGTGTCTGAGGCTGGATTTGAGCTCAGGTCCTCCTGACTCCAAGGCCCGTGCTCTATTCACTGCACCCCCTAGTCATCCCCTGGTGGCCAACCTTTTGGTTAGGTGTCTCTTCAAGCTCACCTTGGGATAGTTCTCAGACAGGAGACACATGGTTCATCACAGGGCTCAAGACTGAGCTTGCTAGGATGTTGCCAGAGTGCTGGCATAGTTTCTGAGAGACAAGACCAGGGTGCCCGCCTGCTGGGGAATGGCTAAACAAATTGTAGTATAGGAAAGGAATGGAATATAATTGTGCCATAAGAAATGAAATGAATGATTTCACAGGCAGCTGGGAAGACCTCTATGAACAGATGCAGAGAGAAGTGAGCAGAACTAGGAAGACAACGTATACTATGACATTTTACAAAGAAAACCAACTTTGACAGACTTTAGAATGATGATAAACAATGACCTGACAGAGGTGATGAATCTAAATGCAAACACATACTTTTTTGAACATGGACTTTTTTTTGCTAGAGTATACAACTATTTATGTATTGAGGGGCTTTAAAAAAATTATTGGGGCAGCTAGATGGTACAGTGAATAGAACACCGACCCTGGAGTCAGGAGGGCCTGAGTTCAAATCTGGCCTCAGACACTTAACACAAAACTAGCAGTGTGACCTTGAGCAAGTCACTTAACCCCAATTGCCCTGCCTTCCCCCCTCCAAAAAGGAAAAAAAATTCTCATTGGGGGAGTTAATAAATGAAATTAACTTTAAAATGCTTGTTAATTAAGAAAAAAAATGTTTGTGTGTGACAGAAAGAACATACCAAAGGCCAACTGTATAACATGAGACGTCATATTTATTTATTCATTTAATTTATTATGTCATTTGGATCTATCCATTCCTTCCAGTGTTACAGATCACAGCCCATTCATGCCTGCCCTTCCTGGGGGTCCTTCCATAAGTTTACTACAGAGAGTGTAACTAACACACCAGAGGCCTTCCTTGATTTCTCCGACAGTAGAACATTCTGGCTGTCCACCCATTATCCCTTCTTCTTACCAGGTTACCAGTCCATCTTCTCATCAATTACTTGATAACATCATTTATTTCTGCTCTTCTTTCTTGTTTTTATGTTCAGTCTATTCACACCCACCATATACCTCCTCTGTGTGCCATGGAGCCCTAGGCTCCAGAAGGATACGGCAAAAGCTTACTTATCAGAGATAAACTCTCATTCCACCTTCATTCAGGTCTCAAAAGGAGTAACCCTACTCTTTGCCTTTCCTGGATCAGATGGCCATAACCCACCACCAGCTAAAGATGGAAAGAGGAATCCATGGGGTCCTGACAACATGCAGCCAGGGACAAGAGAAGGACAAGCGGACAAGGGAAGGCAGTAGGTGAAGGAAGTTGACCCTTCTTTATCTGGATCTTGCCTTTCTGACCTTCTAGGGTCACACCAATGGTACATATAACACCTAGCTAGAAGAAAAAATTCAAATACAAAGAGATACAATTCTCCTTTTCCTCCTAAAGAGTAAGAAAAAACAGGACTAAACACTGCAGGAAAGTTCTCAAGGCATTTCTCTCTCTGGCCCTCGTCTACTCCATTTTTTAAAAATTAATTTCTTTTTAGTTTACAACATTTAGTTCCACAAGCTTTTGAGTTTTAAACTTTCTCCCCCACCTCCCCAAAACAATGTACAATCTGATACAGGCTCTACATATAAATTCACATTAAACATATTTTCAGTCTTCCCCATTTTCTCTTCACAGAACATGACTGCTATTAAAATGGTCCAAGATCTCCATCAGAATATCACCTGTGGCATCTGTAAGGGCTCCTTTTCAAAGCCAGTCACCAGCATTGTGGGCATATCTGTGAGGGAGGAGGCCTGCTCTGAAACCCAGAGGTCTGGGGCTCCAGCACTCTCCCACAGAAGAGGCTGCTCAGAATCACACAGTAACACTGATCAATGGAAAGATAGCATGACCTTATCACTACCATACACCACTTTTGTTGAAACCACATGGAACCCTCCTCATAGCACCTAATAGCAAAAGATAAATACAAAATAAGAAAAAAAAACTGGAATCATTATCTGTCATATGCCTCACAGTAGGGAAATGGCAGAATACATTATGGTATGTAAATGTGTTGCATTTTTGCAACACATTTGTTGCAAGCTCTTCCCTCCAAAAAAAAAAGATAAATATGAAGAATACAAGAAAATATAGAAGAACAAAGTTGCAAATGCAGAATTAGACTAATATAAACACTGAATAATACAATGTAAAAAAAATAGGAAAATCCAATAATGTACACGGGGGAAAAAACAGGAAAAGAAACACCAAAGCAACCAAGGCTTTCGTGTTAAGGTCACTATTTTTGAATGATGTCAGTGTTCAAGTGACTTTGGGAAAACACACTCATGCACAGTTGATAGAGCTATGAATCTGTCTAGATGTTTCAGAAATAGATTTGGAATTGCACAATAAAAGTTACTAAACTAGTAGTTCACTTTAACGCACTGGACTTGTTCACTTAGACTCCTGATATCAAAGCTAGGAGCAGTGAACAAGAGTTGCAACAAGGAAATTTAAAGCTTTGTGGAAGTTTATTAAAAACTCTTTTTAAAAAGATCTTAGTAAAATTATTTAAAAATATATATGCGTATATATCGAGGGGGAGGGAGAGGGAGAGGGAGAAGGAGAGGGAGAGAGAGAGAGAGAGAGAGAGAGAGAGAGAGAGAGAGAGAGAGAGAGAGACTATTTTCCTCAACAATCCCTTTCCAGCCCCTGAGAAAGATGGGTGATAAGTTGAGGACAAGAAGGCTTTTCTTGGGGAAATAGATCAAGGTTGATATCAAGCCTTCTAGCAAAAAGTAATTCTAATCTTATTTATATCATTGCCTTTCCCACTTCCCACTGAAGAGATTTGGTTATTTACCCATCTAAGTCCCCTCTTCCCTTTACTGGCTCACCTGAAATGATTGGTAGGCTAGGATCTACCATTTTCCACAGAGAAAGGATTAAGATCTTAGTGGAAAGGAGGCAGTCCCTTTACTTTAACTTGGAATTAGGTGTATGATCCAGGAGGGAATGGGATGGCAGATTTGGTTACTCAACAATTCTGAAATGTTAACCTAGATTGTATTTTAACATATCTTTGGCTTGTTCAAGATTCTGATAAATGTCACCTCAAATCTTCTTGGGGAAGGCTGGCTAGGTGGCGTAGTGAGTAGAGCACTGGCCCTGGAATCAGGAGGACCTGAGTTCAAATCCAGCCTCAGACACTTAACACAAAACTAGCCATGTGACCTTGGGCAAGTCACTTAACCCCAATTGCCCTACTTTCCTGCCTACAAACAAACAAAAAAATCTTGGGGAAAAGTCATGTTGAAAGGGCATGGTGGATTATGCCATTTTGTATATTGGCTTAGAAATAGATTGGTGTTAAATTCAATAAAACTGTTTCTTGAACTAAAAATGATAATTATTATATTTTTTCAACAATTTGACGTTAGGAAAACCTACAAAAAAAATAGAGGTACCCCAAAATAGAATGGGATGCCTGAGAAGTTAATGAGTTCTCCTTCATGGGTAGCCTTCAAGCAAAGGCAGAATGACCATTAATATACTGCAGAAGTGATGCTTTGGGGTTATATGAAAGGCTGCTGAGGTTTCTTCCAAATCTGCCACTCTCTGTTGTTTGGAGTGGTTAATGGCTATCTGGGGTGGGGAACCTCAAGCCTCAAGGCCATATGGCATATGTGGATACATAAACAAGCATTAGAATGCATACCTGGGATTCTAAACATAAGAGTAAATCCTCTTAAAACAAGTTCCTGAAGGGCAGCTAGGTGGCGCAGCAAACAGAGCAATGGCCCTGGAGTCGGGAGAACCTGATTTCAAATTCAGCCTCAGACACTTAACACTAGCCACGTGACTTTGGGCAAGTCACTTAATCCCAATTGCCCCACCAAAAAGAAAAAAAAAAAAAAGCAAGCGCGCGCGCACACACACGCGCACACACACACACACACACACAGTTCCCATTAAACTTTTCCTCTGGCATGACAGAGCCCTTCATTCAAGCTTTGTATATCTCAATTTCCTGGTCTCCAAGGTCTCCATGCATCTCCACCTCCACTCCTTCAAAATCTCAGCTAAAACCCGACCTTCTACAGGAAGCCTTTCCCAACCTCCCTTAAGGTTAGTGTCTTCCCTCTCTTGATCGTCTCCTGGCTCAAGGGACTTTTCAAATATTACCTTTATAAGTTAGCACATTTTTAGTACTTGTAGTTCTGCCTTAGGTAGAATGTAGGTATGTACTTTTTTTTTTGCTTTTTTTTTTTTGGAGGGCAATTGGGATTAAGTAACTTGCCCAAGGTCACACGGCTAGGTTTTTGTTTGTATGTTCGTTAAGTGTCTGAGGCCGGATCCAAACTCTGGTCCTTCTGACTCCAGGGCCGACGCTCTACTCACTGCACCACCTAGCCGCCCTAGGTATGTACTTTGATAAATTAAAACACCTGTGTTCTAGTAAAGACTCAAAGTACACAAGGGTACAATTTTCCAAACTTGCCTTAGGGGCAACTAGGTGGTGCAGTGGATAGAATAGTGGTGCTGGAGTCAGGAGGTCCTGAGTTCAAATACAGCCTCGGACATCTACTAGCTGTGTGATGTTGGACAAGTTACTTAACACTGCTTGCCTCAGTTTCCTCATCTAAAAATGAGCTGGACAAGGAAATGGCAAACCACTTCAGTGTCTTTGCCAAGAAAACCCAAAACAGGGTCACAAAGAGTCAGACGTGACTAATTGACTCAAAAACTTGCCTGACTCCAAGTCTAACAGTCTATTAACTCATTAAGTCATAATTCTCTAAGGCTAGTTTATTGAGGCAGTTTGGTGTGACAGAAAAAGCCCAGGTGTCAAATTTAAAAGACCTGCGTCCAAATCATAGCTCTGGAATTTGATATGTGCCTTTTGGCAGGTCAAAAGCTTTCTGAGTTTGTTTCCTTGTTTGTAAAATGGGAATATAGATAAACAAGTCTGCTGTGAGGAAAGTGCTTTGTAAGTCAACTACAAAATTAAGCTTAATAAATTATTAATATGGACTGTTGCTCTCAGTTATTCTCTGCAGGCAGATTTTTGACACACCCTCTCTGCCCTAGCTTACACCCAGTCATATTAGCTCCTCAGGGCACTCACCTGGACTATTTTCTCCTACTCCCTTAAGTCCTGTCTGCTAAAGTCACTTCATAGCCAGTCTTTTACCTGGCTGATTACTCTGTTTAGTCTTTTGGGGAT
This sequence comes from Gymnobelideus leadbeateri, assembly GCA_011680675.1. Lineage (NCBI taxonomy): Eukaryota > Metazoa > Chordata > Mammalia > Diprotodontia > Petauridae > Gymnobelideus > Gymnobelideus leadbeateri. Next base: position 285,632 of record WOXC01008954.1, on the reverse strand, counting down.
AGAAGAGAGACCTCAGCCCTGGGGCAATAATGGTGTAATGGTAATAGGAATTTGAAGATCTTTCCTGCCCCTTAATAGGCGTAAGTAAATTTGAGGACCCTTCCCAATTTGAAAATATACTCTACCCCCCAAATAGGCTGAATGTAGCCACATGGAACCTGTGGTGGGAGGCCCGTTTTTCAGGAAGGCACAACATTTGTTACTTTGTACTCAAGTGAGTCATGAGGGTTGTGATGTTCTCTGACCCCGAAGAAGGGTATATATATAATACACTCTAAGGTGAGGTTTTGCTCTGGGGCTTGCTGTATGGGAAGAGTTATGTGATTTGGCCAGAAGAGACTCTGGGCTGGCATTGAGTCCCTCAGTTTTTTGTTGTTTCTTTGTTTTTGTTTTTTAAGGAATTGGGGTTAAGTAACTTGCTCAAGGTTACACGGCTAGTCATTATTTATGTGTGGGTGCTCATTTTCTGAGGCCAGATTCGATCCCAGGTCATCCCAACTCCGAGGCCGGTGCTCTTACTCACTGCGCCACCTAGCTGCCATCGAGTCCCTCAGTTTTGAAAACCCAGATGTTGGTGCTTCTTTCTCTAGTAACTAATTTGGTATGGATGTAACGATCAGACAAGTGGAAGCCCTGTCTGTTGGTCTGTTTCTCTATCTGTATTTCTTGTCTGCTTATAACTTCTGTTTTCTCTGAAGTTCAGGGTGCTGACTTTTTCCCCTGAACTAGGTAAATGATATAGGTTTGATTAAAGTAAGATTGTTAACCCTTCTTTGAGTTGTTTTCCTTTAGAAAAGCAGATCAAAGAACCTTTGCTAGCAGTCATCCTGGGTATGCTAGGGTGCTTGCTGCTACAAATGGAAGCAGAAATAATGCAAGAACTGAGGTTGATGGACATTGTTTATTGAAAAGTGATCTTGGTGTTTACAGTTTCACGTACACAGAGGTAGCTGCAACGAAAATATATCTTCTTGGTGATAAATAGCAGCGACTAAACTATGGCCGAGTAGAAAACTGAGCTGAACACATATTTACTGGCACTATAAAAAGGTGTTCATAAATGCAAAATAATCAAAAATCACAAAAAAATACAATTTTCTGATGATTGTCGTCACAGCATTGTGCATTTGGTCCAATTGTCTTCTTTTTTAAAAAAAAATTAAAAACGTGTTTTTCAGAGAGCTATAGAAAACATTAGTGAGAAAGTTCTTTGGGTTAGTCATTAAAGAGATACGTGGGAAAAGTGTTCATGTGTGTATATACACACACACACACACACACATATATATACACACACACATACATATAAGAGAATGAAAGAATCATGTAATTCTAGAGTTGGAAGAGACCTTATAGATCATTTAATTCACTTTCCTCAAGGTGAGTAAGTCACTTATCCAATGTCACATAGCCACTAACCAGTGGCAGAATTGAGCCCAAAGATCTATCTGGTGCATGTATGTGAGTTAATCACCAACTATATTCAAATCCAGGTAGTATGGAAATTAAATTTATAAAAAAATGGGAATTTTTAAAACTGTTATCATGAAATACTTTTGAAGCTTTCCTATCTTATAACTTCGGTTGGTCACTGCATTTGTTTCCAAGGGAAAGCTGTCTCTCCTACCCCACTTTTCTTAATAGTCCTGCTTGGCTAGACTCAAGACATTTCTTTTCCATAAAAAGTTGCTGAGTTAATAGACCTACCTCACCAATCACTTAACTATCAGTGGGATAAGGCAGTTTTAGTCAGGCAGGATGGTAACCATGCTAATGATAGAAACAGCAGGATGGTGAAGGTCAGACTGAGGAGCATTTACTGCAAACCCCTAGTAGAAAAAATGAACACTAAATCTAGACATCTGGTATGTAGAATCTGATCACAGCACTTATGTTCCCAAGTCATCACTTGATTATAAGGAGGCCCAGAGAGGCTGAAGAGGTCTAGGGTAGGGCTCCCAAGATCCTCTAATCCCCTGAGAAGGAAAAAAATTCCAGCCTTGACTCTATATAACACAATAAAGGGGAAAGAAAGTTGGAATAAATCTCAAACTATGACCAGGGTGTGATTGTGGACCCTGGCTGTTATCCCTTGACCATGGGATTCTTAAGACAGATGGGAGAGTGTATTGATCCAAGTCACTCAGACTTCCTGTAGACTTCAAGGAACTGCCATGTTTCTTAGAGTCCTACAAAGCTCCATGATCAGGGAGATTAGAGAGAGACAGAAGGCTGACTCCACTGGGGTTTCTCGTTCCCCTTAGGTATGTGTACTCTCTTGTTCATAACCTAAGCCCTACTCCCACCATCCAATATGGTACATGGTAACCTGGGAAAACAGTTGCAGTGACCAAGTCCTATTAGCTCTCATTCCTCCATTACATCCATGACTATTAATGCTTTCTTCCTGGGCTAAGGACTACCTCAACCACCTTGGGGTTCCCTTACAGCCCTGGTGTCACATCAGGTCAGGAGATACATGCCATGTACCAGCCATGACCACCATATTACATGGCAAAGATCCATTCTGGACTTGAGGGAAGTGACTAATAAGAAGTACTAAATATGCTGTATAACCTGTGACAGCTTTCAAGAACGGTAATGGCAATGGCCCACCATGCCTTTATCTCTACCCCAACATAGCCCATGAGGCCCAGCTCCTGGATTTCTAGCAAGCTACCTAACCATTTCTCCCATGCTCTTTTCCAACCACCACCTTCATGGTTTTAGTGATGTCAAGGGAGAAGAAGGGCTGAGCTCCCTCTTGTCCCTATGCCACCCAAAGGCACAGTTTTCAGAAATTAAATGAGTTCTTCAGTAACTCCTACTTTTTTCACGACTATTTCTAATGACCCCCTTTCTCCAGTACTTAAATGTTCCAAGGCTTTAGATCCTGCTCAGTCCACGTTCTACCTACTCACCCTTTCCAACTTCAGGATTCTTTTATTTTCTTTTTCTTCCCTGATTCCTGTTTCCCCTATTCCTCTCATCCTATACCCATGCATACCTGCTCATCCTCTCTCAACTCTTCTTACTCCCATGATCTTCTTAGCACCCTCCTATTGTCTTCAACACCCTGAATTCTTGTTTCAATCATGACCTCTCACCATTTCACCATCTCTTGGCATCATCCCATTTAGGAGCCTGGGAGAACAAGCACTGAAGGCTGGTATAGAAGAGGCTTTCATCAGCAGTAAGGTTACCCAGCCTTGCTCGGACTGTACCCAGCAACTATCACCTACTGCTGACTGTTGGAAAATCAAAGTTGGAAAACAAATTCTCCCCACACACAAACACCCAGAAAGCTTGAAAGCAGTGGTGACATATCTCAGCTTGTCACTAAATGTAAAACATACATTTTACATGAAGGAATGGAAAATCAATGTAGAGATAAAGGATGAAATCGTTTGATCTGCAGGTAGAAGGGGGGGAAGAACAACTACTACTGACTCTCTGACTACATCCCCTTTATTAAAAAGTGGCTTCTCCAAAGAACATGGCTATTATTATTCAAATTCCTTTAAGACCCAGCCATCCCCTTTTTATATTGATTTTGAGAATGGCCCTTAATCAATCAATACTTAAAATCTAGTAGTTTCTTATTTTAAAAGATATAATACTCAATATAGATTTGTATACTTTACATATGAAACTGACCTATAAAACTTCTGTAGCTTTCCAAAATGGAACTACAGAAGTCAGTAAGGTCTAGTTTAACATATTTACAACCTATACATCAGATTTACCCAACTTAGAGTTATTAAATATAACCTATACTTGTACCCTGGCATTTGGGATTATCAGATTCTAGGATACATTGTTATTTAAATAGAAACTATGGCCAATATCCTGTCATTTGGGATCATCAGGTTGGGTGGTGAACACAATCAAATGGTGTTGGCCATGGGCAGATAATTATTATGCCTGATCTTGGCCTCATTGGATGTTGTTGTTGATTTTTTACTATGTGAGCTGGTGTTCAAAGGGTAAGTAACCAGTGGTAAACCCTATCAGTATCCAAACCCTATTTGTAAATATTTTATAACACAGGAACTACCTGCCTTGGATGTGAGAGCTGCTCTGCAGCCTGGCTACCCAAAGTAAGGAGTCTAATACTTGAGGAAATGGCACATATTGTGAATAAAGGGGAAAGGTCTCCACTCCAGATGGACCTTTTTATGCATCTGGCTCTGGTCAGCTACACTTTGGTGGCTTGTTTAGATGGCTCTGCTGCTTAGACACTGAGGGAAGCAGAAGCAGATTTAGTGGGGTCATTTTCCTTTGAGAATGGGTATCCCATGGGTGCTTCATATAGACTACCCCCATCAGTACTGAAGTTGTCATCATCATCATCATCATCATCGAGATCATCTAGCACTTTACTTGGCAGCTTCTTGTGTCTGTGAAGATAAAAACAACATGGTTGCTAGTACCACGGACAGCAAGGCAACAACAATCATTATTATTATAATAATAATAGCTAACATTTAAAGTTTGCAATGTATTTTACATGTATTACATCTCATTTGATCCTCATAACCACCCTGGGTGTTGTTACAATCCCCATTTTACTGATGAGAACACTAAGGCAGAGAGAAGTTAAATGACTTCACCAGGGTCACACAGCCATTAAGAGTCTAGGGTAGAATTTAAACTAGAGTCTCTCTGACTCCCAAGTCTAACTCTCTAACCACTATGCCACTTCCTAGCAATCCATAGTCTGCATAGAATGGTACAGTAGAAAAAGAACTCATATGTGTCAAGAGTCCTGGGTTCCAATCCTACCTCTGATGTTTATTACTTATATGACCTGGGGAAAGTTAATCCCCCTGGCCAAAGTTTCCTCAACTATAAAACAAGCATTTCGGACTAGATGGCCTCTGTTTTATTCTATGACTCAATAAATATTCAGTGCATAATTTCTATTTCTAGGATTCTATCATGACAGGCTGATGAGAGGTATCTGGTTGGTTAAATAGGGTCCCATGTCAGATGAGGACACCTCAATTCTAGTCCTATCATCAGCATAGCCCTAAGAGATCAATAACATCTCTGCTGAATCCTTCTGTGATTCTCACCCAACATGTGGAGCCCACCTCCCTCAAAAAAGCAATTAGAGACTTTAAAACCTGGCATATATACCTCTCATTGATGGGTCTGATGGGTCTATCTGATGAGTCATTATGCCAAGAAAACTGCTGCTTATAAAAATTCCCCTAAGGACATATATGCCATCATAAGCCTCTGAGCACTACACCTTAACACCAGTTATACAGCTGTACCTGAGCTAAGAAAAGATTACAGACAGAAATTCATGTCCCTATTCCCTATTCAGAGAGCACTGGTTTATTGGTTTTCTTAATTCCCTCAGTCACGAGGCAGTCAACAAGTCTGGGCCTTAGAAAGCAATTCCCACGACCCTATTTTCCCCCTAATCTTGGATTCCTAGGTAGAGACAACATAGCATAAAGAAAAAAATACTAGACTTGAAGAAGGAAATCCAGTTTTGAATCCTACCTAAGACAAGACAAATCATTACCTATCAGAGCCTCGGCTTCATTGCCTGATGAGGTACTACCTACCTTATAAGTATAATATATTATATAATATAATATATTATAATATAATATATAAATGAGTTCTTATTATCATTAAAGGGAAAGCCCCCTTCCTACAGCTGGCCTTGGTGTGCCAGAATCATTGAGCTCTAGATTCTATAATCAAGTTGTGACCTAGAGAAGAAATTTCATCATGTTCTCACAGAGGCTAGATGGCACAGTGAAAAGAGTGATAGACTTGGAGTAAGATCTGAATTCAAATCCTGCCTCAGACACTTAACAAGCTGTGTGACCTTGGCCAATCACTTGGCCAAACTCTCTCCACCTCAGTCTCTGTTCTATAACCTGGGTTTTATAGCCCCACCTCATTATTCATAACTTTGTGAGGATCAATTGGGGTAACATTTTACAACCTTAAAGTGCTATAAAAATGTTAGTTCTCCTTATTATACAGAAACAGCAGAGCATGATGGGATATTGGATGAGAGCTCAAGAGATGGGAACTCTAGTCCTGGCTCTTCCACTGCCTAGGGAGGTGACCTTGGGCAAGTCACTGAGCTAACTCTGGCATGCAGTGCCCTCCTCCTATAAAGCAAGAACAATAATATTTACCCTGTTTCCCTCAGAGGGCATTTGTGAGGATCAAATGGGACAATGTATGAAAGAATGTATGAAGATCAATGTGAGGCTTGTGATGATGTGCAATGCCCCACCTTAAGTCCTTTTTCATGTTGCTGAGCTGCCCCTGCAGTTGCTCATTCACATCCATCTGTTCTTCCAGCTCTCTCTGAAGCTTCTTTTTGGAACTTTCCAGCCTATCAATCTCTTCTTCTGCTTCCTCGACCTGGCGCTTCATTGCCTTTAAGCGTAAGCTCAGCTGGAGGGGATGAGGGGGTGGGCAGAGAGACAGAGAGAGAGAGAGAGAGAGAGAGAGAGAGAGAGAGAGAGAGAGAGAATATGAACCCCAGTGGTACCTGGATGGGAAGGGGTTAAATGAAACCTTTGGCCCGAGACCTACTCCTCCAGTCCTCTCAAAATAGCACAGACTCAGTAATACAGAAATACTTGAAAAGGTTCTATCCCTTCTCAGGAGAAAGGAGAAGACAAAACGCTCAAGATTGGTGACAATCCAGAACAATCAGGTTTTGTTGTTTGTTTTTTTTTAGGTTTGCTTTTTTAAACTAAAATTTCTTTCAAGTAATAAAAATGTATGTTCTTTCCCTCCTACCTTCTTCCCACTGGGGAAAACAAAACAAAACAAAACAAAACAAAAAAGAAAAAGAAAAGAAATGAAAACAAAATCCTTGCAACAGTAAAGAAATGCATTCCCATATTGGCTATATCCAAAAAACTGCTTCAATCTGCATCATTATCTTTCTATCAGAAAGAAGGCAGCATGTTTTATCAGGGGTCCTCTGTGATTATAGATGGTCTTTGCTTTAAGCAGAGTTCTTAAGACTTTCAAAGTTATGTATCTTTATAATGTTCTTATTATACTCTAAATTGTTCTCCTGGTTCTATTTATGTCACTCTGCATCAGTTCATACAAATCTTCCCAGTTTTCTCTGAAAGTATCCCTTTTGTTATTGCTTACAGTACAATAGTATGTCATTACATTCATATACCACAATTTGGTGAGTCACTCTCCAAATGATGAGCACTCCCTCAGTTTCCAGTTCTTTGCCACTACAAACAGAGCCACTATAAATATTATTGCAGATATAGATCTAGATCTTTTTCCTCTTTGTTTGAGCTCTCTGGGGTACAGGCCTCATAGCAGTAGGGTGGCCTTTTAAAAACCAAGCCCAGATTTTCACCACTGTGCTGTTGAAATCTTGAGTGCAGATACATGGACAGGACCCCAGCTCACTGATGTGTTTTGGCTTACGTTGCTACTCCCCCATCCCTCAATTTCCTGTCAGTTTCAGTCAGATTTAAGTAGATATGAGAGCTCTGGTTTCATTCACATCAGGACTATTCCCTTCCCTCCACCTAATTAGCCTTGAGGGAGAGGATAGCACAATTATGCCAAGTGAGCACCATCATTCTTGCTGCTATTTAAGGAAACAAACTGTGCAGTCAGCAACTCTGGGATGGTGGCCGGAGCTTTGGTCCTGGTTCCCAGGAGACACAGTGCCTCCACAAACAATGTACCACGTCACCATTTCAATTTCCCTCCCCTCTCTTCCCTTCCCCTCCCTTCCCTTCCCTTCCTCTCAGAGCTTTGGAACTATTTCCAGGATGGGCTATGTTCTTCTCTCTCTTAAGTTTGGTACAGTAGAAAATACTATGATTTGAATAAGAGGACCAGTGCTCAAATTCTGTCTCTGATTATTACCTGTATGTCACTTTATTTCCTAGGTCTCAGTTTCCTCATCTGTAAACTGAAAGGGTTGGCCTAGATGGCATTTGAGGTCCCTTTCAATTTTAAATTAATAATGAGGATTTACTGAGAGGAACCAACCCATGGTCACTCCCTACTTCTCTCCCTGTTGTTTCAAATATATCCTATATCATTTATTAGAGACTCAAGGAGACCATTAGGGAAGTTTATACATCACTGTTTAAAAACAAAAGGTTTTCTTTTTCTGGATCCTCCCATAAAATGTGACTGGAGAATGGGCCCTAAGGATCCCGGTTTTCTGTACCTCATACCTCCCTGCCTGAAAGTCACAGACACAGGGAAATATCAGATCCCAGAGACATGAGCTTCCTCTTACCTGGTCCTTTTGGTCAGTTAAAGAGAGATGTTCATCATCTACCTGCATCACCAACTCCTTCACTTTCCTTTCCAGCCTTCGATTGGTCAGCTGAAGATTAGCTCTGTCCCTGAAAAGCGTGAAAGGAGAAATGAGAACCGGCCTCGCTCCACAAGAACCAGCTATCTCAGCTCACTAGATTGTCTGCTAGCATAGCCCTAGGAAGAAGAAAAATTGAAGATTGGCCACTGAAGGGCACCTGGTTTGATTGGCAGAGTCAAGGAAGTCAAACATTGAAAACAGATTAGGTTAGACTCAAGATCTTATCCAGTTCTAATTTTATGTTCCTATGATAAGTTGTGCAACTTAACCTCTGTGGGCCTCAGTCTCCTTAGCCATAAAATGGGATAATAATAGCCTCTACCTCACAGAGATGTTGTGAGGCTCAAAAGAGAGACTGCAGGTGAAGTGCTTTCCAAAGCTCGGATCGATGTCTGTATAAACGTGCAGTGTTACCGGAAGCATGGGGCTTGGTGCTGCAGGGCAGCAGTTCCACTGTGGTTACCTCTCTTCATTCTCCAGCCGGTCTTCCAGCTCTGAGATCCTGGCTTCCATCTGCACCACCAGTCCTTCTTTACTGGATCTATATGAACCTTCCAGGTGAACTATCCGGCTCTTTAAATCCTTGTTCTGGAAACAGAAAGCTTGCATGTAAAGAACATGTAATCCAATTTGGCTGCAGTATAATTTACATGAAAAGAATTAGGAAGAGATAAGGTAGGCTGCAGAGGGTCTCAGAAGGCAGGGTAGGGCATTTGAATTTCATTTAGGAAGGAATAGGGAAAGCAATGAAGATTCCTGAGTGGGGGAGGGACATGATTTTATCATGTGAGCATGGCTACAAAGCTCTCTTTCAGCAGAATTCTCAGAATATTAGGTATAATCAAGTACATAGAAAATATTCTTTCAATGATGACAAGTGAGGGACTCAGTGACCAGGAAAGTGAGAACTGAACAAAGCATCCTGGAAGGCAAGAGGATATTGTTAAGGGGATTACTTTTAAGACTGGAATCCCAGGCATGCTTTCTATCTAGGATTTAAGATTTTCAACTATGCCATCTGGATGTTAAAGTGACACACATGGGCTGCCTTTTGATTTTCAAACTAACAAAAAAACAAGCCATTAGCCAATCAAATAGCAAGGCATGTAATTGGACAATAACTTGCCTAGTGAGTTAAAAAATGACAGGGATGCCACTAATCATTCTCTGAAATTCATACTTGCACATCTGATTATATTTAATGAATCCCAATGTACCTTAGGACTCTAAGTAGAAATAAGAGGGCAATGGGGCTTCAAGTTGAAATGGTATTTAAAGAGGCTGGTGGCCTCTACACATGCCAGCAAGGCAGAAGCCAATGAGGGAGAGAGATCCCTTTGTACGGGCTGGCTAAAGCCCTTACCTGTCTTTCCAGGGAAATCTTGTCACACTCCAAATCTTGCCTTACAGTTCTCTCTTGTAGCAATTCACTCCTCATTTGTTCAATCTACAAAAGAAAGAAATAGAGGAATCTTCCTATAATGGTCAGTGCTTATCATGTTGATCTCAATAGTTTCTTTTTGCTTTTCAAAAAAAAAAACAACAAAAACAGATTATAAAAGTCAGTGGGACTGTTCCTGCAGCCTTTATGGCAAAATTGTGTTTATTAATTGACATTATAACAGCTAAAAGAGTCCTGGACTTTTCCTTCCTATAGGGATGCTGACCTGCTCTGAGGTTACTCCATGTAAGAATTCCATAAGGACAAAGGGGGTCTTCTCCTAGGTCTAAGAACTTCTGTTTTTTTTCCCAACAACCCCCCCCCCCCCTTAGTCCCTCAGGGTTTAGAAAAGTACAAGAAATGCAGAGATGCTTTCAGGAATCAGTAAATTGTATGAAGGAAAAAAGTCAAATTTTTGGATTCTCAGTAACTAGAATAGAGGTCAGTCTGGACCCTGAACAAAAGCTTCCACTGAGACCTGCCCAGGTGAAAACCAGACATGTTAATGGGATCTCCTACTGTCCTCTTAGAAGACAGATCTGAACTCAGGTCTTCCTAACTCTGGGCTAGGTGCCCTTTCTACTTAGATGCTCCTATCATCACAGCACTGTCATAGGTTTAGAACTAGAAGGTACCTCAGAGGTCACTGAGCCTAACTCTTTCATTTTGAAGATGAGAACCTGAGGCCCAAAGGATGAATGGTCACACTATTTTTAAGAGGCAGATTCTGACTCCAAATCCAGTGATCTTTCTTGTGATTCATACTCCTTCCCACTTAGTTGGTGACTAGACAGAGGCAAGGTATTTCAGGCATAGAGAGTTATCTGGCAGGGAAGCCAGAGATTGCCCAGGACAACAAAAACAAACATCTCTTAAACAACAAAAACAACCATCTCTTCTACCTCTGACTAATAGTCTTCTAAACCAGGGATCAGTTAACACAGGAGGCTTTCTCTCTATATACTAACTAAAAACAGCACAAATGAGCTCAGTAAAACTGCAAACGTAAGAAGTAAGTCAAAATGAAATATTCCAGTCACTGTAAAGGAATTCTATTTAACAGGGAAAAAATGCTAACAATGCAAAGGTTCAGCAAACAGAGCACATAAAACTCTGCCTGGGGTCACTTTTCTCCCTCTGATTGCCTAAAAATCCATCCCGTTAATCACATGTAGCAACAAGGTCACTCAAATGATTCCTATCCATCTTATATAAATACAAACCCCACCGGTAATGAATGCAAACACACGGCAGGGCTCTGCTCCAGATGCAGCTCCTGGATAGGAGACAGCATTCCTGAAGGTGAAGGTCATCAGAATTGCTGGGCAGAAAAGGTTAGAACCCAGAGGATGGCCCTCCTAGTTCTAATTGTTTGGCTCTTGTCTTAAAATCATAAGCCAGGGGACTTCTTGTAGAGGATGTCAAACTTTTTGTTAAATTAATCCACACATTTATTGAGCCTCTACTATGTTGAAAGAGTCCTGTGGGGAATAAAAAGATTACTGTAACATGGTCCCCAACTCCAAGGACCTTTTTTAGTATGGGAGATAAGAAACAGACACAAACTATACCACAAAGCAGACTAAGGGAACTATGAACAAAATGTTCTAAGAGTTTAGGGAAGGGAGGGATCATCTCTGGTTGGAAGGATTTCAGAGAAGCCTTTGCAAAGGAAGACTGATGTGAAGAAGGCTTTGAGGAATGAAGAATTCCAAAAGGAAGAATTTAAGAATGTGTGTGAGAGAGTGGGGATTCCAGAAGAAGGGGACTGGGTACACAAAGAAAAAAGGTGTGAAAATATGAGACAGGTCTGAGGAATAGTGATGGAATACAGAGTACACAGAGAAAAGATGGACAAGACTGAGAGAGGGTACTGAGCACCAATTTAGGAGTTTGGACTTTATATTCCAGGAAATGGGGAGTCAACAAAGGTTACTGGGTAGAGGAGGGACAGGGTTATAATTCATAAGATTAGGAAATCATAACTTAGAGGCCGTCCAATCCAACCCCTCTCACAAAACAGACACAAAGAGATCTTGGTGACTTGCCTTGGTAGTAAATAATTGAGGTGTGCTCTCAATTCAGTTTTTCTAATTCCAAGTTCAGTGCCCTATCCAGCATAGGTGGCAGAAACAGGATTCAAGTCCAGCTCTTCTGATTCCAAAATGCTTCTATTACACCACACTGCCTCACTACATTAAGGAGATTAAACTGCTACTTATCCATAGGATTGATTTGGAAGGATCAGAGTATTTAGAGCCAAAAAGGACTGTGCTATTGTTGCTTAATCATTTCAGTTGTGCCTGACTCTCCATGACCCAGTTTGGGGTTTTCTTGGCAAAGGTTCCTTCTCCAGTTCATTTTACAGATGAGGAAACTGAGGCAAACAGGGGTAAGTGACTTGCCCAAGGTCACACAGCTAGGAAGTATCTGAGGACTAATTTGAATTCAGGTTTTCCTGATTACAGATCTGGTCATCTATCCATTGTGCCACCTCACTGTTCTGAAAAAGATCACAGGTCTGATTCAACCATTCTGGTGAGCAATTTGGAACTAGGCTCAAAGGACTATAAAAATGTGCATATTCTTTGACCCAGCAATATCACTTCTAGGGCTATATCCCAAAGAGATCATACAAATGGTAAAAGGACCCACATGTACAAAAATATTTATAAGAACTCTTTTTGTGGTAGCCAAGAACTGGAAATTGAAGGGATGTCCATCAGTTGGGGAATGACTGAACAAGTTGTAGTATATGAATGAACACTATTGTGCTATAATAAAAGACAAACAGGTGGGCTTCAGAATAACCTGGAAAGACTTATATGAACTGATGCTGAGTGGGGTGAGCAGAACCCAGAGAACATTGTACACAGTAACAGCCACAGTGTGCAATGACTGACTTTGATGGACTTGATCCTTCTCAGCAATGCAAGGACCTAAAACAATTCCAGAAGACTCATGATGGAAAGAGAAAAAACCGTGAAGTCTGAATGCAAAGTAAAGTCAACTATTTTGTTTTGTTTTTCTTCCTCGTGGTTCCTTCCATTCATTCTAATCTTTCTATATAAACAAGTAATGTGAAAATATGTTTAATAGGAATGTATATGCAGAGCCTATATCAGATTGCATGCTGTCTTGGGGAGGGGAGGAAGGGGGAGAAAATTTGAAATTTATGGAAGTGAATGTTAAAAACTAAAATAAATAAACATAAAAAAGATCATAGATCTCTTAATTTTAAAATTGAGAAATGGAGACCCAGAAATGTAAAATAAATCATACAATATCATACAGATAGTAAAGAGAAATTAAAGACAAGGTATAGATTGCAGTAGTCCATGTAATTCTAAGACTTCCAACCTTGAAGAATGGTTTTAAAGGTGGTGCCACTGACAGAAATTGTTGTTGTCAAGTATTCATGTTGTTGTCAAGTATTCATGGCCCCATGGACATAGAGAATTTGGGGCTGAGGGTGGGGAGGAAGATATTGGGGAGAAAATGAGTTTACACAGGATTTCTAAGTTGAGATCATCTAATGTAAGCTATACCTAAAAAATAATCTGCTTTAAAAGTGATCAACCATTGTCCACTTGAAGACCACACTCTCTCTCCATCCAGTAACTATGTCCTCATTACCTTCTTAGACAGAGAGTTCTTCCTTTGGATAGACAGCTCTATTGTTAGGTTTTTTAAAATTACACCAAGCCTAAATCTGCCTTTAACTCCCCATTCTGCTTTCTAGGACCAAGCTGAATTATTTTATTTCCTTGTCCACAAGAATGCTCTTCATTGTAAGAGAACAATCTTATTTTCCCCAAATCTTTTTTCAGGCAAAGAAGTATTCTTAGTTTAGCCATTTGGTACTTGTGTGGACTGGTCTCAAGTCCCTCCCCACCACTATGGTCGCCCTTCTCTAGACATGCTCCCATCTGTCCATGTCCTTCTTAAAATGAGACTCACAGAACTGGACACAATATTCCACCTATGGTCTTATCAGAGCAGCATAGGACAGGACAATCTCTCCCACTCTTATGGTCATGTGTTACATGTCAATAACTTTTTGGTTGCTAGGTCACATTGTGGAATCACACTGAGCTTGTGGTTCACTAACTTGGCCATATCTTTCTTCAGATGTTTCAGTATCAATGTGTTGAGTCTGAGGTGAGGGCAAGGCCTTATCAGTAGCACAGTCCAGAAGACAGCTTTAAATGCAAGATTGGGACCTGAGGGAGAGGTCAGGATGAGAGATTTGAGAGAAGTTTGCATAGATAGAAGAACTAAAACTATATAATAGATAGGTTAGCTCTCCAAAGGAAAAGCATTTAGAAAGAGAATGACAGGAGCTCAAGAACTCAGACTTGACAGCCACCTATAATTAGGGAAGGAAGAGACAGCAGACCCCTCATGGGCGGGGGGTGGGGGGAGCGGGTGGGAAATAAGAGCGAAAGAATCATTTAGAAAAGTAAGAGAGTCAGGACACTACCGAGGTGTTTATAAGGTATTTTAAGAAGGAGAAAGTGGTTATTAAACTAATCAAGGAAAGGGAGGTGACAGCAGAGTATAAACCATGGCTGAGGAACTTGAGCACCTAGAGGGCCTCATGTGGCCTTGAGGTATAGATTTCCTCACCCTGGCATAAACCTTTCAATTACTCAGAGACGTGACCCCTGGTGATTTTCAAAAGTACTCTACTTCACTAGGGAGTTGGAGTAATATGTCAGATGGGAGGGAATTAACTAAAGAAGGAATGTATTGTGGATAATACCACACATTGATACAATACTTTCTTTAGGGTTTGCAAATCACTTTCCTGACAACAACTCTGTGAACTGAGAGTACAGCATGTATAATGCTCTCTATTTTACAGACAACACATCCAGCAGCAGACGGGAAGGGACAAGATACAGGGCACAAGTAGAAGGGTTAGTTTCACAGTAGTGATACCCAATGATTTTTGTTTCTTGAACTCCTTTAAAAAAAATGACTCCACAAGGTAATTTAATATGCTTGTAATATTCTATTATTATTTACTGCTTAAGGTGTCCTTAAAGAATTTTTAGCACAAACCCTTGGATCATGGTTCTGACCTCATGAAATGGGAGCAAGAGCATTTGAGGAAAAGGAAAGAAAGCATGAGTGTGTACAGATAGTGAAGGGAGGACAAGGGCGGCCAGGCAAGGATAATGACCGATCTTAGTTTAAAAAAAAAAAACAACAACAACAACAACAACAAAAAAGAGAGGAGGAGAGAGAGAGATGAGGGCATTAGCCAATAAACAAATGTTTAGTTAATTTTGTTAAGAGGGAAGGAAGGTAGGACTGAAGTCTTGAGAATTTCTGCCACAGCTTCTGTGGGAGGGAGTTAAAGAAGCTCGTTACAGTATAATAGAAAGAACATTGGGAGACTGGAGACATGGGTTCTAGCCGAAGCATAACCTGTGCACCCTAGAACACCTTAACACCAGTTTCCTTATTTGTAAAAAGAGGGGAATGAGCACTTTCCTCTTGGCCTTTTGTCTAAGATCAAGTATATAAAACTAGATGGTTTCTCAAGTCCCAAGAGTGAAATAAAAAGAACTATTCGGTGATTACAAAAACACTGTGGGAGTTAGAAAGTATGATTTCACAGTGGTAAATTCACAGATCCATAGTGGTGTTATGTGATTCAGGAGCAGACAAAGTCAATGGCTGGTGTTTGATGCATCGGTATGGCCAAAGGTCAATAGGGAAAAAGAAGGGTGATGAGAGAAATATTCTAATCACTAAATCTAGATTAAGAATGGCACTAAAAATAAAAGTCAGAAAGGAGTTAACTAACAAAAGACATTTTAACCAGACAAGACCATGTGCCCAAGAACAGAATTATTGGATTGCTTCTAGTCTTATTGTCTGTGAAGGCAGCCACAAATTAGAAGGCCATGAGTTCTCCAAATGAAGTTTTCAAAGAAGATACCACAGCAAGGGTCTTAGGACAAGAGTTTTAAAAGGCTACTACGACAAATTGGGAGGCATCAGAACATCTTTTGTAAGCTCACTGAAGCAATTACTAGCAGAATAGAAAGACTTCCCAACTGGTCTTGTCTAATGAAGAATTCTCTCTCCCCTGGCACTCTGGGGTGGTGAGTCCTGGACAACACCAGGAAATAAGTCCTAGCCTGCAATGGTGAGTTCTGACAGATGGCACCTAGCAGAGGCTATGCATTCTGAGCAACTTGGACATCCTCAGAACTGACCAACCAATAACTTGGGATGGGTCAAATGACCTGGGCCAGCTCCAAAAATCCCTGCCTGTAATTCTCCTTGGCTGTTCTGGTCCTAAATGAGTTCTGTTCCTGCCTCATCTTTTGGGCCGATATTCGCCCATTGTCTCAACAAGAGAAAGAATCCCCGGCTGGAACAGCTCACGTTACTTCTTCCCAAATGCTCGGTCCTTTGTGCTCTCTGTTTACCCCCACCACCACCCTCCCCCTTAAAGCAATGAATATTTTGAGCTAAAAACCACCTAGTTAAATTAAAAAGAATAAAACAACTGCAGCTTATTAAGGCAACAGTTATCACAGCTGGATTTAAAGGCTGCTAAACACTCTGCATTATGATGAGAAATAACAGTATCAGATTCATCCAGGTTTCATTTCAGAGGCACCAGTGGCCTGTGCCAGCTTTCAGGATTAAAAGCAGCTGCATATTTGGCTAATGAAAAGCCAAAAATATTTATGATCACTAATAACAATATTTAGCCCCATCACCTGTGTTTACCATTGGGCTGCAATGAGTTTGGGAAATTTACACTTCTTACCAATATTGTATACGATACCTGATCATGAAGAGAGAAAAAAGAAAGAACATTAACTGACTGCACACACCAGGTTTTTCAAGCAGCTGACTCAACAAGAGGCAGATTTGAGGCTGGGATAAAGTTAATAAAAACTTTGATCCTTCATTCATTGCAAGGGGGGAGACTTCATTTCCACATTCTCATTTACTGGCCTCGGCCACCTGGTGCTGATGGAGGAGCAGGTGTGTGCCAGACCCGCGGGATCACTTTCTGGAAAGTGACTGTGGCAGCTCCAGCAACTTTATCCGCCTGTATTGACTCTATGATTGCCATGGCAACTGGGCAGCCTCACTAGGCTCCTGGAAAGAACTCGGAAGCCACCCGACGGTTTGGGATTGGTATTTTTCATTCTGCCTGCCAAGTGATTAGGGCTGGATGAATATCTTTCCATTGGGCTGGGGCTTTTTGGTCTCCATTGCAAACAAAAAAATTTCTCTTCTCAAGCATAGCTGTTTTATTAACTGTCTACACTCACTGGCACTGCAGATATATAAAAACAAAATGCATGGCGTTCCAGGGAACTCACAGAGTGAGTACATTTGGAAAAACACTGAAATGCATTTTCCTTTCAAAGTTTGCAACTTTTACCAAAAGTAAGCTATAAGCTCAGTATGGGAGCAAGCTCTATCAGGCCCCAAACCTTCCTACTTAAAGAGCAGCCATGCCATAGACTTTAAGATATGCTACCTGAAGGCCAAATATATCATAGAACCATAGGAACAGAGATCTAGAACTAGAAGGAACCCTCTGTAGCTATCGGATCCAAACCTCTTATTTGACAGAAGCTTATGGAGGTAGAGACAGAAAGCAGTAGAGGCAAGATCTGAACCCAGGTTGTCTGAGTTCAGAGTCGGTGTCCTCTTAGGGTCTGCAGGATACCTTTCAAAGGCCCAATTGAGGAACAATGGAAACTAAAGTTTTTCAGCTGGGTAAGAAAGGACACACGTGTGGAAGGATGAAGGGAAGAGTGAAGGTAAAATTTATCTCACAATAGCATTATTTCCTTTAGAGGCAGGTAGGTGGCACAAATGGATAGAGAACTGGATTTGTAGTTGGGCAGACCCGAGTTAAAATTCACCTTCAAATACTTATTAATGTGTGAACCCGGGCAAGTCACTTAACCTTTGTCCGTCTGTTTTCTTCCTCTGTAAATGGGGATAACAGCCCCCACCTCCCAGGGTAGTTGTGAGAATAAATGAGATGATTTTGGTAAAGAGCTCTGCAGACCTTCGAGCACCAAATAAATGACAGCTATTTTTTAAAAGCCGAAATAATGAGTCAATGCCTGCTTTTCAATATTTGAATAAAATCATTCTTTGGCCCTAGTAGGTACTTCAGAAACCTTCCTGGGGGAAAAATATCCTTAGCTGAGAAAACAAACTTTGCCTCCATTTAGAGGGCTCTGGAAAGGTAAAAAGTTCTGGGAAATGAACTCATCTGGACAAAATTTCAATCCATACCTTCATGCCAACACTGGTCAGATCTGAAAGGAAAATCGAAGTGTCCAAGCTGTCTGGAAAACTTATCTCCTAATTAAGACTTCTGGTTATCTGGCTCTAGCCAAACTGAACACAGATATTCCACACTCATGGAGGAGGGAAAAGCTGATGCCTTGCAACAGACTGCTTTCAACTTCCCATTTGTTTTAAATGAATCTGAATCTATGCCTTCTTAAAATAAAAAAAAAAAAACCCAACATTTTTTTTTTATTATGAGCTTGATCAGTAAAAATAAACATGAATATTTCAATAAAGAACAAAAGAGAGGACTGCATATGAAACAGTGACCTGTTATATCATTTGTTTTTAAATAAATTTATTTTTAAATCATTTTTATCAATTGTTTGCTAATCTACATTTGCCCCTGTATTTCTCCTGACTCTTCTGCGTATAGTTTTTTGTTTTGTTTGCTTTTTGGAGGGCAATTGGGGTTAAGTGACTTGCCTAAGGTCACATGGCTAGTTTTTGTGTTAAGTGTCTGAGGCTGCATTTGAACTCAGGTCCTCCTGACTCCAGGGCCAGTGCTCTATTCACTGTGCCACCTAGCTGCCCCTGCATGTCGTTTTTTTTTTTTAATGATATATGTTAAATTTAACATGATAGTAACAAAACTGCCCTGCTTGGTCCCTTCTGAACTTCCTTCTGCTCTCTTCTGTGTATTTTTTCTCAATGTTTTACTGAAATTCTCTTCTTTCTTTTTTCCATAGGCTGAAAGAAATTCTAGTTCTAGTGCTTAAAAGACTTTCACTTAATGTTAAGCTACATGCTAAGCCAAAGCAGGCTGACTGATGTAAACTAGATGTGGCCCTTATAGGGAAGGCACTTTGCTGAGCTTCGGTTTCATCATCTATTAAAATGTGGCTAATATCACTTAAACTACTTACCTGGATCATTATAGAAGCACTTTGTAAATCTTAAAATGTCCAATAAATATAAATTATCATCATCTATTTTAGAAGGAACTCAAAACCAAAAGTGTTCTCTGAATTGTCACAAGAACTTCAGAGACTATTAGTCACAGTTAAAAATTCAGTTTGGCCAATTATGTTATGTTTGGGTTTCCCCAACCGAGTGGTTTGGGATTTTCACGTAGTGCAGTACATAAGAGGTGACCTGTTGGCACAGGTCTGAAACACGGATGGACATAAACAATGATTCAATGTGGATAGCACCACGAGGAAGAAGTCTCCTTTGCACTGAGGGGCAAGCAGAAGACAAGAGCTCCCAATTCTTTGAGAGAGAGATAGAAAGGCAACTTTATCCATCTCTGATAATCTGTGTCTCTAAAAGATTTAATGGGGGTGGCTAGGTGGTGCAGTGAATAGAGCACTGGCCCTGGAGTCAGGAGGACCTGAGTTCAAATCCAGCCTCAGACACTTAACATAAAAACTAGCCATGTGACCTTGGGCAAGTCACTTAACCCCAATTGCTCCCCCCCCAAAAAAAAAGCAAAAAAAAAAAGATTTAATGATATCTATTTACCTATGCAGGGAATCCTTTTAGAAGTCAGGAGGTACCTTGACAGAAAGGTGCCTTTGTAGGGGATATCAATGTACTTAATTAATTAATTAAGCACTTAACTGTGTGCAAGGCACTGTACTAGGCTCCAGAAATATAAAAGGGATGCATGGTTAAGTAGAAAGGGAATTGAAATTGTAGTCAGAAGGTCTGTATTCAAATCCTGACTGATTCCTTGTGTAAGCGGGCCTGGGCCTTACCCTTTCAGAGATCCCATTTCTTTATCTATGAAATGGGGATAAAAATACTTGTACAATGTACAACCCACAGAGTCGGTTGAAGGATTAACTAAGATAACATGAGAGTAAATGAGCATTTAGTAATTCCCTCAATGTGCTGCCATTGTGCTAAGTCCTGGCATTATAAGGAAAGGCAAAAACAGGCCCCACTCTCAAGCCTCTTAGTCTAACAGGAGAGAGATACAAAGAACTTTGTAACAATAAAGCACTAGAAAAACACAAGTTCTCATAGTATTATTATACCTGTCTCCTGAGGCTATCACCACTATTATCCAAAAGCATCCACTTTATTGAAAGCAGGGGTCCTTAACCTTTATTGTGTCATACACACTTCTGGCAGTCTGGTGACACTTATGGGCCCCTCTCAGATTTTTGTTTAAAATACACAGAATTACAAAGGAAAACCAAATATGATGAAATAAAGATACTTAAGATATTTTGATATTTTAAAATAGCTATTTAAAGATATTTTTAAAAGATATTTAAGATACTTCAAATAGGTTTTTAAAGATATTTTTAAAAGATATTTAAGATACTTCAAATAGGTTTTTAAAGATATTTTTAAAATAAAGGCATATTTAAATTAGATATTTAAAGATATTTTAAAAGATCTTTAACACATCTTTTAAAGATATATTTAGTCAAAATATATATTTTTTAAATTCACAAGTTCACAGACCCCAAGTTAAAAATTCCTGTTACTTAGAGAAACTCTAAAACTAATTAGGTACCAGTCACTGGAGGCCAACATGAATATTAACTAGCAGCTATATAGCACTCACTTTAAGGTTTGCAAAGGGCTGTGCACATCTTATCGTATTTGATCTTCAAAAGAAACCTAGGGAGTAGGTGCTATTATCGATCTCATTTTACGCACGAGAGAACTGAGGCTGAGGGAGGTTAAGTGACTTGCCCAGGACATCACAGCTATTTGAACTCAGGTTTTTCTGACCTCAACTGCAGTGTTGTTACCCACACCTCCACCAAGCTGCTCAAATGTTTCATTTTGTGTCAATCTATGGTATGTGTACTAAGGACTGTAGGAGGTTAGACAGAACTGTGATGTTTCTAACCTTGTAGTTCTAGCACCCTTGGCAATGCCCTTGCACATAATTAACACATAATAAACATTTGCTGAATTGATGGACTGAATCAAAACCAACAAAACTCAGGCACATGGACCAATTACCACCAATCTGCATTGCCTGGTCCTTGGCAACACGAGTTCAAGGACCATGATGACCTCATCACTTAATTCTAAAATATACATAAGCTCTTTTTCTGCCCATACCTACACTAAGTCACAGTGAGTAATTTTGTTATTCATCTATCAGGGTGCTAGGTTAAGTCCTAACACTTCATGTACTTGAAAAATAAATTATTCTCAGTCCCAATACAAAACAGACTATGAAGTCCTCTCCTAGTATATAGTCAAAGACATTTTTCAAATTTTATTCAGCATTCCTGTGGTAATTATGTAGTATGGCCAAAGTCATTTACTAAAGCCCTACTTTAATGTGTCATCATGGTGTGAAGGCAATTCTGGATTCATGAAGTCAATACCAGGAAAGAATGAGTACTCAAAAGTTCTACCATCCTGGAAGGGTCAATAAGGAAGGCCATTAAGAGATATCTCTGTATCTACTGAGGACCAGCATCATTAGTTTCATATAGAATCATTAATTATTAATTTCATAAAGATATATTAATATAGAATATAATTCATGTAGAATCATTGATAAAAGATTGGCTACTAATCCACTACTTCTTTTTAAGCCACAGAAACTCATGAAGAATGTCTACTAAGGCACAGTGGAGTTTGTGAATTGTGATGGTGAAGCATTAAAATAAGAGAACCGGATGAAACATTGTACTTAACTTAAATGTATGTATAATGTATGTATAACATGCTAGGTGGCTCGGTGGATAGAATGCTGGGTCTGGAGTCAGAAAGACCTGAGATCAGATTTGGCTTCAGATACTTACTAGACATGCGACTGTGGGCAAATCACTTAACTCTTGTTTGCCAAAGTTTCCTCATCTGTAAAATGAACTAGAGAAGGAAATGGCAAACCACTCTAGTATTTTTGCCAAGAAAATCCCAAAAAAGAGGTCACAAGGAGTTGGACATGACTGAAAATAACTGAACAACAATAAAATAGAAGAGATACAAAATTTAGATAAGACATGGTCCCTAGCATCATGGAGCTTAGAACCTAAGAGATTTTTCTGTGACTTAACCACTTACCGTGATTTTTAGAAATTTGAATTCTATATTGCTATAACAAGGTAATTTTTATATTCTCCCCAAGTGACTAGGGACAGCTAGGTGGTGCAGTGAATAGAACACTGGCCCTGGAATCAGGAGGGCCTGAGTTCAAATCTGGCCTCAGACACTTGACACACTTACTAGTTGTGTGACCGTGGGCAAGTCACTTAACCCCAATTACCTTGCCTTCCCCATTAAAAAAAAAAAAGAAGAAGCCAAGTGACTTAGGGCAGTGGTGTCAAGATCAAACAGAAATGGGGCCATGAAACCTGCAGGCTGCATATTGACTTAAAAAAAAAACACATTTTAACATCATCTAGGTTCTATCATATTTTTTATATTTCCCAATTGCATTTTAATAAGACCTGAAAATATTATCTACATATTTGATACCTCTGGCTTAAAGTATTGAGAGCTATTGGGTCAAGCTGCATAATAAGTTTTCTTCTAACCCAACAAGTCTTAAGCTGGTATCTATAAGGTTTTTGGTTTTTTGTTTAATATTTTGATAACTAAGTTAGGTTTTGTTGTTGTTGTTGGGTTTTTTTTTTTTTGGTAATTGTATGTGTTTATTCATGCATTTTAAAATACTGTTCTGCAAAAAAAAAAAAAAATTTTTTTAATAAGATGAAATGGGGGTGGCTAAGTGGTACAGTGAACCAGCCCTGAAATCAGGAGGACCTGAGTTCAAATCCAGCCTCAGACAATACTTACTAGCCTTGTGACCCTGGGCAAATCACTTAACCCCAATTGCCCTGCCTTCTCCCCCTCCAAAAAGAAAAAAAAAATTTAAATACTGTTCTGAGAAGTCCATGGGTTTCACCAGACTACTAAATGGGTCCATGACATACACAAAAAGGTTAAGGATCTGTGTTCTAACCTACTGTTCATATTTAAACATCTCATTCTTTTTGGTTCATTCATGTTAACCTGATCATTTTCAGCTATTGCAGTACCTGTTCCCTGCTCCGGGTAATCCTCTCAGACAACAAATCAGAATTGTTCCTTTCTTCATCTAGTTCCATCTCCAGCTGAGAAATTTTGTCCTGCAAAAGAACAGACACACATACACCCATTTAAACTGGGCTTTTAGTAGATTAAAATGGGACAGCTATTTGTGCAGGTGAAGGATAAAGATAACATACGTGAAAGCGTGGCACCTGAGTATCAGGGTGAAGAGAATAGAAGACTGGAGCTGAGTGGGCTGGGATAGAATTTTTCTGAACTACCTCAAACACCCGTTCACAATGAACCACTAATTTGGAAAGGAATGGCCCATGCATTGCCCAAAGAATTCATGATGGATTCAGCAAGGGACAAGAAGATCTTAATGTTTCATTTTATGTAAAATGTATCACCTACCAATTCATACCATTGCTCCTAGGAGCCTTGGAGAAGGCAAAGTCTGTTAGTACCTTTGGCAGCTAATGATCTTCTCCTAGTGAACTCAAGACAATATTGGATCATGATTCAAAGCTAATGAAATGTTGCCAAATTAGTGATCACAAAGTTATGACACCAAATTTTTTGAGTTGGATTTCATTTGCAATTCATTGCTTGCTATGGAAAATGCACTTCAAAGAAGTTTTGTGGGTTGGCAGGAGAAAGAAAGGGAAAAACAACGCAAATTTCTACACCCAGAATTGCTAGGTTTTTGCATTTACTTTTCTCTAGTCACCAGTTCATTGTTATTTTAAATGTTTGGATTAAGTTAGAGCCACAGATGCTAGAAAGTAATTGGCAGTCCTGGATTTGGGTTCTGAAATATTTATGGATAAATATTGTCCCTAGAAACAACATAATCTCAGAAGAAAAGATTATAAATAACCCAACCAACAACAGAAAGGCACGTGGTGAGTATAGACGGGCAACAGCACATTACTGGCAATTGGGTAAAAAACATGATTAGAGGAACATCAATGGTGGTGAAAGGAGGTGGTCTAGTCACATACTGAAAATGAAGAGTAACAAATGAGCATCTCAGATGGTCCACTCCCAAGATACTTAAAAAAAAAAAAAAGAGGGCCACCATTGCATAAATCAGATTTCTCTATGGAGTATCTGCTGAAAAATATGAACACAGATTGCACATGATCTGATGGCAAAAATGGGCTGAACCCAGGGCTTAGCACAGTGCCTGGCACATGCTTAATAAGCACTTAATAAATGCATACTGACAGACTGACTGACCAGTTCACATCAATGAGATCATGATCTATCAAAATACCAAATTATCCTCAGAATGATCAAAATAGATTGAGAAATTAGAGATTCCTCTTTAGACACAGAACATAAACTGCATGAGAGTGATGAAAGGCCAAAGAATGCCATTAATAGGATCTAGAAACTACAAAAAACCATCAACCAAGACCAGCCTCTTGTCACAAGTGTAGCTGCCACACATCTGGGGGCACTCTTGCTAAGCATCTATACCTAGAAACTAAAAGAACCCTCAAGATCCACCCAGTATTCCATTATGTTCATTTGGGGTAGGAATCATGTACCTGCTCAAAGGCTCTATGAATTTCACAGTGTAATTAAGAGATCTTCATAAAAGATAGTCTATACAATCATAGCCCACTTCAATTAACTGCTCCCTCCCCCTCTAATTTATGGAAGGTGCTCATTAGCTGATAATCAGCTACTCAGCTGGCTAAAAAATAATTTCTGCATGACTCTGCTCCTTGTGGAAGACATGCTAGGGAAACAGAAAGCTAGGTACATGTAAGAGCAAGGCAGTTCAGCTAGCTCTCTCACATGCCAGTTCTATAAGGTCAACAGACTGCCAAAGTACTCCTCTCATTGGTTGGGGGCCTGAGAACTATTCTTTTTCCAGTTTAAAATGGAAAAAAAGAGATCCTCCTCGAAATTTTGCTCAAGTTAAAAACAAACAAACCTCTAATTCTACTACTGCTTCCATTTATCCATATTGTTATCTACCCAACATCTGTTTATACCAAAATACATTGATGAAAGCATCTTTATTCAAATTAGAAAATACTATTTTAATTTTCATGGGATAATATGAGTTAAGGATGCAGCTCTTCCAGGGTTTCCATTACCCATGTGTTGAACAAGTATAGCCGAGCGATTCCCTGGTCTGGGTCAGTGGTTACTGTGCCTGTGTGGCATAATAACTGGCTTATGAGATGGCTATATGGGGCAAAGGGCACCGAGCTTCTGATTATGTGAGTTAGCATTTCTTCATCTTACAGTTAACTCAAATTCCTAGAGAATAAGCATGCTAAGGCCCTATTAGTAATTTGTAACTATCTTAAGGAAACAGAAAAAATTATATTTAGCCTATTTTTCCTTTTCCTTAGGAGAGACATCTAGAGAACTGGTAATATCAGAATTAATATTCACTAGGTAGCAGTGGTTTCTTTGTCATTGAAGAGGTTAGGAGAAAGTAGCTATTTGCAAAATAAATTCAAGAATTACACTGACTACAAATTCATCCCTTTTCACCCTGTTCTTGAGCAACATCTATCTTCCTCCTAAACACATCTTGACATCTTAACTTCTGTTAATATGGTCCAAGTTTTATTTTAATCCCACTTTTTCTCAAAAGCCTCATTGTCATATTGGATGAAGCCATTTTTTTGGAAAGCATTGTTCTCAGTATTGTGCTGTTTTAAGTGTGGGTGTGATGACTATAAGATGATACCTATACAACTATCAGTGCATTATTCTTATTCAGATTTTCTGATTTGATTTACTTTTTTTTGGTTATTTGTTAAGTGTTTGAAGGACTTAAATCTATTTATTAAAGGAATTTAAGATTTTTTTCTATTGTCTCCCTTGCTACATGTTTCATATGTTTATTTCTTCCCCCCAAAATGGTAAACTCCCTGAGGGCAGGGCCTAAGTTAGAGGTTTATTTTATGAAGCCCAATTCCACAAAGTAAAGAGCTAAGTGCATCACAGTGCTCATCATGTAGTTGTAGAATTAAATTATACCGCATTTATCATACTATATATACACAAAACTGGATTACATGTGCGCAAAGGTTAGTTAAAAAATAGGAAACCAAAATAAAGTATGCAGTGACGTGGAGGACTCTGGAACTGATTTCTGAGTTCTACAACTAACTTTGAGTGACCTAAAGCAAGTTGTTTAACCTCTCTGGGTCTCAGCTTTGTCATCTCTAAAATGAAAGAGCTGTATCAGAGCATTTCTAAGTCCCTTCTGGTGCTACTGGCCTATGAATTTCCACCCTCCCACCAGAGTGTCAAGCATATAAGAGAGTGATGCTACTAAATTCTTAAGAGAATTGAATCTCAAGAGAATTGAAATGATACTACTAAATCCTCAAGAGAATTAAAACTCAAGAGAAATGAAAATGAATGATTTTATACTAAAAGCTTAAAGGGAAAATCTTCAAAGGTTCCCAAGATATACCCTCCTTTGATCAAGATGACATCAAGGTGAAACAAACAGTAGAGGGAGAGATGAGCATGGATTCAGGACGACCTGAGTTGAAATCTGGCCTCACATACTTTCTAGCTAGATGACCCTGAGCAAGTCATGTAACCTCTGTCTGCCTCAGTTTCATTATCTGTAAAATAGGGATAATAATAGCACCTCCCTCTCAGGATCATCCTGAGGATCAAACGAGATAATAATTGTAAGGCACTGAGCACAGTTTCTGGAACACAGCACTCTATAAACGTTAGCTATTATTCGCTATACCTCCATTTGCTTGATTTGTCGACTGCGATCTTCCTTAAGATGACTCTTGGCCTCCAACTCATACTCTAGGTCTTTCAATGTTTGTTCCAGAAGTTCTCTTTTGGTGAGTGCTTCCTCTTGAGCTCTTTGGTAATCTCGTAACTCCTCCTCCATCAGGCGCATCTGCAGGGAGAAAGACATGGTCATTATCCTAAAACTTGGTGAGATAAAAATCCTGGCAGACAATGAATCCCCAGTGAGAGATTTGTGGAAAGCCAATGGAAAGACAGAGCTCTGGTCTTAAAGGCAGTTCAAATCTATACTGGGTCACTGGTTACAAAAGTTACTGTAGTTGGTCTAGTTCCTAAGGAGCTTCTGTAGACTGTGGACAGAGCAGTGGATCTGGAGTCAGAAAGACCCTAGTTCAAATCCAGCCTCAGAGAGTTACTGTCTGACCTTGGGCATGTCTCTTGACTTTTCTCTACTCCAGTTACCTCAACTGAAAAATGGAGATGATGATAACAGCACCTACCTCCCACTGTTGTTGTGAAGATCAAATGAAATAATATTAGCAAAGCACTTTACAAAACTTGTCATGATTATTATATTGTTAGTAGTTAAATTATAATAGTATTACTATTTATATTAAAATTACATTATGAATTATAAAATATAATTATTATATTATTAACAGTATGTGGAAGAAAAAAGAACATAAATAAAACATGTTTTAAATATACAAAGAAGACCAAAAGGGAATACAGACAAAGAGGGACGATGTTGTTACTCTCATGCCAAATTTAATATGCACTTTTTAGAAACTGTATAAAAGCTATAGTTTAATATACAATGCTATTTTTCTGTTCCATGTGGCAATGTTTATGTTTGTTGATGTTTAAGCCTATAATAAGAAGGGAAATCTAAATTTAAAACCAGTATGTGGATGGGGCTTCTCTTTTGATGAAATAATTATCCTGTCATTGAGAGGGAGAGATAAATCCCACCAATACTTTGAAGTTCATGCAGCACTTTAATTATATCTCTTTGATTGTTTGCATGTTATTGAAAGCTGGAAGGTACCTTAGCCAATGACAAGTCCAGCCTCCTCTCTGCGAGATGAGGAGAGACCTTCAAAGAGGTTTAAGTGACTTGCCCAAGATAACACAGGTAGTAAGTTACAAGAGTCAGGTGGTCCAGATCCAATACTCTCTCCAATCTATTACACTGCTCCCCCTTGCATCATGGTTATGCACCTAGTCTTACTAGAACAAAGGTTCTTACCCTTTTGGGGGGAGGCATGGACCTATTTGTTAGACCGGTAAAGCCGATGAAGGTGGACTCTTTTCAGAATAACAATTTTAAATGCATACAATAAAATACATAGAATTACAAAGGAAACCAATTACATTGAAACATAGTTGCCTTGCTGGTGTTTTTTTATTTTGTTTTGGTTTGGGTTTTTTTGCTTTTTTGGAGGGGGGAAGGTAGGGCAATTGGGATGCCTTAGGCCAGATTTGAACTCAGGTCCTCCTGACTCCAGGGTCAGTGCTCTATTCACTGCACCACCTAGCCACCCCAAGATGGTGTTTTTTTTTTTTTTAAGTTCACAGACATCAGGTAAAGAACAACTGAACTAGATTCTAAACTCCATGAAGAGACATTGTTTTCTAAACCTCTATCTCCATCAACCTCTAGCTAGTACAGTGGGTGCTAAGTATGTTTCTTGAAATGAATATCACCCTTGAAATCTTCCATCAACACAACTCAACCTTTTTATTGAGAGATTTCCCCCAAAGAATTCGAAAAATGGGTGAGAGAGGCTACCAAAGCAATCTGTGCATTGCTTTTCACAAGAAATGCCTAAATAACTAAGGAAATAAGATATGGTCTTTGTCAGTCTATATCATTCTGAGCCCCCACCTCCATCCACCTTAACATATGTGTGTGTGTGTGTGTATATCATAAGGATATATATGATTATATATGTCCTTGATTGTATGCAAAGAAAAGGTAGAGAATAGATTTACTTGCTGGCTCAGTTAACTTAGGAGAACACTAAAGAGATATCCTTCATTATCCTTTCCCTCTACCCATCAATGTTCCTAGTAACATGTTCCCCAGTCCTAGGGTGGAAACAAAAACAAATAGCTGAATTTACTATGACTAATACTCCTAGTATTACCACTACCACCACCATCACAACTACTACTATTACCTCTTCCAAAGCTACTACCAATACTTATTACTATATTATTGTTGATAATGACCATGGTGATGTTGGCAGCATGGCGTAATGGATAGAGCCAGCTTTGGAATTAAGGAGACTTACTTTTCAAGTTCTGATTCTAACACATACTGGCTATGTGACCCTGGGCAACTCACTTTACCTGGAAGTGTCTCATACAACTCACATTATAAATTGCAGAGAAGGTATAGATCTGCATCTATATTGGCAGAGGGAAAACCTCATGTGGATCTCCCTACAATGATGAAATTATAGGAACAGTGCAAAAAAAAACAGATAAATATCTATCTATCTATCTATATGCCAAATTCCTTTAAGGTTATAACACATTCCTGACAACAAACCTAGAAGGTAAATATGCAGCTATTTTATAAACAAGGAAACTGAGACTCAGTATAATTACATGGCTAGGAAGAAGGGTTGTGATATAAGATGATTTCCATGACACCACAAAGTTCATCTTGCCTCACATGTATGTCGCACTGGTCTAAAGAATGTCTAAAACATCACCTTTATTTATCCATTCCTTTGAAGGCCTTTCCAATTCTCCCAACCGCTTTCTCTTGCAAACGACCTTTACCCATGTTATATATCCTATATGTGATTTACATGGTGTCTCCATTATTCTTGAAAACAGGAACAGTGCTTTTTGCTATTCTCTGTACTCCTACTGAGTACTGCACTGCTGAGCACAGTGGCATATAATAATTGCTTAATAAATGTTTGTTGACTAACTGCTGACTCTGGGTTAGGGTATTTTATATTCATATTCCTCTAGAGGGGTCACTGATTAGACCAATATCAATATTCAACAATGGAATGGAGACTCTTGTATCAGATTAACTCTTTTATGTGAGGAAAAAGCCACTAGAATTTTGGAACAGGGCAGGGGAAAAAAATGCCTTAAGCATGGGGAGGCACCAGGGGTCTCAGAGAGCCAAGGGACAGCATTAGGCCCCTGGGTATAAAGATTGAAGAGAAGAACCTGAGAAATGGAAACACAAGGATGCTGAAGACACCTTAGAAGATACCTCCATCTCAGTAGCATCATCTCTGGGGGATGGATCAAGCCTCGGCCATCTTCAATTTACATAGTCTTCTCTTTCCAGACCCTTAACCCTCTCCCCCAAACATACATACTAAATACTAACCTGCTTCCTTTTCTACTTCTTACCTCTGAGTTAATCATTACCTCATCTCTTTGAATTAATTCTCCTCATTTGTAAAATGATGATGATGTAATGGCTTCTCAGGTTTCATTCATTTTAAAATCCCATGATGGTCCAGTGGAAAAGGAAACATTTGTTCTGGAGTCAGAGGACCTGAGTTCAAATTCTGATGCTTACTGTGTGGTGTTCATTTAAATTCCTTAATTTCAGTGAAATTAATTTTAATTAACTAATTAAATTCCTTAATTTCACTTAAATTCCCTAGGTCTCAGTTTCTGTACTTACAATGTGGAGGTTAAACTAGCAAGCCTCTGAAATTCCTTCTAGCTCAAGATCTATGAACTTATTATGATATTTCTACAAAATGCTAATAATTAATAATCTAAGAAAATATTGCCCCAAAGCACAGAGCTCAAATATACAGAAATGCAATTGAAATGAAAGACAAAGCAATCTAGAAGTTAATGGCTCTCCAGCTTCCTTCAAGAAAACGCCATGTTACACAATGCCAGTCAGTCACAATATTTTTTTCGCCCACAAGATGGCACTGAACCAGCAGTTTAGAAGAGGCACCCATGAAAAAGCCTCCTTAACCAGGGGCCGCTTCACAGTGAAAAGAAATGAACTGGGTCTAGAAGAAGAGCAGGGAACTCCTCTGGAGACCCTCCCCTTCCCAAAAACACACCTCTTCCCCTGTCTCACAGGTTGACCCTAGCAGCCTTGGCCTAAACCCATCCAAAAATGACATGTTTTCAAACATTACAAGTTTTATTCTAAAGAAAAAGATTTTTGCATTTAGAATTCATCCTAAAGACAATGAGGAAAAATGACTGCATGGTCTTATATGCTACATATGATGGTCTCAAGAAGTTTACTAGTTTTTTTATCCCCCAAAGAGAAGAGGTAATGAGAAGAGGCAGAGAAAATAATTTTTGTTCATTAAAAAATGTTTCCTACTAGAATTATTAGTCAAGGAACATAGTAATTTGGGAAAAAAACCTCTTTTGTCAGGTAGAGCTTTATATTACCTATTTATCTTCCCTACAGACACTAGCAGCACCTTTTACATGGTAGTTACTCCATAAACACATGGGAATTGACTGAAGAGAAAGAAAAGCAAGTTTTTCCAATAACTCATCTTTGATCAAAATAAAGTGAGAGATAATTTTAATTTAACATCTGTGCTGTTCATTTTGAGGATATAAAACAGATCTATTCTCATCCTAACCAGGAATTTCCCTTAGCCAAATTATAAATAATAATTTATGCAAAATTTTATGGAAATTTTTAGGGAAAATTTATGCAAAAAAAAAAAAAAGGACCAGGGCATTAATCCTAGGATAATTTCCTTTCTAAGCATAGCTACAGATCCTCCTCCTTCCTCAGAGGTTTAACAGATTCTTAACAAAGGAAATAAAATAGAATTTTCAGGCTTTTGTGAAGAAAAAGGCAATTAACAAAGGGAACACACCAAGGTTTTGTAAGATCCATCATGTCTGTCGGTTTTGTTTTTCTTAATGTCCTTGTTTATTTATTCATTTAATTTCAAACAGCTCTGTAACTGCAGCTTGGCACTTGGATTGAGGGTGCTATTTGAAAAGTTCCTGTCCTGCAGGTTAGGGTGCTTCCAACACCCTATGAACCCACAGCAGGTTCTGGTGATGTTTGCTCCTCTCTGTTAGTGCACAGTGCTTTGATAAACATTCCTAGTGACCTTTTGGCACCAAAACCAGGCAATGTGAAGCACATCCAAGTGGTCTGGGACGTTGAATTCATGATATTGACAGAAGACACTCTTATGTTTTACTTGTTTGCTTGTTTTTTCTGAACCCAGAAAAATAATTTATACTTTAATGTCAATTTTATAAAAACAAACAATTCTGAAAGGCTTGAGAACTCTAATAAACAATGATCAGCTCTGATTCCAGAGAACCAATAAAAAAGAATGCCTCCCACTTTGTAACAGAGAAGTGATAGATGCATGTTAGCAAAATAAGAAACATATTTCAGGGGGTTCCCCACTTGAGAATTTCTTTTGCTTGACTGTGCTTGTGATACTGTCTTTTTTTCTATCTTTTTTTTCCCAGTGGATGCGGAGAGGTACAAGGAGGTAAAAGAGGAATACTTGATAATTGTGGGTTAAAAAAAAAAAAACATAAGGAGGTAGATTATATATGCCTAGATGAAACACCTGAGAATATTTTTCCCCTTTTCTGTTGAAAAGGAAACAAAACATGCCAAAGTCATGTGATTTCCTTGGTGTTAAGAATGACCCTACCAACACAAATCACAACCTAGTTGTTAATCTTAGAGATTGGCCTGAGGCTCAGAGACTGAATGCCTTGCTCACACAGCTGGTAGGTGAAGAGGTCAGAGGCCAGATTGAAAGGCAGGTGTTTTGACTCCAACTATAATCCACTAACTGCAATGCTACAGTATTTCAGAAATAAAAATAATTTTCAAAAATGCTAGAAAAAACTTTAATGTCCATGTATCGGTCTCAGTTTAGCAACTTCAAGCTTCATCACAGGTTTATGTGAATCTAAGTGATTAGAGATCCTGTGATCAAGCTCCTTTAAGATCTGATGAGCTCTTTAAAAGTTCATTTTTTAAAGGTCTACACTTTTTTCAACCTATTTAGCATTTACTCATGGGGCTGACCAACAATTCCAAATTTATTTTTTTAAATAAAGGTTTCTTTTCTTAAGCAGTTTTTAAGTCGAGAGAAGGGGGTGAGGTGTTAGGGGACTGAGACAAACAGATAAAAGGAGAGAGAGAGAAAGGGAAAGGGAGATGGAGAGAGAGGAGGGAGAAGGAGAAAGGAGAGAGAGAGACAGACAGGGGAGGGAGGAGAGGGAAGGAAGGAAGGAAGGAAGGAAGGAAGGAAGGAAGGAAGGAAGGAAGGAAGGAAGGAAGGAAGGAAGGAAGGAAGGAAGGAAGGAAGGAGACTAAAGGAGACAATAGGAAACAGAAGGAGCTTGTGCTCTTAATTATAAACTTGAGAATCTGGAGAGCACTTGGGGGAAGCTTAAGAAGAGTTCCTATATATATCCTGGCATGGTAGAAAGAGTCAGCCACTCTAGCTGTGTAACTCTGAACAAGTCACTTCACCTTGTTTGGCCTCAGGTCCTTGATCCGTAAAATGAGAGCACTGGACCAGATCAGTGGCTCTCAAGCCATGGGCCCCAGACTCTTGGGGGCCATGGAGTTATTGCAAAGGTTCTATAAACCATATGCTCACCAAGTATTGTCATTTGGGTTTTATTTAGTTCCAACAAAAGGGTGTATAAGGGGTTTTGTATCAGTGGTTTTATATTATCAATGCTTCATTTGTGCCTAATAGAAGCAGGGGGGGGGAAGTGTTTTCTGGTCTTCAGAATGAAATATGACCTTTTTCAGAATGGCTTTTCTTTATTAAGGTTTTTCCCCCAATGAATGAATACAAAAACTGCAATTGCCATGGTGTGGGAGTCCCGGAAATTTTTTGATGTGAAAAAGGGAATTAAAAATTTTTTCCAAAAAGGTTTAGCACCAGTGGACCTCTAGAGTTTCTCTCACCCTTAAATTCTACTTTTTAGAATTTTCTATATCTGGAAGGGAATCAAATCCTATAGCCCAAACCAATGTGCCTGCCACTAGAGACTTTCAAGAACTTTTAGATTCTTATACCTGTGGGACACCTGGAGGACACTAAACCATGTGACCACATGAAGAGTGTGTGTGTGTGTGTGTGTGTGTGTGTGTGTGTGTGTGTGTGTGAGTGTGTGTGTGTGAGAGAGAGAGAGAGAGAGAGAGAGAGAGAGAGAGAGAGAGAGAGAGAGAGAGAGAGAGAGAGAGAGAATGCAGAGAATAACTGGCATTCTGGATTCCTGTGAGCATTTCAGTATTTAATAACAGATTATTTCAGTGATCTGAGTGACCTCCCTCCTCCTTTTATCAAATAAAATCTTGTGTTTTAAATAACCAAAAGGTAGAAAAGCAATGGAAAAGCTGCAACACAAAGGAAAAGTTGGTCCAGAGCTAGCTTCTTAAGTAGAATTTTATATCTTGCCAACCTATAAAAGGCTGTATACTTGAGACTCCAAACTATATTTCTACTTATACTAATAATCGACATTAAAATATCATTCTAGGGCTGGCAAAGCACCTTAAAAAATATAATCTCATTTGATCTTCATAATTAACAATGATGATGATGATGACTAACATGTAGCACCTACTAGATGCCCTATGTTATGCTAAGCACTTTACCATTATTATCTCATCTAATCTTCACAATAACCCTGCAGCAGGTACCTATTTTACAGATAAAGAAACTGAGCAAACAGGGTTAAGTGACTTGCCCAGGGTCACACAGCTAGGAAATGTCTGAGGCCAGATTTGAACTCAGTTCTTCCTGCCTCTAGGCCCACTGCTCTATCAAAGTATCATCTAGCTGCCCCTAATTCCATTATGCTATAGGTATAATTAGCTCCATTTTGTGGATGACAAAACTGAAGCAAAGAGAAATGACTTGCACAGAATGACACAAAAGGCAAATATCTGAGGCTGGATTAAAACCCAGATTTTCCTGATTTCAAGTCCCACACTCTATCCTAGGCACTGTTTTGTTTTTCTCTTTGTACCATATTCCTTAGCACAGCACCAGACCTTTAGTAGGTGGTTAATAAATGCTTATTAGATAAAACTGAATCATTCATTATTTTTTTACCTTTCATCACATGACAAAATATTTTACCTCTGAATCCTAAAAATTCTTCTGTCTTAACTAAGCAACCGGACCCAAGAACAATCTTCAGAGCCTACCCCAAGCAATGCATCAAAGATCCATCATTTTGAGACATCAGAAGCATATTTCTGATTTAGAAGTTAACCAACTAGCCATTACCTCATCTTGCATCTTTATGGCTGTCAGGCGGGATTTTTCTGCCTCCACAGTTTTCTCCTTTAATTGCCTCTGCATCTCGGCAAGTTCCCGGCGATTTTTCTCCTTGTATTCATCCAGCTGGTTCTGGAGCTCCAAAGTTGATGTCCGTGAAACCTCCACAATGTCAGCCATCTACAGAAAAACATATATATGAATGAATGAAGAGATGCATTTATTAAGCACTTATTACATAGAAATAAAACAAGCATGGTAGTCCTGTTCTCAAGGGGCTTAGATTCTAATAGGGGAAGATAAAACATAAAGGGAAGCTAGAGTTGGAAGTGGATTGGGTTGGAAATGGGAGATGGCATCATTTAAAAATGGCTAGGAAGAGTCACGGTGGCCTGGTTCCATGCAAGATTAGGTAAAAGCTTATCTGTCAGAGGTTATGGACCCAGAAGCAGTCTGAGTCTGAATGGGAAGATATATAGAAAGTCCATTTCAGACAGCTAGAAATCTAATTTTTTGCTCCTGTTCTACTTAAGGAATGTCATTCTAAGGAGCCCATGTGGTACAACGGAAAAAACCTAGATTTGGCATAAAAAGACTTGGGGGTTTGGGACCCAGCTTAGTCACTACCAGTTGTGTGTCCTTGGGCAAGTCAGGTACCCTCTCTGGGCTGATTATTTTTCATCATAAAATAACAATTTAAACTAGATCCTTTTGAAGGTCCCTTCCAGCTCCAAATCCTCTGATCTGATATACTGCCAAATTTAACTTGCCCCTCCCAAAGTGGACAGTTTTTTTTTCTCCTAAAGACTTTGTAAAGTGCCTGGGGCAAAGGTTAATGTATAGGTTGAAGGTCACCTCCTTTGAAGAAAAAATGCTTTTGATGTAATTCCCCCAGATGACATCTGCTTGGTTCATTTTGTACAGCTCCAATGATGAATATACTTCATCTCATTAAAAAATTACCTATTTAGGGTTGAAGTCTTATCCATGTGTTCAGAACCCATGCTACAAGAGCATTCTTAAAAATTTTGAGCAGGAGCTGCTAGCTCAAAAAATAAAATCCTAGTCTCTCAGAGCAAAAAAGAATCTTGGAGTTCACTTAACCCCAAAATCTGTATTTTATGCAGTAAGAAACTGAGGGAGATGATGGGATGAGAAGGGAAACGGAAAATATTTGTAGCAGACAAAGGTGAAAATGTCCTTATTTCCTATGAGTTAAATTTAATCTTTGAAGCTAATAATTTCTCTGAGATTAACTGCAAGTTATCCTGTATATAACTCATTCTACATAGTTATTTGCATGTTGTCTTCCCTATTAGAATGTGAGCTCCACAGGGGTGGCTAGGTGGCACAGCAAATAGGGAACTAGCCCTAGAGTCAGGAGGATCTGAGTGCAAATCTGACTTCAGACACTTAACACCACCCCATTGAGGGCAAGTCACTTACCCCCAATTGTCCTGCCTTCCCCCACTCCAAAAAGCAAAAAAATAAATACATAAATAAATAATGTAAACCCCCTTAAGGACAGAGACTATTTTTGCCATTCTTTGTATCCTAGAGCTTAGAATGGTGCCTGGAACATAGTAGGTGCTTAATAAATGTTTTTAACTTGGCT
This sequence comes from Gymnobelideus leadbeateri, assembly GCA_011680675.1. Lineage (NCBI taxonomy): Eukaryota > Metazoa > Chordata > Mammalia > Diprotodontia > Petauridae > Gymnobelideus > Gymnobelideus leadbeateri. The sequence continues at coordinate 248,892 of WOXC01008954.1, read as the reverse complement.
TGAGTTGAAAACCCTCTGCTACATTAGCAGAGAAAGGAGCCAAGGTGGTTTTTTGCTATAGAGGAATCAGTCATCTCCACAATGTTTCTTGCCCTGCAGACCTCCTGACCTCCTTGTGCAGTTTTTCAATAGTCTTGTCCAGTTGCCATCGCTCATTCTCCATTTCATTCTTCAACCTCCTCAACTGTTCCTTCTGGTCTGTCTCATCTTGTAACTTCTCAGAGAGGTTTTGCTGCTCTTGTGCGGCCCGGTTGAGATTTCTCTACAGGTGATAGGGCACAGGGTAGAGATGGTCAGAGAAGTAAAATACCTTATTAACAACTTGTCAGCACCAGCCATGAAAATCAGATGGCTCAGGGGATTTTTCACAAATACCATAAGATCTGAATCAATTAAAAAGAAGCAGGTCAAGGAAACTCTCATTCTCATTGGAATATTTCAAGTATTCCTTCCATCAACTAATGTCACAACCCAATAATCTAAGTTAGGCCTGATCTAAGTGGATAGGCTCTGGGAGTGCAAAAAAATCATTACCCTGAAGCCAGCCTGGTGAAAAACTTCTCACAACTTAGCTAAGCTCATCCAGAGATGGTACTCACAATCTTTTAAAAAAAAATGTTATTTTATTTTTTCCAGTTACATGTAAAGATAATTTCTAATGTTCATTTTTTATAAATTTTGAGTTCCAAATTTTCTCCCTCCCTTCCTAAGACAGTAAGCAATGTGATATAGGTTTTATGTGTGCAATCATGTAAAACCTATTTCCCATATCAGTCATGTTGTGAAAGAAATAGTTTGCAAAAGAAAAAAAATTTCAAAAAAAAAAATTAAGTGAAACTAGTATGCTTTGATCTACATTCATTCTCTATTAGTTCTTTCTCTGGATGTGGATAGCAATTTTCACCATGAGTCTTTTGGAATTATCTTGGATCATTGTATTACTGAGAAGAGCTAAGTCAATCATAGTTTATATACAATGTTGCTGTTACTCGATACAATGTTCTCCTGGTTCTGTTCATTTCATTTTGCATCAGTTCATGTAAGGATGGCACTCACTCCTACCTGGACCTACAGTAAAAGCATTTCCAGGTCTATAGGACCTGCCAGGTCTTTTCCTCTCCAGTGAAACATCACTCTATGACTTGTAAAAGCAAAGGAAGGCTATTTTACATAAATACATACACATATTTACATAACAGGGATGTACTTGTTTTTATATACTTATAGATTTTTATTTTTGTTGCGTTTCATTCACGTTCAACTCTTTGTAACCCCATTTAGGGTTTTCATGGCAAAGATACTAGAGTGGTTTGCCATTTCCTTCTCTAACTTATTTTACAGATGAAGAAACTGAGAGTAAATAGGGTAAAGTGATTGGCTCAGGATCACATACCTAGTAAGTAAGGCCAGATTTGAACTAGGGAAAATGAGTCTTCCTGACTCCAACCTGGCACTCTATTTATATATTTAATCTATGCCTATACAATATATATTTATAACTATCATTTACAAATATTATATATATTCTATTTCGATAAACACACATACTATACAGACATGTATATGTGTGTACATGCATACATACATGTATACATACACATATATGTACACACACATACTCCTAAAAGTCTTAGTGTAGTTTTAAGCTTTTAATAAGAGAATACCACTAGGACTTTTGGGACACATATTCAAATAAGTGTCTAAGTAAGACAGGATATGAACTTGGGTCTTCTTGACTCCAAGTCTGGCACTCTATCCTCTATGCCAGAGGTGTCAAAAAAGTAGCCAATACACTCCCAGGGGAAGCCTCAACCACATTAAAATGTAACTGGGAAAAATTTAACAAAACAAATAAGAATACAAAAACATAGATAGTTACATTTTTTAAACTAAATCATAAAATATGTGGTCTGCACAGATCCTTATCTATGAATTAGTGGACTTCATCTATTTTAGTTTGACACCACTGTACTGTCCCATCTGCCTCAATTACTATGGTTTTCCTTAAGCCTAGTACCATACAAAGCTCTAGAGGCAGAAGTCCTTTGAAAAGGCAATGTAAGCCAGCATTCTACTTTACTATAGTCATGATGCTAACTCCAGCTGGTAGAAAAGAAAGCAACTGGAGAGGAGTTTTAAAGGAGATGGCAAAAATAGGTACTTCCCCCCCCCCCATCCAAATATACACCCCACCATTCATTTAAAAAAATGTTAAGTGCTTTGGGGAATATGGGAGCTGGGACTGCTCTAAAAGTAGATTGATATTGTATGGGACAGACTATTCAAATCCTACTGAACAACCTGGTCACCTTGAACACATGACTAACATACTTTTAAGAAGACAACCCCACTGTCACTCCCCGATTCTGGCAAATGAGCAGAAATAAATTGAGTAAACCAAACCAATCTGGGGAACAGAAGCAACACAACACCAGTCTCCTGGTACTTAGGCCTCTCTTGGTTAGTTTACATTTCTCTTCATAAAGAGTCAAAAGACTGACTGATAAAGCTTTTACAGCTGCAATTCAAGGCAAATAAACACAAAAAAGAGGGAGTGAAGAATCTAAAGCAATCAATCCTTCAGCTTTTTAATAAATGGTTCTTATCACAGCTGGTTATTATTATTTCATATTTTAGGAGAAAGTTACATAAATGGTTCTGGTACTTCCCTTGGAATTATCCTAAATGGGAAAAAACAACCAAGAATTTATATCTCAACCCTTAAATATGAGGTAACTATATCAATTAACAAGCATCTGTTTAGCACTTTTTTGTTGTTTAGTTGTTTTCAGTATTATCTGACTCTTTGTGTTTCTATTTGGGGTTTTCTTGGCAAAGATAATGAAATAGTTTACCATTTTCTTCTGCAGTTCATTTGACAGATGAAGAAACTAAGGCAAACAGGATTAAGAGTCCGAGGTCAGATTTGAGTTCTGACTCCAGAACCAGTGTTCCTTTCACTGTTCTACCTAGCTGCTCTTTATTTAGCACCTACTATGTGCTAAAGGCATGCCTTTCATTGGATCACTAATTCCCTTTCTTTCTTTCCATAGTCTGAAAAATCACCACAAATGAAGTCTAGAACTTCTCTCTAATGCCTAGGAACATGGATCTATTGTGTCACTCTGAAGATTGAGTTGTACCTAGTCAAAAGTATCTTTCCGTCTTTGCTTGCCACACTCCCCTAGTCTCAAGTTAAGCCACAGGTCTCCCCCCTCACTGAATCAATGAATACTAAATATAGGCCTCTGGCTTTCAACATCTAGATATTAGCTAGAATGCCTCTTCTCTGGAAATCTCCGGGACTCCCAAAAAAAGCAGCAGCAATGGAAGAAAAAGGACGAGCACTTGCTATACAATTGTTTACTATAGTCTAATTAATTTTAGGGCTTTTTTTGTTTCTTGAGTGTTTTTTGTCCTCACCCTTATCCCCAATTAGACTGTGAATATGTGCAGAATACATTTTCTACATGTGTATCTCTCATTGTTGTTCACTGGCTTCCATCATATCCAAATCTCCATGACTCCATGTGAGGTTTTCTTGGCAAAGATACTAGAGTGATTTGCCATTTCCTTCTCCAGCTCATTTTCCAGAGGAGGAAACTGAGGCAAACAGAGTTAAGAAACTTGCCCAAGTCACATAGCTAGTAAGTATCTGAAGCCAGATTTGAACTCAGGAAGATGTGTTCAGACCCAGCATTTTATCCACTGTACCTTCTAGCTGTCCCATAGCCCTCACAGCATCTAGTAAAAAGCAACATACTACAAGTGTTTACTAAGTATTCATTTAACATGTCTTAAGACACTACCAATGAGGTGGCTAGGTGGCACAGTGAATAGAGAACTGGCCCTGGAGTCAGGGGGACCTAAGTTCAAATCTGGCCTCAGACTCTTAACACTTACTAGCCGTGTGACCTTGGGCAAGGCACTTAACCCCAATTGCTCTGCCCTCCCCACTCCAAAAAGAAAAAAAAAAGAGATTATCAACCCCACGTCACACCCTTTGAGTAACTGTTTTGATCAAGATTTTATGACTAGTTGCTGACAAAGGAATGTACCCTGAGTTCACCTGGGATAAAGGACACCTTTATTGAATGTTTAGTCAGGTAAAAATTTAGGAAGGGTGGTATGGTCAAAATGGCATCAGCTTTATTCATTTAAAGTGGTCCTAAGGACAAATGCTATCCTCAAAACTCTCTCAGTCTACATAAGCCATCACTTTAAAACAGGTACAATAATAGGGAAGCAGATATAAAACAAACAGGTTGTTGGAAAGTCAGCATTAAAAAGCACTAAATCATTCTATAAGATCAATAACCACAATAGAAATTCTTCTCCAAAGCTCTATATTGTGGCAACTCTGGTTTCACAAATTGAAAGGTCTAAAGAGGCCTACACCAAGCTGCAAAGGTTCTGAGTGGAGACCCATCTGATTCACCTACTTAAGGTCAGCAGCAGAAGGGTCAAAAGGTGGGTTTTCCCCCACGCTTAGTAACTGATAAATACCACCAATAATCAATCAAATAAGCAAGTGATTATTAAGCACAGATGGGGAAGATAGGAGTACTGGACCTAGAATCAGGAAAACTTATCTTCCTGAGTTCAAATTTGACCTGAGACACTTTACTAGCAGTGTGACCCTGAGCAAATCACTTAACACTGTTTGCCTCAGTTTTCTCATCTGTAAAATGAGCTGGAGAAGGAAATAGCAAACCACTCCAGTATCTTTGCCAAGAAAACCCCAAATGGGGTCGTGGAGATGTGGACATGACTGAAAGAGCTGCATAACAATAAATGAGGCAGATACCATACTAATAACACAGAATTTTAATCTGTATCAAGAGAGAAAAGTACCCACAGAGATAAAATCCAGGATTTTTTAGATATTGAGATGAGATGTGATAGAATATTAAGCACCCAAAACTCTGAAATTTTGAAATTTTAAAAACTTTAAAGCAGGCTTGAAAAGTTCCAACGCCCTGTTCTCCTAGAGAGCTAAATCCTCTTTTAGGCAGTAATCTTGAAAACACAAAAAGAAAATTACTAAGATCATTTGCGCCAGTTTTTTAGATGGAAAACAAATGGCATCTCAGAGTCTAATAAACAGGGTCTGTCTAGACAGTGTGATTATTATGGAATTATTTCTGAGTACAAACAATGTAGGTAAGACAATGAGAACTACAAACCTAAATGGCCAAAATTTCCAGCTGGAGAGTGAATAGCAAACACTGATCACAGAATTTTCAGTGTAAAACACAGGGTGTCCCAAAAGTCTTTGTGCTGTTTCAAGTTTTAATACCTTTAATAGCTTGAAACAACACAAAGACTTTTTTTGATATTCTGTATTGTTATTTCTAAATTGTATAGCACTGTGCAGTTCACATAAAGCTTTCACATACATGAGATTATTTTATCCTGAAATGAACCACCTCTTCCATGGGAATGCTACAAGGAACACATTTTATAAATAGCTATGGAAATGAGAGCTAACATCATCATTCCCAATACTTTGTTGAACCAGCCAAGGCAAGTTATCATTAGCCCCATTTTGCTGAGGACGTGCCTAAGATGACACTTATAGAAAGTAGTTGAGCCAGAGCCTGAATGAACTAACTCCAAGACGAAGACTCTTGCCATTATCCCACACTGCCTGTCTGACAGACCAGTCTTTTCCACAGCTGGGAAAACAGACCCTGAAAAAAGTGGCACGTCAAAGATAATTTCCAAAGCACGAATAGAAATTCCAGAGGAAAAAAAGGGACATTAACATCTCCAGGCTTTCAGCCACTATTTGTTCCGTACAGAGAATTAGCTGTTGACTGTAGATTTACAGCTGGTGAAATCCTTCACTATGTGTGAAACCTCCTGATATGACAGGACAAAGACACAGATGTTCTCAGACATGTGTAAAAGCTGGGCCCAGGATTTAGTGTTTTCTCTTTTTCTGTTCCCAAATTGCTTACAAACTAAAATCCATCTGCAATGCCCAACTCTGTCTTCCTTTCTTCCCTTTTCTGTTCAAGGAAAGCTATCTTCTCTCATCTGCCAATGTTTCAAAATACATTATTTGAGCCTCTAATTATTTGCCATATATGTCTAATCTTTCCTATTAGGTTTAAGCTCCATATGGGCATCAGCTATAACTTATTCCATCTTTGAAACACCAGCACTTAGCACAATGCTTTGTGTATGGTAGCCATTCAACAAATGGTTGTCGAAATTTAACTACTTGAGAAAAAATTCAATGTTGTGTAATTAGAATGACCAAACCTAGCTCTGAAGCAGAAATGAGAAAATGCATCATCTTTGCAGAGGACTCTGGGTTTAGAATACTGCATATCATGCCAGACTCAGCTGATGTGTTTTGTTGAACTGCAACTTTTCATTTTTCCTATTGTTTTTATTTCGAGGGATCATTCTCTGTGTTGGGGAGGGAGGAGGCATAGATAAGGTGATGTTTAAAAAAAGATAATGATAAAAATTTTAAATAAAGCAATTGGACCATTGACTCATATAGCCACCCTAGAACAAACACAAACTAACAGCTCTGAACAGGTCCCATCATTTTATCTGACAAAAGGAAACCTGTCAGAAAAAGTTACTGGCTACAGTAAAACAATTAGATCATGAGAGTACTCATTAACATTACTAGTTGAGAAAGGTTCATGGCAAAGTTCAATATATAAAAAAATAAAACAATGAAAAGCCAGGGAGATCAGATGCAACTTCAGAATCAAGACTTGCTCAATCAATGACTTTGCCCCCAACTTCACTAAGAAAACTGAGGCCATCTCACCCACAAACCCTCATCTACTCAAGCACCTAATGTCCCCTATTCAACAACTCAAAACTTTTCTGTCCCTTCCAGGTATCCCATCCTATGCTGCAGAAAAAAAGAATGGGGTGACATCTTCTTGTCAAGGCTAATCTTCTTATGTCTTCCCTCATCTTTTGCATGAGGAGTTTGCTCTATTTATCATTCCTTCTTTCTATCTCTCTTTTATCCTTGACCTCTTCCTATCTACTGGCTTTTCCCTGAGCTGCTCTAACATGCTCAGGTCTCCCCTATCCTTAAAAGTCTCCAATGAATCCTGTGGGTTCCCTCAAGCTCTTTCAGCTCTCCCCCTTTGTATTACTAACCACCTAGAATAAATACCACCCAGTCACTTCTCAGACCTTTGCCTCAGACCTCCAACCCCTCTAACTTTCTAACTATTCTCTTAAAAGCTTACCAATGAGCTCTTAATTCTAAATTCAATGATCTTTTGTCAATGCTCATCTTTCTTGACCTTTCTGCAGATTTGAATACTGTCAATAGTTCCCTCCCCACTGTGGAGATTCTTTCTCTCCCCACCTCATCCCCGACTTCTGTGATGCTGCTCTCTCTCCTAGTTCTCCTACCCTCTGATTGCACCTTCCCAGTCCCCTTTGATACATCATCATCAATCTCCAAACCCCAAAGCATGAGTGTCCTCCAAAGGTCAGTCCTAAGCCCTCTTCTGTTCTCTTATATATACATTGTTTTCTTTGGTGATCTCATCTGTTCTCGAAAGTTCCTCCACACCAAAGTCTTCTTTTGTTTTTTCCTTTTGTATCATGGAGGCCTTTAGAAGTTTATGGACCTCTTCTAAGATTTTATTTTTAAATAATTGAAGGAAATGTTACATTTTAGACATCAGCGAAAATAAAGATGTGATATTTTTCCCAACCAAGTTTATGGGTTAGTAAATTTATCCATCGAACATTTGGGAGGATCCATGAACCCAAGGTAAAGAACCTCTGCTCTATAAGCATGACTCCCAAATCTATGTATGCAGCCTTACTCTCTCTCTAAAGTCCTATCTGGCTGGCTGTCCCTCCCACACTGAAAAAATAAACAGGTTCGAAACTGAATTTATCATCTTCCCCTAAAACTGTTCCTCCTCTAAGCTTCCATATTTCTATTAAGGGTACCACCATCCTGCCAGTTGGCAAGTTTCAAAACTCTAGAATCAATGGACATTCCCTACACCCTAATTCCCAATATCCAATCAATTACCAGGTCTACTGATTTTATCTTCACAACATTTTATACATCTGTCTGTCTCTATTCATAGCCACTACCTGAGTTCAGGCCCTTATAACCTATCGCCTAAAATTATTAAACTAGTCTCTTTTATTTTATTTTATTTTGCTTTTTAGAGGGCAATTGGGGTTAAGTGACTTGCCCAAGATCACACGGCTAGTTTTTGTGTTAAGTGTCTGAGGCTGGATTTGAACTCAGGTCCTCCTAACTCCAGGGCTAGTGCTCTGCACCACCTAGCCACTCTAAATTAGTCTTTTAATTGGCCTTTCTGCCTCTACTCTTTCCCTTTTCCAAGTCATCTTCCAAACAGATTTCAAAATAATGGGCCTGATAATATCATTTTTTAAAAATCTGTTTTATTTTTAATTTATGGAATAAAACAAGCAATTCTATAACATACTATAATAAAAAAGATTACACATGAAACTGAGATTCTACTTTGCACAACTTGTTATTCCTTTCAGATAAGCAACAAAATTATCATGTATATTTCTTTTTTTAACCTTTTTTCCTTCCCTCCTCTACCCTACCCTAGAGATGGCTACCATAAAATATATATTATGCGCAGGCGAGCACACACACACGCACACACACACGTGCACACACACACACACACACACACACATTTTTACATATATATGTAAAATTATTCTATACACCTATTTATCATTTCTTTCTCTCGATGCAGATAGAGTCTTTCTTCTTATGTCCTTTATAGTTAATTTGGGTATTTATAATAGCCAAAATAACTTTTTAATGGCATTTTTCTACTCTGTGCTTGGTTCCCTTTTGCCTCTAGGGCAAAACACAAACTGCCTGCACTGCTATTCAAAGTGTTCCATAATCTGGCCTTTACAAACTTATTTCACATTACTCCCCTTCAAACTCTTTCAGCAAAACTGGATTGTTTCCCAAACCTGATAGGCCATTTCCTACCTTCATACAGTAACCCAGACCATTTCCTATACTTGAAAGTGTGCACCCCATCTTCACCTCCCTTTTTTAGAGTCTATATTCCTCCAAGGCTTTGGTCAAGCAAGGGCTACCTCCCCACTGTCAATTCTTCTCTGATATTCTCCAGGGGTTAGTATTCTCTCCCTCTTGAAATACACCTAGAGGATGGTCTGATACTTCACCTTTCCTGCCTTCATCCCCTATATTCTCTTATATTTATCTGGCTTCATGTCATATTCTGTCAGTAGAACGCCAACTCCTTCAGTCAAAATCAGCCTTAGTTTTTATCTTTCTATATCTAGAGCCTAGTACAGTGCCTTACACAGGAGAGACATTTAAAAAACAGTTGCTGAACCACACTAGGCCAGGCCAGAAAGAACAAATAAGCCTGCTGATTTCCAGGCTCTCTGAGTTTATGATTAGAGTGTGAGAAGAATCACTGTATGCACCGTCCTTCCCAGCTACAAAGAGTTGTTTTTAAATTGGTCTCTGAATGTTTCTCACCACTTAGCACTCTCATGTGCCTGAAGTTGTAGTTTTTCACAAGTGGAACAATTCAACAATTCTTCCTTCTCTACAACTTTCCAAAACATCAACTATTCAGTGCTGAGAAACTACATTTCCTACCTGGGGGTAGTTTCAAATGTTGTTTCTTTTAAAATCTTGGGTCTGGGTTGAGAAGGATTTCATAAAATACAGATAGATTATACAGAGGTCATTATATGAAATCCTATCTTTAGAAAATACCCTTCAGACCATGTTTTCTGATCTACCAAGAAACATCCTAATATACTAAGAACTAGTCATTTTGGGTGGCAGCAGATGCCTAGTTTCAATTAAAATCCTTGTGGTAACTCATTTTGTAGGCTTGTAGTCTAGTACAATTTATCAGAGGCTTGTTTTAAAAGACTGCCATGACAGATTTGGGGAAACGATTATGTAGACCTTTCCACAAAATTCCCATTTCACCTACTGAAAACTGTCAAATTTCTAAGGATCTGACTTCTAAATGACACTTTAGGAGAACAGCCAGAGAAAAGATTAAAAGTTGTCATGACATTATAGCAGAAGGATGGTGGGGATCCTGCCAGTGAGAGAAGGAGGAAAGATGAAACAATTTCTCTACATTCTTTGGACATAATTTACTTGGGGCTTCATTGAAGAGAGATTAAAAAGAGCATCCCCCAGTTTTTACCTGAATGTCTTCTAGTTGACTCTCCAGGACCCTTTTTGCTGACAGCATTTCCTTTTCTTGGTCTCTGGAGCATAAAAGGGCTTCTTCTAGTTGCTGCTTTTCTCCCTACAATAAATAAAGAGAGGTCAAGTGAAACTGTGCCAATGACAGTGCCACTGTGGGATACCGTAAGCAACAAGGGTAGAAGAAAACGGTAGATACAACTAAATAGTATTATCATAGAAAGCTATAATTGGACCCAAGATGGCCCCCAACAAATAGCACATTAGCTTTTCTCTCTCCTTAACTAATGGTTATCACTACTGGTAGGGGACTAGGCTCCTTTCCTCCCCGCTCCAGACATTTCCCCAACAGCATAGTCCTTATGAAAACTTCTTTTATCAAATTTGTGAGTGTTGGCTAATGAGATAACCAAGATTGCTCTTCATTGTGTCTTTCAAGTAGACCAAGAAGTAAACCTAAGGGTTCATTCCTATGGGCTGAAGCACATGAGATTTAGTATGTGGACTTCAGGACAGTTATTGCAGATGCTCAGCATCCTTTTATTTCTGCTTCTTGGCTCTGATCCAGGAAACGGAGACTGCTTGAAGCCTGATCTCTTCATAAGTGAAGTTTTATTGTGAATATGCATCTGTATCACACACACACACACACACACACACACACACACACACACACACACACACACCCATATCAATACTGTTCCTATACCTCTTTATGAGCTGCTTTCACATTTACATAGCTCCACACAGAACTAAAGATAATTTCCATTGTACAGAGAACTCTTAACTTTGCTCTTCACTGGTAAATTATGATTTTAAATCCCTTCCCACCTCAGAACACTGCCCTTCCCCATACACACAGGGGAAAGGGAATTAAGAACAGATGTCACTAAATCCTTGACATGCCCCAAAGATTCTTACCTCACATTTCTTTAGTTTTTCCTTCATTTTGACTTCATCTAATTTCATCTCATCAACCCGTGTCTGAAGTTGCGTCATGTTCAGTTCTAGCTCTCTGATTTTTTCCTGTAGTTTCTCATTTTCTTCGGCTAGGGCCTTCACCTGCTTTTCTGCTTCTAACTGAGCTGGTTGTGGAGTGCTACTCCGATGGGCCAGGACTGCAACATTCTACGGAAAGGATGTAATAAGGAGATGTTAGAACTCTTTTGGATGCTGGGAAGCTGAGATGCTCTGACTGAACACGGCCATTCAGCTGGCAAAGGGAAAAAGAGAAACAGGGTATTCCCCCACACACACACACACACTGTACAGTCATCACTTCCTTTTGTTCAATCAATCAATAAACAATTACTGACTGAGATGAGAGTCTAGTATGTTGTAGGTCTTGGAGATAAAAATACAAAAAAAAATATTATCTATTCTAATAGTGGAGACAATAAGCTTATATAGAATTTTAAATACAGTAAATATAAATACATAGCAATTAAATACAAAGTAATTTGGGAGAGAGGGTACTAGAGGTTGTGGGGGGGAGAGATCATGCAAGGTTTTATGTAGAAAGTGGTACTTGAGTTGTGTCTTGAAGGATGAGAGGAATTTTGTGGAGATGAAAGGAGAATACATTTCAGGTACAGAGGATGACCAGTGCAAAGTCACAGAGATGAGAGATGGAGACTCCTGTGTGAAGAACAAAAACCAGTTTCACTGAATCACAGAGTACAGGAGTGGAAGTGATGTACTACGTTACAAATTTGTTTAACAAGTTTATTATTACTCTGACTGTGTAGCCTTAGTTTTCTAAAATGAGCTCTACTTAAGAGCTTGTTGTTTTCTATCTCTAAATTATTTCAACCAGTTCTCAGTTCCATTGAGAAATTGCATGTGTACTTTGCTTAAATACGATAGAATTTATTCTATAGCAATTGAAATCTGTCTTTGCCAGTAAAAGTCATTTGCATTCTTAATGTTCTGCTGTACATGTTAAACTGCCTTTCGGGATAAAATTACTGTTATTATATATAATAAAGAAATTGATATTCATGGAACTAGGACAGGTAGATTTAACTACCTTACCTTACCATACCACAGCATGACCTAAAGCTCTAACTATTCATGAGACATTCTCTCAAATTCACTCATCTTCATTAGACCAGTTATACATGTGGTTGATACTGATCACCTCCTTACAAATATAATATAGATCATATCAGCAAAAATGGTCAAGAAGTATTTCTGCAGATACATAGCATGAAAATAATTCAAATTATGGCTTTTTAATAAGGTTTATCAAGTATACTTCTCATAAGTCTGCGAAGTGGGCAAATGGTAACACAGTGCCAGGGGCCTTGGCTCTGGAGTCAGAAGACCAAGGTTCAGAACCCACTCTTAATACATACTAGTTATGTGAGTTTTAATTTCTCTTTGTTAAGTTTTCTCACCTATACAATGAGGGGGTTGGATTAAATGACCTCTGAGGTCCCTTCCAAAATTAGATCTAAGAGTTATTATCCCATTTGACAGATGAGGAAACTTTGACCTAACTCATGAAAAAACAGTCGATTAAGTATGGGAGTCAGGATTTGAACCCAGAAATGGAACCTGGATATCCTGAATCCTAAGAATCTTTTGCTACCTTGAACTCTTGCAGGAGAAATCTCTTGAGACAAGGACTAGTTCCTACAGAAATTGTTTTCTTTGCTTGTGTAAACTCTTTGGAAGACTTCAAAACTTTCAACAATAAAGTGTAATTGTATTCTGTAGATATTTACCAACTACAAGACTTATAATGACCAAAAGACATCCAATTCAAATGTTTAACTAATTATATCTTGGAAGCTGCACAGTTCAAAACAACTTAATGCAACATTTCTCAATCATGCACTATGTACAAAATACTCTATTAGGCACTATGTATATAAAGACTAAAGTCAGATAGTACCTGACCTCAAAAAGCTTACATTCTAATGGAATGGGAGAAGGATTAAGATGGAGGGGAAAGATATATCAATATGGATCCTTCTGCAAATGGTGAAGATTACAACTTTATCCTATGTGACTCTTGTACATGTTCTCCAATAAATCTGACATGACTGGATTAAGGGTGGGAGGGGTAACCTAATGTGCTTGAGACCTTCCTTTATATTTCTTGATACTTCCTGGATGCTTATGGAGCACCTTAGCTCTGTAAGTGAAGATAGTTTAATTCTCTCTCCCCTTCTTGTTAAATGATTAAACACTTTTGCAATTCAAACATTTTTCTCATGACATCCCTGCTTCTCTTGAACAATGCTTTGCTGACAATATGGTATAGCCTACTCACCCACACAGATTAAGTGTGTAAGGTAATTTGAGGCAAGGAAGACTAACAACTTGGAGAGATAAGGGAAGTCTTCACAGAGGAGATGGTAACTGAACTGAGTATTGGAAGACAAAAAGGAATGATGAACATAAAAAGGTGAATAAGGAATACATTCCAGACATAGGGGGATGGCTTGTGCAAAAGGACATGGAGGGAGGAGATGAATCATCAAAGGTTAGAAAACAGTAGTCTAGGGGCGGCTAGGTGGCGCAGTGAGTAGAGCACCAGCCCTGGAGTCAGAAGGACCTGAGTTCGGATCGGGCCTCAGACACTTAACACACATAAACAAAAAAAAAAAAAAACCTAGCTGTGTGACCTTGGGCAAGTTACTTAACCCCAATTGTCCGCCAAAAAGCAAAAAAAAAAAAAAAAAGAAAACAGTAGTCTAGAGTGTAGAAAAGGGGACATTATGGATACTGTGGTGGTAGAATCATATAGAGTTTGCAGATGATTGGACAGAGTGCCTGAGGGAGAGGGAAGAGCCAAAGCTGACACAGGATACAAGACTGAATGTCCTCAAAGAAAATGGTGGCTCACTCAACAGAAACGGAAAAGTTTGGAAGGGAACAATTAAGCAGCCAAGAAACAAAACAGCATGATTTTTTTTCTGAACACTTCTGGGCTTCACCAAGTTCTATCCTGACCCTTCTCCATCCTCCCACTCTCAACATTGGGAGAAGTTTCAAGATGGGGAGAGGAACTGGAAAGAACTGAATTGTGTTTGAAAAAGCAATGTAGGAATTTCATGACTTAACAAACTTTGGCAACATTCACCTACTATTTTCAATCATTTAAAGGTGGTTGAAGTGCTTTTTTTTTTCACATTCCTTGCCTTTTCTTTTAAATTTCAGCAGCCTCAAGCTTTTGCAAACAATTATGATATGTTTTGGCATCAGTTTGTAAAAATGAGTCTGTTCACAGTGATTAACTATGAATTTGTGAACTTCCTTTCCCAAACTGATGGGAAGGGAATGTTAAAATAAGGATTATGAAACCAAAAAGAAGCAGAGGTACATTGGCTTGATTATTATTTTTCCTCTTAGGAAAAAATAAAAATAAAATCTAAAAATCCTAGCTATCTTTCAGTAGTACCTGAACAAGGCTTAAATATTTCTAAAGATAAACTGGTTAGCTTTGTAGGCAATTTTAGTCAGAGTTATCCAATATAACTATACAATTACACAACTTATAGACGCAGTATTGGAATATAAGCTCTATTTATTTAAAATGCTCTTCTATGTCTATATGCTCCTATACATCACAAGTTCATTTTAAAGACAGCTACGACAGTGTCCCAGTGGTCTATTCTAGCCCCAAGGAACTGACAGCTGAACCACTTTATAGACAGAGTACATCTCAACAAATAAAATACTGAAGTAAAGCAATTACCATTTAAAGCACCCATAGAGAAAGCAATGCCTGGAGATCAACAATGAAGGGTTGAAATACATCAGAAATTTACATTACACATAAACTTAATGACATTTTTTGGTTTTGTCACTTGCTAAAATTGCATCCCCTGAACACCCTATAATGACCATCTTTGTGGAGGAGTTAGCTTTTGGATTTCTTAAAGTTAATCAGCCCCCAGTCAAGTCCATAAGACTAAATCTGATAAATCCAGAAAAATCAGTCAGGGAATGAATCTTCTTCCCTTCACTGACCCTCATTTTCTCCTTCTACCTCAGCAATCATTTACAATGCTTAAATATCCCAAAAATATAGATTTGGAAGGAAAAATAATATCGACCACCTTGTCTCCTCCCTACTACTATTATTAATAATAGCTAACATTTATATAGTGCTTCACAAATATAATTTCATTTTGTCCTTAGAACAGCACTGGAAGGTAGGTACAATTAGCAGATAATGTGACTTGCTACACAACTTGGATTATCTGAGGAAAAGATTTGAACTACAGTCTTCCAACCACTGCTCCAAATCCCTGGGGAAGAGGGAAAAACTAGTGAAACATCACATCAGAGATGAGAATAGCAGGGGATGAAGGTGAGGAAAAGGAGGGGAGACTGCAGGGATTACATACCCTAGATAAATTATATTATACCCTATTAACAGACCTGAAGTGAGGCATAGATTAGAAGAGTACCAATATCTTATGTCTCTAGCTCCTAGGCCTCAATCTCCTACCAAAATAAATAAATAAATAATTCCATAAATTTCATTAGTATTGGTAAATTTTGTTTGTTGGTCATTTCTCTGGCATAGTCAGTGGCTTACCACAAAATCACCCATTTAGAGAATGTTTGCTACTAAAATGATGAGGACAGTGGACAGAAGAGTTTAATCACCCCTCTATATTCCAAAGCTCCTACTAATACCTCGACTGAAACTAATTCAGCCAGTAAAATCAAGCTGACAAAATATGTATTTGAACAAATGCTATGCACGAGTCATTGCATTAAATAAGTAGTGGGGTAGAGGCAGAGAGAAGGGAAGCCATAAGGTACTGTCCCTAACATCAAGGAGTTTAAATCTATTGTGGAGGGGAAGGGGGGTTAGGATGCAGCAAGCTGAGACAAGTTGTTTTTGTTTTGTTAAAATCACAAGATTTTGAAGTATCATTTCAAAACAAGAGAAAAGATATAAGTCAGTATAAGGTAATTTGATAATTGAATGAAGATTCAATATATACTACCAGAATTCAGAAAAATAAGTGATGGTTTCTTGAAAGTATTGTAGAAGAGGTAGAGTTTAAACTGGGTGTTATCAAAGGCCTTTTAGTAAAGGAAGAAGAGCAATGAACAGAACTGTGGAAGCAGAGACACAGAAAGCATGTCTGAGGTACACATAATAAACTCATTTGACTTGAAGTATTTGTGTAGATATTTTTTTAAGGATCTATATGTTATCAGCTTCCAAAAAATATGAAAAAAAAAAAGAATATTGGTGTGTAAATATGCAAACTTAATTAGGGATTTAGACTATGAATGACCTTGAATGCCAGGTTAACAAAGTTGGGTTTTTTTCCTATATGCAGTACAACTTAGATGAATTATTTTAGAGGAGGAAGTATGGCATGAAACTGATAGTACCATATAGGATGGACGAAAAGGGGGAGGAATTGAAGGTGAGGAGGCCTATTGAACTATTATACTGGGTATCCCAGAAGTCTCAGTGCTGAAAATGGAACTCTGGGGACTGTGGAATGACTGGGGAAAAGCCATAATACACAGTGAAAAGCCATGAACTTAAACTCTGTGAAAGGTGGAATCCCAAACATGGTAACCTGTTAAAAAGTCCTAACTTAGATACTGTGAGTAGTACATGACTGGTTCATAACCAGTACCCAATTTTGGGTGCCTGGGCATTTTCCCAACAGCACTGGGTAAATGTCGGGATGTCTGGGAACCAGGTCCAATACTAAGTACAAACTAAAATGTTAGCCAAAACATTAACTAAGCAGAAAAACCAAAACTATCCACCAATACTCATTGAAACATCCTATGGCACCCTCTCCCTTTGTCTGATGTCTCTAATAACCATGGGGATTTTGGGGGGGGTCTTCAGTGGGATCCACTGAATTGTCTGGCAGCCACCTCAGATTGCCCCTGTTTGTAAGTATTTATAATGATCAATTAAATTCCTATAGTCAACCTGGAACCTTTTGGCTCTTGATATCAAATTCACCTCACAGTTATAGGGGAGGTAAAGGGTTCCCCAATCAGGGGAATTCCATACCTTACAGGGACACTTTGTAGTAAACCAGGCATGAAATAAATTAGGATGATGGCAACAAGGATGAATGGAAGGAAGGGATGGATATGACAGAGATTTTGAAAGAAGACTCCTAAGGACTTGTGGAATAAATCTTAAAATGTCACCTAAGTATAAGGTATTTGTATTTTTAGATACAGAGGAAAAAGAGATGAGATAGAGTAGTCGAAGAACAACTGAGAAATCAATGGTACCATTAACAGAAATGTTACTTTTGAAATAATGACAGGTTTTGAAGTAGGGATGTCCAAAAGGCAATTAAAAATTCTCAACTAGAATACCAAGATAAAGATTCAGGAATCATTCAAATGGAGGTTAACAGTCAAGGCCATCTAAAGGGATGAGGTGTCCATTGGAGAGAATACATAGGAAGACGAGCATGAATCAAGCAGAAAACAATCATACAGAAAAAAGAAGCCATTAGAGAAGCAAATGACAGAGATGACATGCTTATTAAATATGAAAATGATCCAAAGCTCTGAAGAATAGCTAAAATGCCAGAAGATAGAGTCAGAATACAATACCTCATCAGAATACAGACCTCATCAATCTAGAAGGGTAGACCAATGCTAAAATGAGAAATAGTGAAGAATGGAAAGGCCTATATCTGGGTTCAAAAAATCGGGGCGACTAGGTGGCACAGTGAGTAAGAGTACCGGCCCTGGAGTTGGGAGGACCTGGGATTGGTTCCAGCCTCAGAAAATGAGCACCCACGCATAAATAATGACTAGCCGTGTAACGTTGAGCAAGTTACTTAACCCCAATTGCTTTAAAAAAAAAAAATCAACTTCACAAGTATACATCTAGGGTAACATCACTAAGTAACAATTCATGTGAAAATGATCTGGGAGTTTTGATGGACTGTTCACTTAGTGAGAGTCAATAGTGTGTGACAGAGGAAGCCCCCAAAAGTTTACATGGTCTTAGGCTATATAAAGAGACACAGGACACAGAATGAGGGAAGCTAAAGACTGGCTATATTCTGCTCTGGTTGAACCACATCTAGAGTAATGCCACATTTTAGTCATTAAACAAGCTAAAGCATGATCTGGGCAGCCAGCAGGACTGAAAGAATACCATCTGAGGAACAGTTAAATGAACTGGAAATATTTAGCCTTGAAAATACCTGGCAGGACCATGACAGCTATCTTTAAGTCTCTGTAGGGCTTTTATGTAGAAGGGGGATTCGTTTTGTTCAGTTTGACTCCCAGAGGGCAGAAGTAGGAGCAATAAATTAATGTGGCAGAGAAGGGTAGTTCAACTGAATGAAGGAAATACCATAACTAAAGTTATCTGAAAAATAGAATGGGTTGTCTTGGAAGACTGGACATTTCCATTCACTGGAAATCATTGTGCAAAAGCTGGATGACTCCTTACAGGGAAAATTGGAGGTATTCCTATTCAGGAAAAGGTTGGACTAGTGAGTCAGTTAACAGGTATTAATTGCCTACTATGAGGTAGTTATCCTGGCCACAAGGGATACAAAAAGAGTAAAAGACAAAAACTCATGGTCTAATGAGACAAATAAAATGGCCTCTGAGATCCACTCTAATTCTTGAGTCTTTGTAACACAGTGAACCAGGAAAATTTAACATTATGGAAACCAAAGGAAAAGAAGTTACATTCTCTACAAAACGTATGGATTAATCTTTTAAAAAGATGACTTTTTTTCACAGCTTTTCTTGCCATGTCAAAGAATTAGAAATTGAGGAGATACCCATCAACTGGAGAATGACTAAACAAGTTACAGTATATAAATGTCTCAGAATATATTGCGCTATAAGAAATAATGAAGGGGATGGTTTCAGAGAAACCAGGGAAGACTTACATGAACTGATACAGAATAAACTGAGCAGAACCAGGACAGTCATTTATACTGTGACAACAATATTGAAATGATGAACAACCTTAAAGGTCAATATACCCTTCTAACCAAGTGTTTTGATAAGTAGATAAGGGGGACTACATCTACCCTAGTACTGTATCCTTACCAAGTATCCTTTCTATATTACTGTTAGGTGAACTTTTTTTCTTAAGTGTTGGATGGTCATTGACAGTCTTGTTTCATTCCTTTCCTAAACCTAAACCACTGGGTCAGCCCCAATCAGGCCTGGCCCCAAAGGGAACTGCAGCACATTTGTACCATATATTTGGCACTTTATCATAGAACTTCTTGATATTCGTAGCTATCTCCCTAACTGGACTATAAGCTTCCTGAGGGGAAGACCATGGCTTACTTCATTATATTCTCTGGAACACTTAGAGCATATAATCGATATATAATTATTATGACCAAGGATAATGAAAAGGATAATGAGGACAGGGGCAGATAAACAGAAGGAGAAAATGAGATGGTCAGCAGTTTCAATATTACAAAAAGGTCAAGAAGAATGAGAAAAGATCAATTAAATCCATGGATGAAGAAGTTAATTGGTGACTCCAAGAATATGGTTTCAGTGGAATATGGGATGGCAAAAAAAAAAAAAGTGGAAACTGTTGCTGTAGACTACTGGGTTGAGAAATTTAAATTTAAGAAATGTAAACAAAGGAGAGAAATAGGATGTAAATTAAAAGGAGCATTAGAGTCAAAGGAAGAGGGCCTTATGTTTTTGCTCGTAAAGCCAGTTTGGTGATACTTAAGTCAGAAAAACCTGGGTTCAAATATTGCCTCAAATGTGACATTGATCAGGCCACTGGACTTCTCTGTGCCTCGGTTTCCTCATATGTAAAAGGAAGGGGTTCAAATCATGGTCTAAAAACAGGAAAGATCAGAGGAGCAGATTTAGAGCCAGAAGGAAATGTAAAGGTGAACACTTACAGGCAAAACTTGAGTATAAAGGAATGGGTGAAGCACTTCATCTTAGAAAATAGGAGAGCCATCTATTATTATGGATGGAAGAATATGTCTTATGAGATATTCAGAGGTGAAGAGAAGGTCAGAAGGGAGTGCTCTTGCCTGATGACTTCCCTCTGCTACAGAAAGTAAGAGACGCACAGTCTCACAAAAAAGGGAGGAGGGAGCAAAGAGAGTGTTGTGAGAGGTAGAGCAGAAATATGGATAGGTGGCAATATTCCTTCTTTCTTTTTCCTCTATAATCTTGGGCTCCTAGCTCACAGGTAGCACAGGAATTGATTTTATGAAACTTCCTTTGAAAGAAATAAGCCGAGGCGGCTAGGTGGTGCAGTGAGTAGAGTGTCGGCCCTGGAATCAGAAGGACCTGAGTTCGGATCCGGCCTCAGACACTTAATGCACACAAACAAAAACCTAGCCCGGCCTCAGACACTTAATGCACACAAACAAAAACCTAGCCGTGTGACCTTGGGCAAGTTACTTAACCCCAACTGCCCTCCAAAATGGAAAGAAAGAAAGGAAGGAAGGAAGGAAGGAAGGAAGGAAGGAAGGAAGGAAGGAAGGAAGGAAGGAAGGAAGGAAGGAAAGAAAGAAGGAAAGAAAGAAAGAAAGAAAGAAAGAAAGAAAGAAAGAAAGAAAGAAAGAAAGAAAGAAAGAAAGAAAGAAAGAAAGAAAGAAAGAAGGCTTGGTAGTACATGCTACAGGAAACGGTCTGTGCCAATAGCCACTCTCAAGGGACCACTGAATCAATTGGCTCCATCTTGAAGTTATAGGATTGTAGATTTAGAGCGGAGAACTAAGATCATTGAATCGTATCTCATTTTACAGATGAGGAAACTGAGGTCTAGAGAAATTAACTGAATTTCCCATGGTCACACAGGTAGTATTAGAGGCAGGATTTTAATCCAGGTCCTTCCTCTGACTCGAAATCCAGCAAGGCTTCCCACAAGGACCACACTGTCTTCATGTATATATTATTTAATTCTCTTTCCCTACTCTCTTCTTCCTAGGTTCACAGAATTTTAGGAATAGACCTTGGTTCTGTCCAACCTTCTCATTTTGTAGATGAAGAACCTGACATGCACACAGCTGACTTAGCTTGCATTTCTATACCACTGTAAGGCTTCTACACACCTATGTAAATCTGGCAGTCAATCCAAAGTTAGAGGTTTTTGTTGTATTAACATTTGTTGAGGCAAATAAGAAATAAGATTTGCTGTCCAAGTACTGGGAGAAAACATTAAGAGGCATGTTACTAAGATGCCATTTTTTCTGTCATTTCTTTGTTTCCTTTGACAGTCATCTTTGTTTTAATCTCACTGGGCATTTCTCTACATTTTTTGACATGATTAAAAAGCAGAGGCTGGTTTTACTTAGGATCTCTCTCTTTAGGAAGTTAGATTGAACTTTTGCATTCATCAGATCTTTCCAGGTAAGAACAGTATATCCATCCTGGAGTCTGAAGCTAGAAAGTACTTTCAGAAGTGCTGATTCCTTAGAACCCCAATAGGTGCTTTGCAAAATGTGTCTCATGAGGGACACTAAGAAAGCAACACTAAGCAGCTAAAGGTAGCTTAAATTGGTCTAGTGGTGCATATTAAGAATGAAGCTATAAGCACAAAGCACTCCTTCATCTTTAAGATCCTGTAAGGGCAAGCCCTCATGCCATCTGGGCCTTTCCCACTGCATTCTTCTCAGTTCCCATCTATATGTGGAGAAAAAGAATTGCTTACCAGCGCAGAAGAACATGTGGGAGAGTTGGCTAAACACATTCTGTTTATACAGCTGCTTCAGTGGCTGTCCTATCTTTCATGCCCCAGAGGTGCTAATGAATAGGTTTGGGAAGTGTTTTTAAAGTATGGATTTGTAAACCGAGGGGAAGGTGGTAGTGGATTACTCCAAAAGCCCCAGGCCATTTGATGTCCCAGGCCTTAGAACAAGACTTCTTAACCTGGGTCCTGTGAGCTTTTATGTCAATAAAATTGATTTCCATTGTAATATTACCCATTTTATTCATTATCTAAAAAACGTTATTCTGAAAAAGGGCCATAGGCTTTGAGTAGACAATCAAAGGGCATCACAACTCTAGGCAAGTCACTTAAAAACTCTGTCAATCTTGGTTTCCTCACTTCTAAAATGGGGATAGTAATAGCATCTATCGCTTTAGAGTTGTTGTGAGGATAAAATGAACTGCTATTTATTTTTTTTTAAAATTCCTTTTGTTTTTTATTAATTTTTTTATTTTTGGAGGGCAATTGGGGTTAAGTAACTTGCCCAAGGTCACACGGCTAGGTTTTTTTTGTTTGAGTGTGCATTAAGTGTCTGAGGGCAGATCCGAACTCAGGTCCTTCTGACTCCAGGGCCGACACTCTACTAACTGCGCCACCTAGCCGCCCCTGAACTGCTATTTATAAAGGATTTAACACAATGCATGAAACAAAAGAGGAACATAGTGAATATTTTGTTCCTTTCCCTTCCCCTTCTTCCACACACATAAAAAAAAAAAAAAAGATTAAGAACTCATGCCGTAAAGACAATTTGGAATATTAAAAATTGGTTATTTTATTTTGGTGGAGTTACTTTTTATGGCTTTCTGGTGGGGACAGGACAGTTTAGCTTACACATGAAGTTGTCCTTGATTCATTGTAATGTGAATAAAACAGTGTATGGCTATAGGAAATCTATTTATTATCAAGTTTTAAAAAAAATCAACTGTATCCTTACATCATGGATCTAGAATAGACTGGCTGCTCTCTCTACCATAGATTCTGATCTTCTTATGACTTTCCTATGACTCTATAGACAAATTAGTGATGAGTCTTTCCAAACTAGCTTAGGTTGGCCCTTGGACCGGGTGAAGAGTATATTAGAGTATGGTACCATAATACTTTTCAGCTTGGGTAGTTCTGCAGGAGTTGGTGCTCTGCCACAATGTGCCATGATGGAAAAACAATGAGAGAATACAGCCTATCCTTTTAATAAAAAGCAGTCTTTAGAGAGGTTATATAACACACAGTTAATATGAAACACATTTGCTAAATGGATACACCACCATTTCAGGGAAAATTTTAGGGATATAAAACGTATATTATATTTATTATTATTCTTTTCTCATCATGTGAGAAAATGTGCTAAATCACTAAAAATTAAAGGAATATAGATTAAGGCAGTTCTGAAATTCTACCTGATAAGCCTTCAGAGTAGCAAAAATGATAAAAAAAAAAAAAGAATCAGCGGGCGGCTAGGTGGCGCAGTGAATAGAGCGCCGGCCCTGGAATCAGAAGGACCTGAGTTCGGAGCCGGCCTCCAACACTTAATACGCACAAACAAAAACCTAGCCGTGTAACCTTGGGCAAGTTACTTAACCCCAATTGCCCTAAAGGGGCGACTAGGTGGAGCAGTGAGTAAGAGTGCCGGCCTCGGAGTTTGGATGACCCGAGATCAGATCCGGCCTCAGAAAATGAGCACCCACGAATAAATAATGACTATCCGTGTAACCTTGAGCAAGTTACTTAACCCCAATTGCTTTTAAAAAAAAAAAAAAAAAGAATCAGAAAATGATAGATCTTGGAGGGGCTATGGGAATAGGGACATTGATATCCTATGTTGTTCACTGTTGATGGACCCCTAAAGTGTCAGAGTCCAGGTGAAGGCCTGGTTAGGATACAGAATGAGAAATACAAATATATAAACACATGCATACAAATATATATGCATATGCATACCCACACAAATACACAAATAATAGCCATTGAAAGTAATTGTTTTGTTTGACTATACATTTTAACCAGAAATTTGTCTTTTTTCTTTTTCATTGGAGTAGGGAGTAAAAGAGAGAGAGATAAAAACAGATTTCTGTTTAGTTTTTTAAAGCAGGTGGGAGGGGTGTTGAAGATGTGAAATGTTGGATGTACTTTCAGAAAATGTCACTGTAATGAAAAACAAAACACATCAACAAAACTAAAAATAATGAAACAACCAAATCTTTTGAAATACTATACTCAAATGAGAAAATATATGGTACAGCAAGAATATTGGATGATCTGGACTCAGAGAACATAGCTTCAACTCCTGATTCTGACAATCATTATTAGTGTGACCTTGGAAAAAAAAATCCCGCACCTTCTCAGAACCTCATTTTCCTCATCTAAAAAATGTGGCTATTGGGGGCAGAGCCAACATGGCAGAGTAAAAGCAGGAATTTGCTTCAGCTCCTGCTCCAATCACTTCCAATACTGGTAAAAAAATGACTCTAAACAAATTTTAGTGCTATAGAACGCACAAGAGAGAGATGAATCTCCCACTGAAGGCAGCCTAGCAGGTGGACAGGGGTCTATTGCACCAGACTAGGAGCCAAGCACAGTCCGACATGAGCTGCGTGGGCTCAGACCTGGACATTCCTGACCAGAAGCACAGACTGGCCCGAGCAGACTTCAGGAGAGTGAATCACCAAAAGCTGTGGTGGTTTCCAGACTTCTCAACTTATAAATGCCAAAGAGAAAGTAAAAGACTAGAGAACTTTGTTGGAACTGGGTGATAGAGGACTGTAGTGCGGCCCCTACCCTTGGTGCAAGAGGTTGTGGTGGCACAGCAACCGCACTGCTGCCTCGTGGCTGCCTCCAAAGCTCCTGCCCTGAAGATCGTAGGGAGACCAAGTAACCATTCAGAGGGTAATCACTTTTGCCAGGCCCTGGCTCTTGCTTTGAACTGCTTGGATCTGGGCGGTAGTCCTGGGGTAAGGAATGCCAGTGTGCCTAAGTTTGAGGGGAGGGAGAGCTATAGAGAGGATATTCTCCTCATAGCTCTGGCAACTGTAAAAACCTCAGCGATTTGGGACACAGTTCTGTGCACTATGAAAGCAGAGTTCTACCGTGGCAAAGAGCTTAAAAGTCAAGTAATTGGCTGGCAAGATTAGCAAGCAGAGGAAGTGCAGTCAGACCATAGAATCTTTTTAGGGAGATAAAAAGGATAAAAACATGAAACCAGAAGAAAACAGTCAAAACTCCTGTATCAAAAGCTTCAAAGAAAAGTATGAATTGCTAACAGGCCATGGAGGAGCTCAAGAAGGATTTTGAAAATCAAGTAAGAGAAGTGGTGTAAAAATTGGGAAGAAAATCATGAAAAACGAGTCAACAGCTTGTGAAAAGACCACAAAAAAAAATACTGAAGAAAATAACACCTTAAAAATAGATTAACTCGGGGCGCCTAGGTGGCACAGTGAGTAAAAGCGCCAGCCTCGGAGTTGGGATGACCCAAGATCAGATCCGGCCTCAGAAAATGAGCACCCACACATAAATAATGACTAGCCATGTAACCTTGAGCAAGTTACTTAACTTCAATTGCTTTAAAAAAAATAGATTAACTCAAATAGCAAAAGAGTCCCAAAATGCCAAGAAAGAGAAGAATGCCTTAAAAACAAAAGTGGGCAGATGGAAAAGGAATTTCAAAAGCTCACTGAAGAGAATAATTGCTTCAAAATTAGATTGGAGCAAATGGAAGCTAATGACTTTATGAGAAACCAAGATACTATAAAACAGATCCAAATAAATGAAAAAATAGAAGGCAATATGAAATATCTCATTGGAAAAACCACTGACCTGGAAAATAGATCCAGGAGAAATAATTTTGAAATTATTAGACTACCTGAAAGCCATGATCAAAAAAAGAGCAAAGAAATCATCCTTCAAGAAATTCTCCACGGGGTGGCTAGGTGGCGCAGTGAATAGAGCGCCCGGAGTCAAAAGGACCTCAGTTCGGAGCAACCCTCCGACACTTAACCCATACAAACAAAAACCTAGCCGTATAACCTTGGGCAAGTTACTTAACCCCAATTGCCCTAAAGGGGTGGCTAGGTGGCTAAGTGAGTAAGAGCGATGGCCTCGGAGTTGGGATGACCCGAGATCAGATCCGGCCTCAGAAAATGAGCACCCACGCATAAATAATGACTAGCATTGTAACCTTGAGCAAGTTACTTAACCCCAATTGCTTTTAAAAAAAAAAAAAAAAGAAAGAAATTCTCCAGGAAAATTGCCCTGATATTCTAGAACCAGAGGGCAAAATAGAAATAGAAAGAATTTGCCAATTACCTCTTTTTTTTTGGGGGGGGGGGGGTTGAGGGAAGGTAGGGTAATTGCAATTAAGTGACTTGCCCAAGGTCACATGGCTAGTTTTTTTTGTTAAATGTCTGAGACTGCATTTGAACTCAGATTCTCCTGACTCCAGGTCAGGTGCTCTATTCACTGAACTACCTGGCTGCCCTCTCACCAATTGCCTCTTGAAAAAGATCCCAAAAAGAAAACTCCTAGGAATATTATAGCCAAATTCCAGAGTTCCCAAGTCAAGGAGAAAGTATTACAAGTAGTCAGGTCAGGAAGAAACAATTTGAGTATTGGGGAAACACAATCAGGATAACACAAGACCTAGCAGCTTCTACATTAAGGGATCAGAGGGTTTGGAATATGATATTCCGATGGTCAAAGGAGCTAAGATTAAAACCAAGAATCATCTACCCAGCAAAACTGAGTATAATGATTCACGTGAAAATATGGTCACTCGATGAAATAGAGGACTTTCAAGCATTCTTGATGAAAAAACCAGAGATGGGGGGCGGAGCCAAGATGGCTGAGTAGAAACAGCTCGTCCAAGCCTCTCTGCCCCCAGATTCTCCACAAACTATAGATCCAGGAGAGACAATTTAAAAATTATTGGACTACCTGAAAGCCATGATCAAGGAAAGAACCTAGAAATCACCCTTCAAGAAATCCTCAAGGAAAACTGCCCTGATGTTTTAGATCCAGAGGGCAAAATAGAGGTTGAAAGAATCCACCGATCACCTCCTGAAAAAGATCCCAAAAAGAAAACTCCCAGGAATATTATAGCTAGGTTCCAGAATCCCCAGATCAAGGAGAAAATACTACAAGCAGCCAGGAAGAAACAATTTCAATATTGTGGAAACACAATCAGAATAGCCCAGGACCTGGCAGCTTCTACACTGAGGGATCGAAGGGCATGGAATATGATATTCCAGAGGGCAAAAGAACTGGGAATGAACCCAAGGGTCACCTACCCAGCAAAACTGAGTATTTTGTTTCAGGAGAAAATATGGTCATTCAGTGGAATAGAGGACTTTCAAGCATTCTTGAGGAAAAAACCAGAATTGAATAGAAAATTTGACACCCAGACACAAGAAGGAAGAGATGCCTGAGAAGGTAATCAGGGAAAAGAAATCAAAAGGAACTTATCAAAGTTGAACTATTTACATTCCTATATGGAAAAGCAATAACTGTGACTGATGATATCTTTCTCACTTTGAAAATAATGGAAGAAGGGGGTGTGGTCATATGAATACATATGTGAATGTGTGTGTATAGGGTTACAGTTATATATGGATAGAGGGCATAAGTTGAATTTGTTGGGAAGGGAGAATACTCAAGGGATGAAATTATGAGGTGAGAGAGGAAAGTGGCAAGAGGAGATGGGGAGAGACAGGGTAGTGTAAACTATCCCATGCAGAAGAAGCAAGGGGAAGTGGTTGCAAAAGAGGGGGAGAACAAGGAAGGCTAAAAAGGCAAAACCACATTCAAACTGAATTTGGTTCAGGGAGAAAATGACATACATAGTAAATGGGATATCTCAACCTGCAGCAGGATAGGGGGAAGGGGGATGAGAGGAGGGATGATGGATGGGAGGGCATCCTTGGGGTGAGGGGAGGTTGGAAGTACCCACTATAGAAGAGGGACAGGATCATGTAGGGAATGGAACAGATGGGGGGTGGGATGAGTGGGAGGGAATTATAAGCAGCCTTGTACAATATATCTACCATGATAATGTTTTGCATAGCTAGACATGTACAACATCTACTGAATTACTTATATCCCAAGAAGGAATGGGTGACAAGGGAGGAAGGAAATGGATCTGAAATTCAAGGTCTTAACATTAAATGTTTCAAAATATATATATAAATACTATTATTAATACTCTTCTGCTTTTAATGGGGAGATAAGATGTGCAGGCATTGGGACACAAAGATTCATCTTCCTCTAATGGAAAAGTCGATGGGGGTATGGGAGAAGGTATGGGAGAGAGCAGATTGGAGGAAGCGACATCTTGTGGGACTGCTATTCTGGGAGGTTGGGTAGGGGAACAATGGGGGGAAAATGATTGTAACTCAAAATCTGGCGGAAATGAATGATGTAAAACAGAAGTTAATAAAGTATTTGTTTAAAAAAAAAAGAGGAAAAAACCAGAGATGAACTGAAAATTTGACTTTCAAATACAAGAAGCAAGAGAAGCATGAGAGAGAAAACAGGAAAAAGAAATAATAAGGAACTTATTAAAGTTGAACTATTTACATTCCTACCTGGAAAAATGATATTTATAACTCATAAGACTTTTTCTCAGTATGAGGATAGTTTAAAGGAATATATATCTATATATTCATATATGTATGTATAGGAAGGTATATGTATATATAAATATACATGTGAATTGTGTATATGTGTATAAGTGTATACATAGACAGGGCACAAGATCAGTTGAATATGAAGGGATGATATCTAAAAAATAAAATTAAGAGGTGAGAGAGGAATATGTTAGGAGAAGAAGAAAGGGAGAGAGATAGAATAGGATAAATTATCTCATATAAAAGGGGCAAGAGAAAACTGTTACAATGGAGAAGAACAGGAAGGTCAAAGGGAATGGGTCAACCTTACTCACACTGGATTTGGCTTAAGGAGGGAATAACATACACACTCAGTTGGGTATCTTACCCTACAGGAAAGTGGGGAGATAGAAGGGAGGGCAGATTAGGGGAGAGGGTAGTTAGAAGAAAACACTTTTAAAAAGGGACAGGGTTAAAGTAGAAAATACAATAAATGAAGGGTGGAGTAGGATGGAGGGAAATATAGTTAGTCTTTCACAATATACCTACCATGGAAACATTTTTCGTAACTACCCATGTACAACCTATGTTGAATTGCTTGTCTTCCCAGTGGGGGTGGGTGAGGAGGGAAGAAGGGAAAGAATCTGGAAATCAAAGTTTTAAAAACAAATGTTTAAAAAAAATCTGTTTTTTATATGCAACTGGGAAATAAGATATACAGGCACTGGGGTATAGAAATCCATTTTGCCCTACTAGAACATTAGAGGGAGGGATAGGGAAGGATATAAAAGAGCAGGTTAGGGGAAGGAGTATTCAGTAGGTTCGCTATTTTGGAGTGGGAATAGAGGAAATATGGGGTGAAAATTTGTAACTCAAAATCTTGTGGAAATGAATGTTGAAAACCAAAAAGAGGAAGGAAGGAAGGAAGGAAGGAAGGAAGGAAGGAAGGAAGGAAGGAAGGAAGGAAGGAAGGAAGGAAGAAAGAAAGAAAGAAAGAAAGAAAGAAAGAAAGAAAGAAAGAAAGAAAGAAAGAAAGAAAGAAAGAAAAGATTAAGAAAAAATGTGGCTATTGAGTCAGATGTCATTTGAATCCCTACTAGTTCAAAGTCTATGATCCTTTAATTTTTATTTAGTACCCAAAACTTTGAAATTTTGCAACCAGTAATACATAAATTTGGTCTTCATCATGATGCAATATAGAATCCCATTATTAATTAAAGGAGCAAAGAAAAATAGAGGTCAGGGGGTGGCTAGGTAGCACACCAGCCCTGGAATGGAGTCAGGAGGACCTAAGTTCAAATCTGGCCTCAGACCCTTAACACTTACTAGCTGTGCGACCTTGGACAGGTCAATTAACCCCAATTGCCCTGCCTTCCCCCCTCCAAAAAGAAAAAAAAAAAAAGGTCTATTACTTTAAGTATTACATTTTCCTCACGATTATTCCTTCTTCTGAAGAACAAGATAACACCTATCACCCAGATTCTGTAGAATTTGACTCATTTCACTAAATTAGTCTTATGTACCAAGTACATTAGGCTCAGCATCACTGAAGGGATGATAGAACAGAGTGCTACAGCTGTAAGATACCTTGGAAATCCAACCCCATTTTACAGATGAGATGATAGGTCTAGAAAAGTGATATGATTTGAATAAAGTCATACTGCAAAATAAGTTAGTGATACTCCAAATAATAGGCTAATTCTTATTCCAGTCTTTGTTTTATTTTGTCTTATTTACTGTGATTTTACAAACTTTTTGAAAGATTTTCCAACTTTTCATATAAGTTTGATATTTTGAATATCTGAATCAAGGAATTCAGGCTTAAAATTTAATTTAAGACTCCTTTTCAGATAAATTATTTTAGAAGGGGAAAGGATTGAATGAAGAAATGAATTGATCTAAAAACCATTATTAAGCACCTCCTTGATCCAAGAAACATTTATTAAACATATAGTATCTGCAGGCACTATGTGAGGTGCTGAGGACAGAAAGAAAACATTTGAAACAGTCCCTGTCTTCAAGGAACTCACACTCTACTGGGAGAATGCAATAAGGTCAGAAAAGGTCCAACCTTTGATTTGAAGTAATATCTGTTTATAAATTTATGAGTTAAGTGAGGAAAACACATGATTACTTGGCAAAGAGTTTTAACAAAATTATACAGTCAACGCTGCCCCCTCCCAAAAGAATTCACCAACCCACTAAGTTCTTTGGTAGTTAAAGTTTTGTGTTTTATCTTTTTTTTTTTAAATCCATAGCATTCCCATTTCAACAACTACATTAAGTTATCCAGGCAGTGGTATATTGCATAGTGAGTTGGCCTCAAACCAGGAGACTTGGATTCAAATCTGGTCTTTGACATATACTATCTGTGTGATTCTTGGCATTAAACTTAACCACTCAGTATTCAAGGCAACTCTCTTCAACTCTAAATCACAGAGAAAGTACTAAACTCCATTGGTAGGGGTGGCTAGGCGATGCAATGAATAGAGCACCTGCCCTGGAGTCAGGAGGACCTGAGTTCAAATCTGACCTCAGACACTTAACACAAAAACTAGTCATGTGACCTTGGGCAAGTCACTTAACCCCAACTGCCCTCCAAAAAGCAAAAAATAAAAGAAACTCCATTGGTAGATCACATCCTATAGGTACCTCTACTAAAGAAATCACAGATCCAATTATTTTCCTATCCTTATCTTGTAGATTATCACAAAGAAAGCTCCTTTCTAAACCAAGCTTCAAGTGAACAGTTTTTGCTTCTAAAAATAGCATCCCTGAAAATAACAGCTCTGATGCTATAACCATACTGTAGAACAGTTAGACATTATCAATTCTTTCTACTCCCACCCTCAGTTTCCTACATGCTTATAAGAGAAAAAGATCAGTCTTCCCCCAATTAAAGGAAAAAAATTTAATTCAAAAGGACTAAATGCCGAGGAGTGTAAAGGCTTTGTGATCCAATATATTTGAGGGGAAAGGTGGAGTATCATTAGAAGAGAATTAAGGTTAATTGATATTGATCCAGGTGGTCCCCCAATCCTGGTTCTTCCCTCCTAGAGGCCTGTGGGAAAGAGACATGGTAGTAATTACACCCACATTTCACAAGTGTAAACTTAATTTCTTCTTGAATACCTTCAAGGCAAAGATTTAACTTCTGCCTCCTCTCCCTTCTCCCTAACTCTTAGAAATATGAACAATAGATTAAAATTTAATTTAAGACTTTTTTTCAAATAGACTATCTTAGGAGAAGGGGAAGGAAGTAAAGGAAGAAATCAATAAATCAGAAAACTATTATTAAGCACCTCAAACCCAAGGCAGGAGAATGCCAAAAAATAAATTCCCTGCTCTCTACAAATTTACTGTACAGTTAGAAAGCTAAGACTTTAAAGTAGAAGCAAATCATTCATTGATTGAAGAAGCATTTATTATGCTTGTACCACAGACCAGGAGGTAGAGATGCAAAGAAAAAGATTAAAGAGGTCCTTGCCCTTGAGAAGTATGTATTTCATTGGAGGGAAACAAACTAGATAGATACATAGAAAATCAAGAATTAATGGATGGTGCAGATAAGTGACACAGTGCATAGACCACTGGCTCTGGAGTCAGGAGGACCCGAACTCAAATTTGACACAACACTTACTAGCTGTGTGACTGTCATTTAACCCCAATTGTCCTGCCTTCCCCCCTCCAAAAAGCAAAAACAAAAAAACAAAACAACAAAAAAGAATTAATAGGCTAGTGAATAGAGGGCCTGACTCACAATTAGGGATGATGTAGGTCCATACTTGTCCCCAAATCATTTATCCTTTCAAGGTAGGCACCTCTCTAACCTGCAGAACAGTTGGTGATTTGCATTGTTGGGAGAAATTTCCTCACCTGGCATGCCAACTACCAATGAAGTCATGAGTCTAGAGTAAAAAAAGTCATCATCATCATCATAATACTTTCATGGAGAAGTACACTAGTAATTGGGAGGTGGAGAAGAAGATGAGCATCCCCTAAGAGGTGGTCCTGAAATGAGGACTTCTAGGATGCTAGACTATGCAAATCTATTCTAAGAAGGGGGAAAGTTCATTATTAATTATTGTCATTAATTATTCTGACTAACTAATTAATTATTAATTAGCAGTTCTTTATCCAGGAAGATGACATTCCATGTAACAACATTCCAGGCTTAAATAAATCCCAGGGTATACATAGAGATTACAAGCAGAATGACCTGATTTCCTAAATATTACAAGTTATCAGTTCACCTGTACATGGAAGGTATTGTTAGGGGTGGGGAAATTGCAGCCTCGACCACATGTGGTGCTCTAAGTCTTCAAGTGCAGCCTTTAATTCAGTCAAAGGGTTGCACTTGAGGACTTAGAGGGCCATATGTTAATCAAAGGGCTGTCCTGGATTAGAAGGTCACAAGATCACTTATTTAGAGCCAGAAGGCACTTTCAAGGCCATCTAGTCCAACTCCTGCAGGTTACAGATGAGGAAACTCAGATTAAGAGGTTAAGTAATTTGGGGACAGCTAGGTGGGTACAGTGAAAAGAGCACCAGCCCTGGAGTTAGGAGGACTTGAGTTCAAATCTGGCCTCAGACACTTAACACATACTAGCTGTGTGACCTTGGGCAAGTCACAACCCCCAACTGCCCTGCCTTCTCCCTCCAAAAAGCAAAAAAAGGGGGGGGAGGGGAGAGGTTAAGTAATTTGCCCAAGGTGACAAAGAAAGGAAAGGACAGTTGAGATTCAAACACAACATTCTGATTGCAAAGCCAACCCCCTTCCTATTTATTCCTCTTGCCTAAAGTTCTTTCTTCACATTGAAAATTTGATTATCATTCTAAGAAAATTCTTCCCAAAGAGGCAAACAATACTGCAGTAGCTAAACTGGTACACATTTCCGCTATTTCTAAAATAGTCTGCTTTTTATCTACACATGCCCTATTTTCTAGTACAATTTTTAAAAGCACATGCAATAGTATCTTCAAGAAATGCAGAGCAGTATTTTTTCAAGACAACACCAGATTCACTGAAAGTCAGCACATTTTCCCTTAGCCAAAGCACTAATTTGGAAACGCTCACACCATTCCCTTGAGCCAGTGATTGGGGGCTTGTGTTCAGGACAAACAGAAACTTGACAAAATAGGAACACAAATAGACAAGTTCAAGCCTTTTGCAAATTCCAAAAGAGTTGATTCACTTCTCCTTGCCTGAGCATTGGATAAATACCCCTGACATGGGCTTCTGCTGACTGGAAACCTAGGACTACATTGGACTCTTAGGGGAGAGGCCCTCCTGTTCATTGCTCTCTGGAATGAATTCAGGGGAGCATCCAGTTCTACTAATTAACAAGTACTCTGCCAGGGACTGCTTTGTGTTTTCCTTTTTTTTCCGCCTTCTTGCTGAGTAAATGAAAACAGTTCAGGCATGCAGGGGAGGGAAATGTAATGCTGATTTGTCTCTGCTTTTTCGTCCAGCTGACCATTCTATAGACTCCAAACTCAAGAGGGAGGCCAAGGGGAGGTTCAACTGAACTTGGGGTAAGGATCTAGGGATTCAGCCAATATATTTTTGGGTCATATCCTGTTCATGACCATGACCATGGCCATGACTATGGAAGTCAACCTTAATTCCAGTATGAGGAGCTAGGACACGAATTGTATGTGTGTGTCTGTGTCTGTGTGTCTCTGTGTGTGTGTGTCTGTGTCTGTGTGTCTGTGTGTGTTTTGTATATTTAATTTCCTCCCTCTAGAGAGCTGGTTTGCTTATTCTTAAATCATATATACAACAGTACAAGGCTGCCCAATAAACTCTCCTTCACCCTCTCTTCCCAACCCCCAACATCACATACACACCCAGGACTGGGATTTACTATGGTATCACCAAGCCTCAAAGTCCTGAGGCAAATTTTAGGCCTTATACTAGTTGAATCCCCACCACCCCCTTCCTGTTATTATGCATTTCTAAGAGGTAAGACCTACCTAATATGATTGATAATTATTATCACAAAGGGAAACTGAATACAAGGCAGAAAAACAGGAAATGGGTTTAAGAACAATTCCACATTCCACAAATTACATCTGGAGCATGGTTTTGCTTAAGTACACAGAGAAGACTGGGCATCAATGTTAAACATGAACAGTGGATGTCCCCAGGTCTCCAATGATCTCGGAAGCATAATATGGGTCATAGTTTCTTTATATAATTACACTTGCATCATCACTCTAGGTAAACAAGGTTCTAATAAAAAAGGATAACTGTCCTAAAGATTTCTTCCCCGGGGCAGCTAGGTGGAGCAGTGAATAGAGCACCAGCCCTGAAGTCAGGAGAACCTGAGTTCAAATCCGACCTCAGACACTTGACACACTTACCAGCCACGTGACTTTGGACAAGTCACTTAACCGCAATTGCCCTCCAAAAAAAAAAAAAAAGATTTGTTTCCCCTCTTTCCCTACTCCCCAAATCTACTTTCCTACCTGATATAACAGAATGAAGATAAGGAGGGACAGGAGTAGCAGTAGCAACAGAAGCTGTAGTAGCAGTAGTAATAATACATTGGAGATAATAGGTTGTTACAGGAATAAAATGAGAAAATAGCTGAAGATGCTAAGAAATGCCAAACTTGGGGCGGCTAGGTAGCGCAGTGATTAGAGCGTCAGCCCTGGAGTCAGAAGGACCTGAGTTCTGATCCGGCCTCAGACACTTAACGCACACACAAACAAAAACCTAGCCGTGTGACCTTGGGCAAGTTACTTAACCCCAATTGCCCTCCAAAAGGGCAAAAAAAAAAAAAAAAGAAATGCCAAACTTTCTATTAAAATATAAGGTAATGGTAGTTTTTTTCTTATATGATGTATTATACCATCTTTCGTCCCACTTTCAGGAAAAAAATTCTAACAATTCTGTCTATTCTTTTCGTTCACACTGTAGTTGAGCATCTAAGATACAGTTCCAACTGGAAAATCAAAAATTCCAATAGCTACAACAATGGATGGGACGATAGTTTGCTTCCCATTCCTGCCAAGAAACATGGAAAAGGACTACATCCCAAAGACTGGAAAAGTGTCCTGATTCTGGCTTCATATACTAGGAAAAATTCCTAAAATTCTGTATCTCCAAGGTCCAGATCATTAATGTGGCTCCTCTTTGTAAATACTCCTTCAGTGACTGATAAAGGTTCTCATCAGGGTTCTGGAATGTCACGTGTTCACCTAATCCCCCCCAAGGATTATAAATTATTATTAGAAAACTAATCCAAAGATTAGTTCCCAGAATTATGTCTTGGCACATAGCATTGTTGGCCACTTTTGGGTCACAATAAATTTGGTAAGACAAGAAGCATTTATTAGGTGCTTGCTATGTGCAAGGCTCTATACTTAGCATGGGAATACAAACACAAGCAAAAAGAAAGCAGTTCCTGCCCTCAAAGAGCTTACATTCAAATGAGGGAAAGACAACCCACAAACAGGGTTGAAAAAACGAACATTAGGAGGTAACACTCACAAGGGAGCATGGTTTTAAAGGCTGGAAGAGTCAGAAGCAGAGAAGAGCCAGGAGGCAAATTAAAAATGGCAGGCCTGGGCCCTTCCACCAAAAGTGGAAGAATAAAAAAATAAAAAAATAACAAGACACAGAAAGAGAAATGGCAAAGAGTATTTTAAATCAATAATATCAGTTGACCTCAAAAATCCAAATGCCCCACATCTATCTCCCAAGAAGGCCAAGAATTATGAGGATCAAGAGAGTTCACACATTAGTAATGGGAGGGGAATAGCTGGACCAGAGATTTTGTTAATCACTCTGTTGATGAACTCTGATATTAGGCACGGTAAAAGATTCTAAATTTTACCTATAAATGTTATTGATGAATTTCATTTTCAAACGAAGGCAGCTAAATCTTAAGTATTAGAACAGAAATAGTAATAACAGCTAGCATTTCTTTAGCACTTTACAGCTAACCTAACTCTTTCCCTCTCAACACTCCTATGAGGTAGAAAGTATAAGTGTTATTTTCTCCATTGTACAGATGCAAATAGTGAGACATATAAAGCCTTAGCACCAGTTCTCTTTCCACAGGATGGAGCCTATAAAGGAACACAACAACTCAAAGCGTGCTATAAGGTCTATCCCATCACATTCTCCTCCCTTTAGTCTCTGCCACCTTCTCTTTCCACTCCAAATTCTCTGTGCTTATAGTTTACAACCTGAATTTTCATCAGTTTCTGAACAATTTTCCTGTGATACACACAACCAGAATTTGTTTTCGTGATCATATCTTCCTCATCATTTAATGTTTCTGTAGAACCTCAGTGATAAATAGGAAGTACAATTAATTTTCCGCCCAATGTTTCCTATGAATTATGTCAGTATCATCCTTAAGAGTTAAAATACTAGTGTCTAGAAAAGGCTCATTTTCCCAGAGGACTCTGAGCCAGGACATGAGTTCCTGGTGTCATAATCTCTGGCAACTTCCCAAAAGCTCCTCCAACTGTGGCAACTGGAGAGACTGCCGTGATTGCATGTGGGCAAAGGCAAGGCACAAGCAGCTTACACTTAATTGGCTTTGGCTGCCCCTGCACAATGTTGAAGTTCAGAAAGTCTAGAGAGTAAAGACTGGAGCCCAGAAAGGGAAGAAGACAAGGTTGGCCTGGGCACCATTTAGGAACTAACCAATCAGAGGAAGGGGTCACAGAGACAGAGTGCAATAAATAACACGGACAGAACACCTACAAACCTGCCATTCAATGAGGAAGTTTTCTGATCATCTAAGAGTACAATTTGGCTCACAGGATTGACCAGTGAGTTTGACCTAGCACACTTTGACGGATGAATCCATTAGTGTGCTCTGAGACTGAATTCTCTCTGAGGGTCACAAGGAAGGCTGAGAAAAAAAATCACAGATTCAGATAGGCCAGGAACCCAAAAACTAGACAGAACTTATATCTGGATAGTTCTCTTTTATATACACATTTTGAATCATTTCTGTCCTTGTCTATTATTTCTGAATTTACATATATATGTAAAAAATATATATGTATATACTATACATATACATATATAAAATGTGTATATGTGTGTATACACATACATACACACATACACACACACACACTCTCCCTCTCACGAAGGGAGAAAGGGGTTTTATTAGGGGAGAGGTAAGAGCTAAAAATGTGTTTTCATCAGCACGGGAAACTCTCAATGTTGAAAAATCCCTTCTCAGATCTACAACTCATCTTTAATATATAACCTCAAGAGTTGCCTGGTATATTAAACAAGAGAATTGCACAGGTTCACACACCTGGTAGATATCCAGAAGTAGGATCTAAACTCAGGTATCCCTGGCTCCAAGGCTAATACTATGCTACATGGCCTCTCATCCTAGAAAATATACTCTGTGTATGGTAGTCAGGCAGCAGAAGGGAACAATACCAAAGAAAGGAAGCAAAAGAGGTCAAGGACATAAAATGGATAATAAAAAATAATATAGAATATAGCAAAAGAGACAAAAGTAGTGTGTGGGGATAGGGGTGGGGTGAAAAGTGGGCAATTAGGAATTTGAATCTTTGTTTGCTCAGAAAAACAGATTTGGAGGCCAAGAAGGCCTAAGAGGTTTCTTATCTCAAGTTGAGTTTGAATGATCGAGCCTGTGGGGACAGGGCAAGGACCCTGGACTAGTTTCAAAGTGGAGCTAGAATCTCTGGGGAAGCTAATGAGGTTTGGGCAAGCTCCAACGATAAGGTAAGATCATTCACAGAACCGCACAAGATCATTCACATTCACAAAATCTCCCTCTTGGTTGCTGACCTACCTTTAAACTCTGTATCTGGTTAAAAATACATTTTTAAAAATATGTCCAAACTTTCTCAGTAAGCTTCACTGAGTTTTATTATGTCCTCTCAAATTCCAGACAAACAATAGCTTCATATGACTATTTATAAGATGCTATTTCCCTTATCATGAAGTCTAGAAGCTAAACCATAGTTTGTGAATAAGACATGAAAGCTTTGTTTGTGTAGCTCAATATCTCCAGTCTTCTTGAAATCCTCCAAGGAATAAGGTAGGAAGCAGGACTCCACCTAGAAACTGCAATGTTCCAGCTTCCTGCTGCTTAGAAATGCCAGAAGTCAAGGAAGGGAAAATAGTTGAATAAAAAGAAAATTCAGAACCCTGTGTTAAAGTCCTGGGTCTGTCACTTAGTACCCATGCAAGTTAAGTATTATGGTGGAATGAAAAGAACACTGAATTAGGGTCAGAAGACTTGCTTTCAAAACTTGGTTGCTACTACCTGTATGGTCTTGAGCATTTTATGTACCCTTTTTAGGACTTACTTTCCTCAACAGTAAATGAATTGGTTGTATTCAATAATAATCATAATGACAAGTTAGCATTTATATATAGCCCTAAGGCTTGTGAAACACTTTACAAATACTTTATTTTAGAAACGGTTTTTGAGATCCCTTTCTAGCTCTCTATAATCCTAATTGATTAAATGACCTCTAAGGTACCTATTAAACAGTAACAGCAAGGTTTGTCATAGTCACACATGAGGGCCTCACTTTACAAACAGCACCATCAACCTTGCTGTCAACATGTGCGCACGCACACACACAAACACACACACACACACACACACACACACAGCGCCACTAACACATCCAACAAATTGAGCAAGATTTTTAAATAAACCGTTAACAGTCAGGCTCTCCAGGAGTGTTTACTACAACTAGAGAGTTCAGGTGATCATTCCAAAGAGCCTTAAAAGTGGCTAGGCCTGGAAGTTAATCAGGGGTCACCTTCAGAGTACTGTGGTGATCTCGTTAAAAGTCCTCAGTCATCTGAAAATGCTTTAAAGCAGAACCCTCAGCCTTCCTGAAGCACTGCTGCTGCTTTTTTTGTTGTTTTTTGAGTGGTGGGATGGGGGAGAGGAGTGGAAGCTTGGGTCCATGTACTTTATCAGTATGTGGAACTCCTAGTGTGGAAATTCCTGCTACTAACAATGATCAGCAATTTATCTGTAACTTTCAGACTTAAAAGAATTGTCCAAGACCTAGATTTTAAGTGGTATGACCATATTCACACAGCTAACAGGACTCCACCCAAGGCATCATAATTCCAAAGCCAGCCCTTAACCTCTGCCTGATCCAGCCTCCTTAACAGTAAAATGGGAATAATAACATCTACCTCATGGAATTGTTGTAAATACCAAAAGAGGTAGTATTTGTAATGCACTTAGTCCAGTGCCGGGTATATAAAAGGTGCTTAATAAGTGCTTATCATTCCCTTCCTCCCTTATCCCTCTAACCACCACACCAAGGGACCTCTCTCTGTTGCTTTATATGGCTCAACAGAAGCTGAAAGTTCTCCCTCCCCTCTTCTCCCCCCCCCAAAAATCACACACACAAAATTGTAACAATCCTGCCATTCGTTTTTTATAAAGGCTGGTTCTTCCCTTCTCATTCAGCCTAGAGTTCAGTGATTATTCATGGGCCCAATCTGACTTCAGATCAACACTGGAGCTTTGACTTTCTTTGTTTCTAAGTTGGGCTGGTTTGCCCTTCCTCAGGCAGGCTGATAAGCCCCTTTTCTGCCCCTGCCCCCACGACCCAACACCATATTGATCAATACCACACAGTGTGGACTAAGTCCATTAGCCCATTCTAGCTCAGAACCCTCAATGTTCTTCAGTCTCCTAGCAGCTGAAATTAAAGGCAAAATTTTTAACAAATGACCATTTGTTAAATATGTTTAGAAAGGATTCTGGTTATGATATGAGTTGGACCCAAATGGCCTCTGAAGTCCTGTCCAATTCTGTTTTTCTCCAGGCCACAGTATTTCCTATTTCTTCTGAATGTCCAAAGTCCCTATAGGTTATAGGACACCCTGAAAACTTTACTGCAGAGCTAATGTGCTGTTCTCTAGTAGTTGGTCTTTGTGCTTCTAGGTTCCCCTACAAGACTCCAGAAATAGGATGTAAAACTCTCAAGGGTAACAGCTGTGTTATTTATTTCTCTGTATCAGCCTCAGTTCCTAGTATAGCACTCAGCTAATGGTGAACACTTAAAAGATTTATTGACTTGAGGAGTAAAACATTAGCTGTCCTTCATACTTGACCATAGCCTTAATGTCACTGCAACTGAGACCCCAAAAGATAATTAGCCCTTTCTGCACCACAGACACTAGAAACTGCCCTCTCTGCTTAGAAGCTATAGCTACTACTTAGAGGTCCTATCACAATCTGTAAGTAAGCTGGAGCCTGAAGAATACCTTTGCTCAAAAATAACTGCCCCATTTCATGATACTGGATACTAGTAGGCCTACCTGCCTCCATGGCTTTCTGGGAGCCCCACAAGTTATACTTCCATGTGAAAAACACAGAAGACTAGGTCACTTATTAACTTTTCCAGTTTACATTTCTTTTTTAGACCGAAGTTCGTTATATCCATGAATTTATTCTACTTCTGTATTGAGGGAAGGAAAATATTTTTTGAAATATGAATTTAGTGGCAACCAAGAAAAACCCTATTAGGAAATACCTACATGATCTCCCTCCCCTATCCTCTACTCCACCCCCAATCTAACCAGTTCTGTTCTTTATACCACAAAACAAACAGAGCCGCCTGCCAAGGACAAGAGAAGGTGGATGCACCCATGAGAAAACAAAGAGGCCCTCACACAGGAGGGTTTCCTGTTGGGCTAGAATACTCATAGCTGCCTCTTGTTCTGGCCAAAATCCATAGATCTGTCACAGGGGAACTTGTCAGTCTTCTGCAAGGATCTGTAGGGAGAACCATCCACTTTCAACATTTCTCCAAATACTTACAAATAACATCTTTTTGCTACCCCATGAAACAGTTTATTTGTGGAACCTGCAAAACTCTTTAGTTCCAAGTGATCCAATTCCTACCTGACTTTGGAGACCTGTGTAGATGTGTCCTGACAGAAGTAGTATCTACAGGGAATTCTATTTATGTTTCAATGGACTCCAAAAGGGGCAATGGTAGGAAAGGGACCTGGGGCCCACCAGAGGCTGCTCTCCTACCTACCCTTACCTAATTGGTCATTAGGAAAAAAAGGTCAAGGAGCAGCTAGGTGGCCCAGAGAATAGAGCACTGGGCCTGGAGTCAGGAAGACCTGAGTGCAAATCCAACCTCAGACACTTAACACTTACTAGCTATGTGACCTTGGGCAAGTCTCTTAATCCCAATTGCCCTGCCTTCCCCCCTCCAAAAAGAAAAAGAAAAAAAGATGCAGATAGCAACTCTTCTATGACTTTAGCTAAATGGTGGTACGTAGTTACAGCTAGAAAAAACATTACTTAATAATCAAACATTCTGGTAATGAGATTCTTCAGACTGAAGTAAACTGGTCCTTGGATAAGATTGGTTATTGCTTGGTCAGTAACAATGACTGAATAAATTAAAATTTAAAAAAGCTAGGTGGTACAGAAAATAGAGCACTGGCCCTGGAGTCAGGAGGACCTGAGTTCAAATCCAGCCTAGATGTGTGACCTTGGGCAAGTCACTTAACCCCAATAGCCCTGCCTTCCCCCTTCCAAAAAAAAAAAAAAAAGGCAAAAAAATTTAATAAACTTGTTACAATGTGTAAAGCCAATTTATTAAAGTTGCATAGAAATTTTACCTGCCAACCTTGTGTAAAGCTTCTATACAATTTCCTTCCCCTGCCATTGTTTTCCATTCATTGGAGCCATCTCCCTTATGCTGAATTCATTAGACACAACCACATTTTCATTTCTGGTTGTCACCTTTTTCCCCCCTCTGGCAACTTTCCCTTTGCAAGCTAAGAAGGCATGCCTGACCTCCTGGGTGATTGCTCAAGATGCCTTCATATGAAAATATTTGCTCGATCTCTTTATATGGTATAATTAAGATTGTTAAATGCCTTAATGGTGGGCAGGGTACTAGCAAAAATTTTGTTGGAGTTACTTCTCACAAAAACTCAAATACCCTACCTTTCTCAACAATCTGAATTGGTTTAGCATTTCTTGTTAAGCTTAAATAGGCACCTCCCCCAAATGTTAGCTTTAGATAGACAGAAGGCCAAACAGAATGGCTCTTTGTTTTGTATTTATGGAGATAAATACCAGAGATCAGGGGAAATCCACAATGCAGTGGCAGTGACATTTGCTGCTACCTTTTCCCTTATATTCTTAGGTCTTCTGTGAGCCATTTCTGACTCTAACTTTAATTTCTAATTTGATAAGAAGTCGGGGTATATGACTATAAATGGGAAGAGCAGCATGGAATTTATATAACAGGGAAGGGAAATACATATTAGTTACCTCGCCTTGACTCTCAAGTTTAGTCTAGGAAGGGACTTACCAATTGCCTAGCCTACTTGTCATCAACATTTTTGTTGTTCAGTTGTTTTCTAGTCATGTCCCGCTCTTCATGGCACCAACTGGGGTATTCTTGGCAAAAATACTGGAGTAATTTGTCTTTTCCTTCTCCAACTCATTTTACGAATGAGGAAACTGAGGTTAAGGGTTAAGTGTTAAGGGACTTTTCCAGAGTCACACAACTAGTGTCTGAGGCTAGATTTGAATTCAGGAAGGTGAGCCTTCCTGTCTCTATCCACTCTACCACCGAGCCAGCCCTATGTCTTCAACACAGAACCTGGCAATTCTACCTTTAGCAATTCTACCAGTAAGTTTCAGAGTCCAATGGTAAATGTGGCAGCAAAATAAAGCAACATCTGGAAACAGAATTTGAGATTTTAAAGTCATACTGGAAAGGGTTACATTCAGCTCTTCTCTGGGTTGTACAAACACTCTATGGCCAAAGATGATTTATTTGATTTAAGGATATTAATAGCAAAATCAATGTATATTAATCACCCACTGTACATACAGGATACAGACTATTTGCACTGCAAATGTAGGCTCTGGCAATAGTGAGCTTTTTAAGCTACCTTCATTCAACAAATATTTGGGCTCCATGCTATTAGATGAATAATCCTGATCTCTTCTCTGGAAAAGTTTCTAATACAGTAGGGACAATAAACTATATATGCAAGTGAATATCACACTAAGTAGTTCCACAAGCAGGATCTAAAAAACAATGCTATAAGAATTAAGGAAAAAAGAGGTCATGCATGCCTGTATGTCTATATGCATATAGATATATGTTTGTATATAGGAAGCATGCTATGCTTCCTGACAGAAGGGGCAGACTCAAGGTTTAGAATGAGACACACTCTTTAGACATGGATAATTAAGGGAATATGTAGATTTGTTTTCCTTTACTTATTACTTAGCAGGATAGTGCAGTGTTGTTTTTTAATGGGGGTGGAGGATTTGGTGAGGAAGAGAGGAACTATTACAGAGCTGGAATGAATGAAAGAATGAAAGGAAGAAAGAGAGGGAGGCAGAGAGGGAAGAAGGGAAGGAGGGAGGGAGGGAGGGAGGAAGAAAAGGTCATTGAAGCAGTCCTTTAAAATGCACAGAAGAGAATAAGGAAGTTTAAAAGGAAACATGATTAAAGTAATTTTGAAAATAACATTGAATTTATTATGTATTTTTTAAAAAGGTAAACCATAATACAGCATTATGTTTTCACATAGTTCTCTTTTTGTGTCCTACTTTGCACATGGAAACATTCTTTTTAGAGGTTATTTGATAAAGAATTTTTTTTTAATTTTAAAAGAAAAGTATTCCATTATGAAAGAGAAAGCATCAAGGGTTATTACCTGGGGATCATGTCCATTCCCAAAATAAAAAATAATGTTAGTGATATTCCTCTAAGGCTAGGGGCGGCTAGGTGGCGCAGTGAGTAGAGCGTCGGCCCTGGAGTCAGAAGGACCTGAGTTCGGATCCGGCCTCAGACACTTAATGCACACAAACAAAAACCTAGCCGTGTGACCTTGGGCAAGTTACTTAATCCCAATTGCCCTCCAAAAAAAAAAAAAAAGATATTCCTCTAAGGCTTCAAGATGATCTATCTTGAGACAGTCCTGAGTTTGACATTTAGCGAAAGGTGCTTTAGAGATCATCCAGTCCACCCTATTCCCCATTTCTCAGATGAAGAACTTGAGGCTTAGAAAGGTGAGGGGATGGCCCATGATCACAAGACAGAGAATTATTCAACTGTATTTACTGATCATCTTCTATGGAAACAGTACTAAGGTGGAGCAATAAGACATTTTTTAAAGTATAATTCAAAGTTTCTGCACTCAGGTAGCTTATAATTTAATGATGCTATACTTA
This sequence comes from Gymnobelideus leadbeateri, assembly GCA_011680675.1. Taxonomy (NCBI): domain Eukaryota; kingdom Metazoa; phylum Chordata; class Mammalia; order Diprotodontia; family Petauridae; genus Gymnobelideus; species Gymnobelideus leadbeateri. The sequence goes on along the minus strand of WOXC01008954.1, from coordinate 204,174 downwards.
AAAAAGACACTAAAGTTTGACAGATTTTAACGATGAGGAGCAGCATGGTAAAATGGACAGAGCCAAGCTCAAAGGCAGGAAAATCTGGGCTCATAACCTGCCTCAGAAACAGACTTAACATCTTAAACTCTTACTGCCTAAGGCAACTCTAAGACACTAAACTGCAGAAAAAGTTGCCACTCTGTATTAGACTTTCCTCACAGACAGTTTCCTAAGACTGCCTGTGTTGTAGGGTGTGTCTACAAAAATGCATACAAGTATGGGACATTAATCTTTGTTCTATTATAAAAAATTCAGAAAGGAAGAACATTTTATATCCTATCCCAAAGCAGATGCCAAGCAAGAACCACATATCACCACCACCAGGCCACAGCAGACCCCAACAACAGGCACCTGGAGATCCTCAGTCTAAGCTAGCATCAAGCAGGACTCCCCTCCTTCATCCTCTCCCATGGCAGGCTGCCCATACAATAGCAGGAGTATCTGGAGGATCCCAGGAAGAGATGGCACAGTGCATAGCCTCAACTTTCGTAGCAGCAATTAATTCCCTTTTCTGTCTGCTGGCAGGTCAATGAACCCCCTCCCCCAATCCTTAATCCCCCCCTTTCAGGGAGAACCCAGAATCTGCTCCAATCCCAACCCTCAGGTACATTCCCCCTTTCAGCCCAAGTCTCACAATCCTATAGAGTAGAAAGGGGAGTGGCATATAAATTGGCAGAGAGGAGAAAATATGTGAATAAAAACATACAGACATGAGTGAAGACACTCTGTGGGATGCATCATAGGTCCCATTTATTTAGGGTACCCACACTATTTCATTAAATCATCATCTGAGGAAACTAAGGCTTAGAATGCTTCAGGGTTCAAGTTGATCTAGTTAACAATTAGCTCAGGCATACTTGGAACTTTGTCTTCCTGATTCCACATGCAGCATTCTATTCACTTTAGCGTGGTGTCTTAATTCTAGTACCTTCCCTCTGTTGATTATTTCCAATTTATACTGTATATATCTGGTCTGTACATAGCTGTTTATAGGTTTGCTTCCTCACTGGACTGTTATGTGAGTTCCTTGATAACAGGGACTGTCTTTTTATATTTTTGGAGGGGGGAAGGCAAGTCAATTGGGGTTAAGTGACTTGACTAAGGTCACACAGCTAGCAAATGTGTCAAGTGTCTGAAGCTGGATTTGAACTCAGTTCTTGCTGACTCTGGGCCCAGTACTGCCACCTAGCATCCCACAACAATAAATACCCCATTGTTAATCACTCCAAATAAAAAACTACACTCAAATTACACCCAATTGTTAGTTGTATTAATGCAGTAGTGAATTTGTAGTAATAATTTGGATTACTACATTAAATCACACCCCATTGTTTTTTCTTAAATGATAATAAATCTACTTACACACACCTAGAATATCTATATGTATCACTTAGAACATTCAGGTTACTGAACAGTATGACTACATCTTGGATATATATTTCCCCCCATGTATGTGGATATGTATGTATGTGTATATATATATATATGTACATATATATAAACACATACTTGCAAGCATATATACACATGTGGTATCTCTGCATTTGATATTTACACACACAAACACTATATCCATATGTGTGTGTGTATATATATACACACACAGTGCGTGTGCGTGTGTGTGTGTGCACTGTTTATTTTTCTAATAAGTTTAATGTTCAGAAACTTATGAAAACCTACTTGGGACAGTTATAGCACTTTAAACACAAGGCAATAAACTCATCTGTTAAGTAAGACACACTATACATCAATGGTCACTAGTTCTTACTCACCTTTAGGATCTTATTCAATTATCATACACTGAGAAGGAGGCTCAATACTGTGGTCAAAAGGTTTATAATCCTGCTGTGCACCAGCCACTGTAAAAATTACTGTAAAACCTGTTTTCAGGACCAGAAGGGTATTAAGTGCTTTATGTTTGGACATTTAGCACAAAACCAATGGCTCAAGCTGAATTTTGAAGTTTGCGGTCTTCCCAGCAGATGTTCTGGTGAGTCATGGAAAAGTGAGAGTCATGTATTGTCTACCTTTGTGATTATCTAACTCACACACCTTCTATCCTCTAGAAAAACAAGGAATTCTAACCCTCTGGGAATAAAAGGTAATTAACTCCAACTGCAGATAACCGAAACTTGGGAAATAGGCTGTCAGGGCTAGTTCTACCTGTAGAATGAGTAGGTGGTTATTCATGCCAATCTATAGACTTTTGTTCTTTCTCTAGTTCTTTGGAGAGACTGGATTTCCCTATCTTGCCCAAACTGGAGATGTGGGCAGCTATTCATAGTCCAATCCCAATAGTGGTCAACAAGGGAACTCTGACCTGATGCTTTCCAAATGGGGCCAGTTTGTCCCTCCTTAGGCAGCCAAGTGGCTCCTGATCGTGGGGACTGCTGTTAGACACTAGGTCATTTTAGTCCTACTGAGGTTCAGAACTCCAAAGCTCAAGTAATGTACCAAGTTCAGCCTCTTCAATAGCAGGGCTTACAGGCAAGAACCACCAAGCTTTAACACTTTATAAACTTTGCAAAGAAGGATATCAATTCCTAACAGGAATTTAATAAATGTTTCTTGAATGAATGAATCAATGAGTGAATATTATGTAAGGCTTTTCTTCCTCTAAAATCCACAAGAAAAAAGGCAAAACAAGAGATTACCTCCAAACTATGTAAAAGGGGACTCTGAACAACTTGTAGAGCCCCAGCACCCAAAGAAGGACACAGAGAAGCTAACCTCCTGCAGAGAACAGCCCAGCAGCCTTGCAGGAAGGGCCAGCATAGCGCTCTGGGAGCCCGCAGCACAGCGCAGAGAGCTGAGCCCAGGTCTGCGTGAGCCGTGGTTTTAGCCCCAGGGCGGCCGGGCCAGCCAGGCCAGCAGCCAGCTGAAGGGACCCCAGAACACCAGCACCTGTGGCAACCCCAGAACACCAGCACCTGTGGCGATTCCAGAATGGTCAACACAGATATGCCTAGGACAAAGTGAGAGGTTAGTGCCCTATGGACTTTGGGACCAATATTTGGGGAACACGTTGGCTTCCTCCCCTGGGGGCTAGAAGCCACTGAGAAGACACTCCATTTTGCAGTTTTCAGTGGCGGCTCCAGCTCCTGGCCTGTGAACTGCAGGGAGATCCAGAGATCAGACCTGGGGGGGTAATCGCTCTTGATTTAACCTCCCTGGACCTGGATTGTGGTCCAGGAGGGGAGGTCGTGGGGCAGGTTTCCAGCTTGCCAGAAATGGAAGTTGGCCCCCCACACGTTCGGGACAAAACTCCCCTGTCTGGTGGTAGAGTTCTACTGTGGCAACAAGCCCAAAAGTCAAGTAATTAAGTGGCAACATGCCAAGGCAAAGGAAACAAAATAAACAGAAAAATGAAACATTAGACTCCTATTTTGGGGGCAAAGAGGATAGAAGCATGGAACAGTCAGAGGACTGTGAGGTCAGAAATCCTGCTCCAAAAGCCCCAAAGGAAAATATGAGCAGGTTGCAGGCCATAGAGGACCTTAAGAAGGACTTTAAAAATCAAATAAGAGAAGTGGAGGAAAAATTAGAAAGAGAAATGAGAAGGATGCAGGAAAAGTATGAAATGAGGGTCAACAGCCTGACTGGGGAAAACAACACCTTAAAAAATAGACTAACTCAAATGGCAAAGGAGGCCCAAAAGGGCAATGAGGAGAAGAAGGCCTTAAAAAGTCAAATTTGCCAGATGGAAAAAGAATCTCAAAAGCTCACTGAGGAGATTCATTCCTTCAGAGTTAGACTGGAGCAAATGGAAGCTAATGACTTTATGAGAAATCAAGATGCTGTTAAGCAGATCCAAACAAATGAAAGAATAGAAGGCAATGTGAAATATTTTATGGGAATAACCACTGGCCTGGAAAATAGATCCAGGAGAGATAATTTAAAAATTATTGGACTACCTGAAAGCCATGATCAAAGAAAGAACCTAGAAATCATCCTTAAAGAAATTCTCAAGGAAAATTGCCCCGATGTTTTAGACCCAGAGGGGGAAATAAAGGTTGAAAGAATCTACCAGTCACCTCCTGAAAAAGATCCCAAAAAGAAAACTCCCAGGAATATTATAGCCAGGTTCCAGAATCCCCAGATCAAGGAGAAAATACTACAAGCGGCCAGGAAGAAACAATTTCATTATTGTGGAAACACAATCAGAATAGCACAGGACCTGGCAGCTTCTACATTTAGGGATCAAAGGGCATGGAATATGATATTCCAGAGGGCAAAAGAGCTGTGACTGAACCTAAGGGTCACCTACCCAGCTAAATTGAGTATTTTGTTTCAGGGGAAAATATGGTCATTCAGTGGAATAGAGGACTTTCAAGCATTCTTGAGGAAAAAACCAGAGTTGAATAGAAAATTTGACATCCAGACACAAGAAGCGAGAGATGACTGAGAAGGCAATCAGGGAAAAGAAATCAAAAGGAACTTATCAAAGCTAACCTATTTACATTCCTAAATGGAAAAACAATAATTGTGACTGATGGAACTTTTCTCAGTATGAAAATAATGGAAGAAGGGTATAGGGTCACATGAATACATATGTGAATGTGTGTATATATGTTTACAGTTATACATGGATAGAGGGCACAGGTTGAATTTGTTGGGAAGGGAGGATATTCAAGGGGTGAAATTATGAGGTGAGAGAGGAAAGTGGCAAGAGGAGATGGGAAGAGACAGGGTAGGGTAAACTATCTCATGTAGAAGAAGCAAGGGGAAGTGGCTGCAGAGGAGGGGAAGAATAGGAAGGCAAAAAGACAAAAACACATTCTCATTGAATTTGGTTCAGGGAGACAATGACATACATACTAAATGGGATATCTCAACCTGCAGCAGAATAGGGGGAAGGGGGATGAGAGGAGGGATGATGGATGGGAGGGTATCCTTGGGGGGAAGGGAGGTTGGAAGTACCCACTATAGAAGAGGGACAGGATCAAGTAGGGAATGGACCAGGTGGGGGTGGGATGGGTGGGAGGGAATTATAAGCAGCCTTGTACAATATATCTACTATGGTAATATTTTGCATAGCTATACATGTACAGCACATACTGAATTACTTATCTTCCCAGAGGGAATGGGTGACAAGGGAGGAAGGGAATGGATCTGAAATTCGAGGTCTTAAAATTAAATGTTTCAAATATATATAAGCACTATTATCAATACTCTTTTGCATGTAATTGGGAGATAAGATGTACAGGCATCGGGGCACAGAGATTCACCTTCCTCTAATGGAAAAGTCAAAGGGGGTAAGGGAGAAGATATGGGAGAGAGCAGGATGGAGGAAGCGATATCTTGTGGGACTGCTATTCTGGGAGGGTGGGTAGGGGGAAAAACGGGGGAAAAAAATTGTAACTCAAAATCTGGTGGAAATGAATGATGTAAAACAGGAGTTAATAAAGCATTTGTTTAAAAAAGAGGAGATGGGAAGAGACAGGGTAGGGTAAACTATCTCATGTAGAAGAAGCAAGGGGAAGTGGCTGCAGAGGAGGGGAAGAATAGGAAGGCAAAAAGACAAAAACACATTCTCATTGAATTTGGTTCAGGGAGACAATGACATACATACTAAATGGGATATCTCAACCTGCAGCAGAATAGGGGGAAGGGGGATGAGAGGAGGGATGATGGATGGGAGGGTATTCTTGGGGGGAGGGGAGGTTGGAAGTACCCACTATAGAAGAGGGACAGGATCAAGTAGGGAATGGACCAGGTGGGGGTGGGATGGGTGGGAGGGAATTATAAGCAGCCTTGTACAATATATCTACTATGGTAATATTTTGCATAGCTATACATGTACAGCACATACTGAATTACTTATCTTCCCAGAGGGAATGGGTGACAAGGGAGGAAGGGAATGGATCTGAAATTCGAGGTCTTAAAATTAAATGTTTCAAATATATATAAGCACTATTATCAATACTCTTTTGCATGTAATTGGGAGATAAGATGTACAGGCATCGGGGCACAGAGATTCACCTTCCTCTAATGGAAAAGTCAAAGGGGGTAAGGGAGAAGATATGGGAGAGAGCAGGATGGAGGAAGCGATATCTTGTGGGACTGCTATTCTGGGAGGGTGGGTAGGGGGAAAAACGGGGGAAAAAAATTGTAACTCAAAATCTGGTGGAAATGAATGATGTAAAACAGGAGTTAATAAAGCATTTGTTTAAAAAAAAAAGAAAAAAGGCAAACAATCACAGGCTGGTATTAGCTTATTAGTAAAGTAAGTCTTTTTACAGTCAATCCTATCAGCTAATATCTTAGCAGATAGGAGAGTTTGAAGCCTTAAGGAACACTTGTCATTTTTAATTGAAGAGTTAAACAGAAAGATGTGTTGTATGTGGCCCAAACAGGATCACTCAGAGAAGAAAGAAGGGGAAATTGGAAAATTACTGAAATTCTACTTATTATGCATATGATTTCAGAGGTTTGTAGAGTGATATTTAGTGGAAGGAGTGCCTCAGAGGAACTGAATTCCAACCTGGTTCTGACAATTACTGGCCATGTAACTTTGGGCAAATTGCTTTCCTTCTCTGAGATTCAGTTTCCTTGCCTGTAAAATGAAGGAGCTAACTTTTTAGTCTCAAAGCCCCTTTATACTCTTAAAGATTACTTAAGGGCCTGAAAGATCTGTTGTTTATATATCAGTGTTTTCCATATTCAAAATCAAAACATCTTAATATAACTAAAATAGTTTTGACCTTGAAGACTTCCTAGAATGAACCCCCAGATTCTTTGAGAACCACTGGGTTATACGACATCTGAGGTCCCTTGCAGTTCTAAACCTTATTTTCCTTTATTATTGCTGTTGTTTTCCCAGGAGACAGCAATTATTCTGCACGTTTGGAAGGACAGTGCAAGTAAAAAACTGATTTTGCAAGAAAAACTGCTCATGGGGCCCTGGGAATAGGAATTCCCACTCCACTATTATGCATGTGTAGCAAATGCCCACATGTTCATAGAAGAAAGCAAGAGTTCTTGCCACAAGAGCCAGAATTCATGAGTGGTCACAGGGTAAGGAATTTTTTTTTTCTGTTAACTATCAAACCAAATCTACCAAAGCTATACTAATGAGGTTAAGAGACTAGTCAATCAGCCTTGTTTGTGTAGTAAAAAGAGCCCAGGATTCAGAGTCTAAGCTAAGCATTTCTATTAAGTGCCTACTACCTGGTTCTACTATAGGGATATAAAAAAAAAATGAAGACAGAACCTAACTACCATGCTGAAGAAAACTCCTAGGATGGTTCCTTACTCGAACACTAACTAGACATATGAACAGAGGCATGTCATTTCACTTACCAGGTTTCCCCCTCAAAGATAGGGATGATGATTTTTTAGTACTGTCCTCAAAGGGTTTTTGTGATGATAATAATAATAATAATGATAATAAAGGGTTTTCAGCTAATATACTGAAAGCATATTCTAAGTTTAAACTGTCATATACAATACAAGTGTCAGGTATAGTTAGTACTGTTGAATGAATACTCCTTTCTTAGACTTCAGTTCGACATAAAAAAGGCAAGAAAAGTATAGAAGCAGTTCAAAAACCATAGTTTTAAATATCATTAAGTCCATGATTTCCAACATGCACTGAAACTACCACCAGGAAAAGCCAATCACATTTATCACCTCATCTGCCTACAGCACTTCCTCTGAATCATATTATATCTTGTATCATTTTCATTTCTACATGTGTCTTATATCTCCCCAAGTAGATTGTAAGTTCCTTGAAGGAAGAAACTGTTATGTTTCCTAAATCATTTATTCCAGAATCATTCATTCACTCTTCAAGCAATGTTTACTGATTTGTCCCCTTATCCAAAGAGCCCCACATATTAGGCACTTAATATATGTTTGTTGAATTCAATTGAATTATCTTGTCCTTCCATTTGAAGGAATTAAAGGCAATATATATTTAAATTACCAAATGGAATTTCTTGGCTATATATAATGGCTATAATTATAATGCCTTGTGTCTGTAACTTAAAAGTGACAAAACAAAAAATTAGTTCCTTATTATAATCACTAGAAAGCCAGGACAGTATACTTTATACATTCAAATTAAATTGCTTGAGAGCAAAGACTGTTTTGTTTTTGTTCTCATATGCTCATCACATAGAATAGTGTCTGGTACATAGTAGGCACTTAATAAATGCTTGTTGCTTGAATACTTGAGTTGATGTTACTTTCAACATCTAGAATTCTCATCCCACTCTTCATTTTATTCTCCTACACACTCTTCAAGGCTAGATTTAGATCTCAGCTTCTTCATGAAGTCTTCAGTCCTCACAAGCAATAAATTAATCAATACATATTTATTAAGAGTCTTTTACATTCTAGGCCCTATGCTTAGGGTTAATAGAAATATAAGACAGTCCCTCCCTTCAAAGACATTGTACTGGGTGCATATAATATATTCATAGAGAGGAGATACATAGACACACAATAAAAGAAAGTGTTTTCAGAGGTTATAGGAAGGGCAGGGAAAATCAGGAAAGACCCGAAGGACATGGCTCCTGAGCAAAGTTTTGAAGGGATTTGGGTTGGTGTTTGGGGGGCAATCTATGAGGCAAATGTGAAGAGGAAAACCATTCCAGACATGGAACATAAGCAGGAAGAGATAGATTGTTCTGTGGTAGAGAACTGAATGTCATGTAGAAGAATCTGTGATAGGATATACAATGTAATCAGTCTGGAAACATAAGACTGAAGCCATATCATTTTAAATGATATTATTTTAATGATTGTAAATGAAAGAGGACTTTGTATTTTATTCTAAAGACAAAAGGAAGCCACTGAAGCTTCCTGAGCCGGTGAGAATTGTGCAACTTGACAGCTACATGGAAGATGGACTGAAAATGGGAGGGAATAAATATAGGGAGACCAATTAGGAAGCTATTACAACAACCCAGGCAAAGGACGAGGTGATGTTACTAGGATGAATGTATTTCAAGGATAGAAAAGGAAAAAGATCCTGGCAACATTGAGGGAAGAGAATCAAAATGACTTGGCAACTGACTGAATTCTGAGGTTGGAAATAAGGGAGAGAGATGAATGAGAGTAAAGTTCAAGGATGAACCTTGGGTTTCTCTAGCAAAGAAAAGAGTATTGGTCACATTGAAACATAAAGTTTCCATTGGGGTAGGACAGAAGTCACTTTGCAAAAGGCTGAGAGCAAGAGGAGCTGGCAAGGTCAAAGTGATGGTTCAAGAATGGGGGTGATCTGGTCATACTTGAAGTCATCAGTTACTAAGTGAATACGTACGGAGAGGCTGAAAATTAGGGAGAGGGGATGATCCAAGGGGGCAAGTTGCCAGGAGAAGGAAAGAGGTGGGATCAAAGGCATAAGTAGAAGATTGGCAAGGGAAAGGATTACTTCATCCTCTTCAACTGCAACAAAGAAGGAGAGGATGAGGGATGATGTTGAAGTCAATTAAAGTGCAGAATTGGGGAAGAGAAGGCACTGGCCCCATATGCACTCATTTTTTTTCTTTCACTGCAAATGAGGTTCTCTATTAAGAAGGAGGGTGGGGTAGCTAACTTGAGACAAGAAGGTTTGTGTAAAAAAAAATAATAAAAGAGGGACTTAGAATTAGAGTACACCATTGAGGACTCAATTACCACATAACACTATCTTCTACCATTTTCTAATTACTTAATGTTTGTTAGTCCAAACAAATACTAGTCTACAGCAAGCAGCCTAATGTAGTAGAAACAGTTCAGGAACAGAAATTTAAAAAAAAAAAAATCAAGATTCTAGTCTTAGTTCCACCACTTCCTAGCTATGTGATCATGTCACGTTCTCTGTTTCTTCATTTCCTTTTATAAAAGAGAATAAAACTTAATGTTTACTGAACAGAGTAATACTGATCCTGCTTCCCTTCACAAAGTTGTTTTAGTGATCAAATGAGAAAATGTGAGCTACAATGAGTTTTTTTATATATCTAAGATATTAATTATGGTATTCTATTTCTCTCAAATGTCCCAAATGTTAGCAAAGTGCTGAACATATCCAATAAGTACTATTTGGTGAATGAATTATTTCTCAGCAGTTTTTCAATAATTAAGACTTTTCACGAACATGGTATTATCCACAAAACTGACCAATAAAAAAAGTCTGATGCTATATGTGAAATTTTTTAAGAGATAGCTCTCTCAGAAGGAAGAAGGGAAGGAATATAATGGAAAATGCAGTTGATATGAAAAGATAATATATTATTAAAAATACTTTTTAAGAGATCAGATTGTCTATATAACAAAGATGAAAATTTGCCACCCGGCCCAAGACCTATGCACTAAGAAATAAGGAACCACAGCCCCCATTCTGCTCTACTTTTGTTTGAAAAGTTGAGATGGAATTTGAAGGGGGGAGGAAAAGGTAAGAGAATAAGCAGAGGGCAAAAGGGGAGATTAAGGGCATCAAACTGGAAAATAAACAGCAGGGATGTTCCGCTAAAAGATTCTTGAGGAAAGTGGATAAAAAGTAAAGAGAACAAATACTTATCCTCCCCATTTCACATCTTTCCCAGCACACAAAAAAATGCACATACAACCTCTGGTTCAACTCAGAGAGAAAATTGCATATAGCAAACTATTGACTATTTTTTAACCCTGATAAGGATTTAAAAAAAGAAAATCAAACTAGTCACCAACTCTGTTCAATACAAAATAAATAGCTGGAATGCAGAAAAGGAAATTGCCAAGTACTGAAATATTTTATTACAAATGTTCTTCCTGCCGTGATTCATTTCCATAGCCTAAAAATACTTTCAAAGTTGGTGAATTATGTCAAACACTTGTCAGAAAGTGTGGAAAGGCCATCAAAAGCTTCCTCCTCCCCCTTCTCACATGCTTGGCAGCTTCAAAACTTGTGGCTAATTGTGCTTCATCATTGAAGTCTTTCTGATGTGGTGCCTGATTTTTTTTTTTATTTACCAACTGGGTCTTGTAGTAGCTTAATCAAAGGGGCTCTGTGGAAAGGAGTTATCCAATCTTAGTAATACCTGAAAATATGGCCTCCAAAGTCACATATAATTAACTCCCCACTTGGGCCATTTTCCAGACAAAAGAATTATCTAGGTTTGTACATTATTGTGTCCAGTTTTAAACAGCAAGCAAGAATCACCAGGCCAAGATAAAATAGAAGTCCAACAAAAGGGTACTAAGAATAGAAATACAACTGGGCAATGTTTCCCCATCACTACACCCCAAAAATGTCTCTTCTGACATTCTATCAGATTGTCCAAAACATCTCATCTCCCTTCATCCCAAAGAAAGTACGGGGAAAGAGGATTAAACATATCTTCAGTATCCTTGGCCATTCCTTTAGCCTTATCTAATTGGCAGCCCCACCCCCCATTCAACTACATGGGACCTGTTGCTCCCTAACCTTGCTGCCTCATAAAACAAAGGAAAATTATCAACCATTATACCTAACTGGCTAATTTATTACATTTTTAGTGTGGACAAATTTCATACTGAGGGTTTTTGCTTTGTTAACCTTTATCTTCAACTGTGGGGTGCAAATGTAGCTTAATCAGTCAAAGACATCAAGTGCATGATAAAGAGTTGGAAAGAACCAAGAGACCATCTGACCATCTATCAGCCTCAGGATCATAGAATCATAGAATCTAGAGCTGAAAGGGACCCCAGAATCCATCTGGTGGAAACCTCTCATTTCCCATATGAGGAAACTAAGGCCTAGTAAAGAGACTTACTTGCCCAAGGTCACTCTGGTAGTAAGCATTAGAATCAGAATTTGAACCCAGGATCTCTTACAAGAGAGGCAATGCTCTTTCCTACTCTACCATGCTGTCCATTAAGTTTCCCCTTGATAAATCTGATTTTAGATCAGGAGTTCTTAACATTTTTTCTCCCTTGGATACCTTTGACATTCTGGTGAAACTTATGGATACCTCCTTGGGATAATGTTTTTCAATGCATAAAATAAAATAAATCATATTAAAAAAAACAATTATGGTGAAATAGTTATAAAAAAATATTTTTAATCATGGATCCCAGGTAAAGAACATCTGTTTTAGAATGACTGGTGGCAGGAGAGGGGATGGTTAATGGTTTCTCTTGGCATTTTCCCTTGAGAAAAACAATAGGACTATGGGGGCTGATCAAGAATTGCTGGAACAGTAAAACTAGCCCATATCCTCCAATCAGGAATCACAGAGTTTCAAAGTTGGAAAGGACCTTAGAACAATGGTCTCTAACTTTTTTTTTTTTTAGCAATACTCCAAACTGTGAAAATTGAGGGGCACTCACACCCAACATGTATATTTGCTTTTCAAAATACATCACACCCATGTGCTACTGTTCTAACTGATCAATTTTATAAAATTTCTACCAGAGATAGAAATTTTGAAAAATTTTTAAAAAGGAATTAATATTTGATCCTAGAATATATAAGGAGTCACTGATGTTTATTATGGATGGGAACAGCATTATCAGACCTGGCTTTTAGGCATTTTGGCAGTTGTATGGAGGACAGAATGAAGAAGGGAGAGAATAGAGATAAGAAAACCAGTTAGGAGGCTATTTATTGCATTATTCCTGTTGAGAAACGATGAGGGTCTTAATGTGATGGTGATTTTTGTGAGTGGAAAAAGGGAAATGAATTTGAGAGATGTAATTGAGGTAGAAATCACCTTACTTTACAATTGAATGGATATATGGAGTAAGGGAAATAGAAAAGTCATGAATAAAGCCAAAGTTACAAACCCAGATGAATGGAGGGATGTTGTTGCCCTCAACAGAAATTCACGATGGGAATGAGTTTGACAGAAGGGCAATGGATTGTTTTGACATATTAAGTTTGAGACTTCTACTGGACATTAAGTTTACACTGTTCAATAAGCACTTGGTAATGGGAAACTGGAACTCAGGAGAAAGAATATGAGAGAGACAGAGAGAGAGAGACAGAGAGAGAGAGAGAGAGAGAGAGTGTGTGTGTGTGTGTAGACTGATAGATACTTAGACAGATTATAGGTATACAAAAGCCCATGGGAACTGATGAAGTCACTAAGCTATTAAGTGTACTGAGAGTAGATTGCCCAGGACAGAAAGTTGAGGAAGATCCATAGTTAGAGGACATGATAGTAATCATGATTTAGCAAAGGAAACTAAAAATTAATGGATAAATATGAGAACTAAATGAGATCAGTGTCCTGAAAACCTAGAGAGGAGGGAGCAAATATATAAGAAGATAAGGTTTTCAACAGTATCAAGTGCAGTAGAGAGGACAAGAAGGATAAGGACTAGAAAAAAGACCATGAGGTCTGGCAATTAAGAGATGGAATAGTGAATAAAGTGCCAGTCCCAGAGTTAGAAGGACCTGAATCCAAATCCACTCTCAGACAGCTGAGTGACCCTGGTCAAGTCTTTTTCTCCTATTAACCCTGTTTGAATCAGTTCCCTCATCTATAAATGGGCTGGGCAAGGAAATGGCAAACCACTCCAGTATCTTTGCCAATAAAACCCCAAATAGGGTCACAAGAATAGGACACGACTAATCAACTACACAACTACAAATAACTTTGTAGAGAGCTATTTATTATAGTTGAGTGAGGAGTCAGGGGTAAATAAAAAGGAGAATGAAAATCTCGAAGACTGAAAGAATGGTGGCACCTTTATCCAAAGAACCTAAGTTCAGAAGAGAGGTAGGTTTTGTAGGAAAGATAATGCAATCCACAATAACAAAGCATTTATAGTGCTTTAAGGTTTACAAAGTGTAAGCTTACAAAACTATAAAATGGGGATGATAATAATAGCATCCACCTCACAAGGTTGTTGGGAGGATCCAATGAGATAGCATCTGTAAAGTATTTAGCACAGTGTCTGGAATAGAGTAAGGCTTTAATGAACACTTTACAACGTGTTCATTATCTCATTTGATCCTCACAACAATTCTATGGGTTACAAGCTATTATTATCCCTAATTTACAGTGGAGGAAACAGAGGTAGAGGTTGAATGACTTGCCCAGAGTCAGACAGCTAATGTCTGAGGCTGAATATTATCTCAAGATCTTCTTGACTCCAGGTCAAGTGTGCTTATCTTTTCTACTTAGCTGTCAACACATACATGCATGCTCATATTGTCCTATCAATTCTTTTCTGCAAAAATAATGAACAGTGTATGTGGTGCTGGGCTTATTCAGTGGCCAATGCCCCAGATAAGGAATGTCCTAATAGGCTGGGAAGATGGGAGGCAGTAATGGAAATTTTTTTTCTGTCTAGGTCTGGTTATGTTACAAACACCCTGAGAAACTCTGGGGTAGTCACGAATGAGAGTGAGGAAGGATTTGCACTGAGGAGGAACACTGAAGAGAATGCTGCCATTATGCTGGAGGCAAACTCAAAATTGACTTTAGGGAGGAGGGATGAAGGGAGACTCAACTCATCTTCCATCTTTCTGTTACATTCCATAGCCCCAGTTTTGGAGAATGATGCCTTAGAGGTCATCTCATCCAAACCTACAGATAGAGGAGAATGATAGATGTTTGCCACTGGCAATCACCTGCCAACCTTTGTCCACTCTCAGGTAGGAGGATAAAATCGGGATAGAGATTTTATAGAGTCTTCCAGCGCTTCTACTAGCCCACTCTTCCTTTCTTGAGAAGTGTGGTACAATAGAAGTTATGAGAGACTCAGATTTAAGACAAGGCCTGGGTTTGTATCCTCCTACCAACATGTACTAGTAGTGTGAATATGGAAAAGTCTCTTTCCCTTTCAAAAGGTTGACTTTGCTTCCTCATCTGTAAAAATAAGGATACAATAATGCCTATAGACAGTTGGGTAGTGAAGTTGAGAGCACACTGGGCCTAGAATCAGGAAGACCTGAATTCAAATCCAGCTTAGACTCTTACTATTTGTATGACCCTGGACAAGTCACTTATCCTCTCTCTGCCTCAGTTGCCAAAAATGTAAAATGAGGATCATAACAGCACAAGGTTGTTGTAAGGACCAAGTGAGATAGTATCTATAAAGTATTTAGCACAGCGTCCGGAATACAGTAAACCTTTAATAAATGCTTGTTCCCTTCCCCCTGTTCCCTAATATCTATTTTATAGAATTATGAGAATTAAATGATATAATGTATACAAAACACTTTTAAAAAATCTCCTTCAAAAGGTGTCAGTTGTTGCTGCTATTGCCTCTGGACTCTAGCTAACTAGACAAGAATATATAATCCTACCCCACCCTCCTTATTAACAATTTCTGGTTGTGAATCCTTCCACATCTCCCTGCTCAGACTGAACTCTGGTCTTGTACTGCTATATTCAGCTAACATGCAAGATTCAGCATGGTGGAAAGACGTGTCAACTTTTTCCATCCACAGTCCCAACCTCTCCCCTCTACCCCTGACTGGTATCCATCTATGTCCCTACCCTCCCTCGGTTCCAGGATTCCCAAATGGTGTAGATGCAAAAAGCATTCTCTGCCTCTCCTCAGCTATACAGCTCTTCTGCAGGAACAACATCTTAATGCTCTACTCTACACAGTCAACAAGCATTTATTATGTGCCAAGCACATAATAGTGAAACAAAGAAATGCAAAAACACAAATCCTTACCCTCAAGAAGCTTAAATACTAATGAAGGAGATGGCAAACAACTATGTACAGACAAACTATATGCTTGTATGTGTGTGTATACATATATACATGTATCTATATAGATGCATACATAGGATAAATCTCAGGGGGGATGCACTAGCCTTAAGGGGGAGGGGGAAAGGTTTCTTACATAAGATGGAATTTTAGCTTGGACTTGAAAGAAGCCACGAAGAGATGAAGCAACAGATGACCAGAAAAAATGCACAGAATACGGAGATAAGAATGGAAAGGTCACAGGCTAGGCTGAGCTAACTTTTCTCTAAAAGGGTATGGAAGCCCTCCTCTAGACTTAACTGGTTCAGGAAGACTAAGGCTTGGGCCATCGATTTAAATTCTTAATGGCCTACAAACAAGCCAAGAAAGAAGGAGTCAACACTCCTCCTTTAGGTTTCTGACCTATGGGCCATAGTGGGCAACACTGAGGCAAGGGAAGCCATACTCAATGTCACCAATTCTAAATATTTCTTTCCTGCTCTAACAGCCTTCCACTGCTTTGGCCAAGTAAGCCTCCATTCACTAACTGTTAGATGTTCTAATGGCATCTCATTTCTTACCAATCTTGAACCTTTACTACCAGACTGGCCTGAGTGAGACCTGGCCTGCTAATACTACTGGCTAGCTAGCATCTGCCTAGTCCCTTAAAATGTATGAAGCACTTTACATATGCTATCTTATAGCATCCTTATTCAGTCTCACCCCTATGATGACTGCCATATTTCTGCTTCCCTTTCAGAGTCTCTACTGACTGCTTCTAATCCTCCATTTAAGACACAGATGTAGCCACATTACTCTTTTTATCTAGAATTTTCCACTGCCTCTAGGATAAAATGAAAATGTCTCAGTTTGACATCTAATGTCCTTCATAATCTGGGACCAGCTTACCTTTCAAGATTATTTTTGCTTATTACCTTTCATCTACTTTGTGTTCCAGATAAATTGTCCCTATTTGGTATTCCCCTAAACTAGGTATGCGTCTCCCACCTCCATGCCCTTCTCTGCATGGGTGCCTGTACCTAGAATATCTTTCCTCTTCACCTCAGCCTCTTGGAATGATGAATTAAAAAAAAAAATAATGCTTAGCTTATTTCATGACTCAACTCAGGCATCACCTCCTGCAGGAACCCATACTGGATATTCCTAGTTTGAAAGCTCTACCTCTTATGCGATCAACCTGTACTTCTCTGTTTCCATGTCCTTGGTAGAATGGAAAAGTCCTTGAGGGTAAGGACTATTTTTTATTTTGTTTATTTGCTTTTATATTCCCAGCATCATGCCTTACACACAGTAATCATTTACTAAATGTCTTATTGGACTGCAGATAACTGGGGATGGAGGACAGGAGGTGCTGGACCTGTTTCTTAAGGATCTTTGGCAGTGGGGAGCATATGTTAGAAAACAACACAAGGAGTCTGGACCAGAATAAGAGGTAGAATCCAGAACCTTTGTTCTTAACTCATATACAATGTAGTAGGCAATGTTTACTGATTGACTGATATATCCTAGTCATTGACAGAAGAGGGCTAAACTAGTTTAAAATAAGGGTAAGTATTCTGAAAGGTTTGATTACATCTTACTTGACTGGTGATGTGGTCATTATCCTGGTATAATCTGGAAAATAGCTTCTTCTAGTAGAATATTATGGTTAGGCCCAATTTAAAACAGAACCTCTTAATTAAAGCTTAAGGGTAAGAACAACAGAAGAGCTATGAACAGTGTAGGGGATAAGCTTGCAAAAGAAAGTTGCTAACTTATTCTTAAATTCACAATCAAAGAAAAGGATAAGCAGCCTCAATTAAATAATACCTCAAAAACCTACTGAGTTTTTTTTCTCCTATTTTCTCACACCCTTTTTAGTTTACCTTTTATCCCTCACTTCCTTCTCCTCCCCATTTATTTCAATTAATTCCACAGAACCCACTAAACTATCCCCACCCCATTTTTTATCTCTTCCCCATCCCAAGTTTTTAACTTTTACCCCCTCTCCTTCTAGGGAAGTGCTCTTATTAACACATTTTACAATTGAAGAAACAGAAGCAGAGGTTAGGTGACTTGCCCAGAATCATACAACTAGGAAATATCTTCGGCTAAATCTGAATTCAGTTCTTCCTAACTCCCAGTCTACTGCCTGCTGGCTGCCAGCTTCTCTTCTCTTCTTAACTAATCATAACATAGAATTCAAGGAGAGATTTATGATTTACATTTGTCATATTTACTCAAAAACATCTAAAGTCCACTGTTTCAAATTTTTTTTTTTTTTTTAGCAAATGAGTTAAATATGTTAGATTTTTAATAATGGGGACTTGCTGTTTACCTAACCATCTGCCTATCTCTTTTTCCCTTCTGCATAGGGTATCCACAACAGAAAAAAAGATTTTCCATGGCTTAAAAGAATCCTAGGCCTCTAAGGCTTAGGTCAAGAGAATACTTATGACATTTGCTATGGGTCTCTTCTACCATCTCAATTTAAAAAATTACCAAGTCCAGTGAAAATAGGATAAGAAAATTTGGTTTATGATAAGATGAGGTACAAATTATGGTAAGATTTCAGATTCTAAAATTTTAATTAAGTCTACTTGAAAAAAGATAGCTCTCTAATAGCTTTTTTAAAAGCAAAGTTTAAATTTTATTTTTCTAGGTTACCCCTTAGCCAAATGCCTTCGCTGTACTGAGAACGCATAGTTTCAGTCTGCAGGCATATACCTCAGTCTGGTCTGTAAACTACAAGGAAGTAGAGAAGGCAAAAGGTCACCATGGCCAGTCAGTCTGGTTCTGCCTGATGCCTGGTCCCTGACCCATACTGCTCCCCAGCTGATGAGTCCTGTCGCATGATGCAGCTCTGAACTCTGTGACTCCTGGTAGTTCATCCTAGTTTAGTCTGGCTATGCCCGACTGATCTTGCTATGCCCTTTGAGATCCCCCAGAAGGGGATCTGGTACATTGTTAGCAGAACCCAGACCACAATGACACCTAACAGATGGCTTCCCCTAATTAAATTACCATCTGAATGGAAAAATACATTCTTGCCAAGTAATTTGCCGCTTGCAGGAAAGAGAAATGCCCACACCCCCTCAACCATTCACTAGGGAGAAGAAAGAACAACCTGAAAAGGTAAGAGTCTTGAGTTCCGGCAAATCTGAGCTGGGGGCACTTACCAGCTCTGACCACGGGCCATGCCATTTTTAAAGTGAGGATAATACTCAGACAGGCTGTGAGTTATCACCTATTATATATGTGGGCTCATATTATTTACTTCTAACATGTAAACACTGTGTAACTATTAAAGAAGTGGGAAAGCAAGGAGTTAGAAAAAGACTTGAGTTATCAATTAACCCAGCTGCCTCATTTGACAGAAAATCAGACCCCATCGACTACCTTCAGGCACAACAGAATGGAATGCTTTGGTTATTCTGAGAATTGAGGGAAATCAGCCAAGGGCTTGTTTTTGTTTGTTAACAAATCTAGACACAAACAAGGGAACCTCCTATCTGTCTTATTTCTAACAGTCTCTTCCTTCTACACTCAAGGGAATGCCCTTGCACGTTTATTTTGGAAACCTAAAGCATAGATTCATTTATTTCTACTGAAAAACAGCTGACTTAAAAAAAACCCTTTTTATAGGGGTCATTCTCCTCTCTTTTTATCCATTTCCTATTTCAGTAAAGACTGTCAGAGAAAAGCTGACACATACCATCATTAACTTTGTGTTCACGACACTTGTATTTGCACAAATGCCTTTTAACAAACAGTCAACTTTTTCACGTCTGACAGCAAAGAGATTCTTTGGTGGAAATAATAATTCAATTTGACAACTGTTTATTAAAAATCTGCTATACACAAATAGAGTTACGACAGGTAGGGGGTCAGTGGATAGAGTGCTTGGCCTGGAGTAAAAAAGATCTGGATTCAAGTCTGGCCTCAGTCATTTCCTCACTGTGTGACCTTGGGCAACTCATTTAACCCTGTTTGCCTGACTTTTCCCAAATGAGCTGGAGAAGGAAATGTCAAGCCACTCTAATATCTTTGCCAAGAAAACCCCACAGTGAAGTCATGAAGAGTCAGACACAATTGGAAAATAGTCGAACGTATACAATACACTGTGCTAAATCATACATTTATAAATACATACAAAAATAAAATAATCCTTGGTCTTAGGCAGCTTACAGTCTTAATAGGGGAATTATTAAAAACCTATTTTTTAAAAGTTCGTGAGAAACCTAGACCATGATCTTTACCCAACAGATGAGTATTCAGAGGGAAGAGTTCATAAACTCTTTTTTATTATTTTTTTATTTTTTTTTAAAGCAATTGGGGTTAAGTAACTTGCTCAATGTTACACAGCTAGTCATTATTTATGTGTGGGTGCTCATTTTCTGAGGCCGGTTTCGATCCCGGGTCATCCCAACTCCGAGGCTGGCGCTCTTACTCACTGCGCCACCTAGCCACCCTGTGAGTTCATAAACTTTTGCAGAAAATAAATAGGAAAGGACTAATGATGAAGCATGCTATCTCTCAACTGACAGAGGTGATAGACTTGAGATGTAGAATAAGAAATACATTTTTAGATGTGGCCATTGTAAGAATTTCTTTTGCTTGGTCACCCATTTTTGTTACAAGGGGCTTTTCCCCTTTTTCTTTCTTTCAATGGGGGTGGAGGTGGAAAATGAGAGAAAATAAATGCTTGTTAAATGAAAAAGAAATTAACTAGGAATATACTCCATATCTTTTTGGTTTCATCTTTTCTTTTTTTTGATATCACAAGAACTCTACACAAATTCCCCCTGGCCCAAGGTATACTTCAAAACAAAAAACAGCAATTTGTTCCCTTTTCACTGTTTGAAAATTTTAAATGGTCCTCTCATTCTAATTTTATTAAATTCTTCATTTTCTTTCTTTTGAAACTCCTTACCACTCTAGGCAATGGTATCTTCAACTCCACAGCTGTGATTTACTGACAGACCCAACCCCTTTTTCCTCCATGCAAGCAAACTGGACTTGCAAGTTCTCCTTGTTCAGTGTTAAACTGGAAATGTCATGTGAGAAAATTCACCCTTTTGAGGCCAGATGTTGATTTGTCTTGTTCCTGTTCATACATACACACTCTCAAGGCCGTTTTAGAAGCAATTGTTTGAAAAGCAATTCTTTAATTCCATTGGTCACACGAATCCAGGATAGGATGGATGACTGCCTGACTGTACCCCTGCCATCATTTGCATGGAAAATTTCATTTGCACAGTTTTACTTGTAATAATACATACTTATAATAATACATGCACATACACACATGTGCACATATTCATGTACATCTCTGTGTGTATGTGTACAAATACCAACTCATGCATATTCAAACCAGTATTTTCTAAACTAACTCAGTGACAGAAAATGTTTTGGTATATCAGAGATATCAACAGACTAGCAGAGTCAGGATTTCTAGGTTTAAATCCCATATCTATTACTGGATCAGCTGTGTGACCCTGGGAAAAATCACTTTTCCAGGCTTCAGTTTCCTCCTCTGCTTAATGCAAGTGTTAGACTAGACAATCTCTAAGGTCTCTTCCAATTGTCTAAATCTCTGAATGAATATATTAAAGGAAAATAGAAATCCTTACAGAATGGGGAAGGGTGGGTATGGGATGGTATCAGTAGGACAGAACCAGGACTGCTGGCACATACTACATCTTGAGAGAAAAAGAAAAATTGAGAGTGAGGAAATCACTTATTTTCATTCTAAAAAATTATTATAAATATTTTTGTACCTATGTAATTTCATAGAGAGAGTTTTTAGAGAGAATTATAAGTAGTGTCAAAGTGTTCTCAAGCTACTCCTATTAGACAGACTATTAGTACGCTAGAAAAGTAAAGGTGGAAATCATCATACTAGATGCTAAACTATTGTTGTTATATTGTTTTTTAAAAAAACCTGGGTTCAAATCCCTCTTCTCATTTATACAAAGTGTGACCATACCCTCTCAGTGTGTCAGTCAACTCTCTAAGATGATGTTAGAGGAGGTGCCAAGCTTTAAGACCAGTAATCTTTCCACTAAAGTTCCTCCTGTTCCTTTAACTTTATCCTACTTGTCTTCTACCCCCATATCCTTGTAACTCAATATATCACAGGTTATTAACTAATTAGTTATTAATTAATAGGTCACACAGACCTCTCTAGCCCTCAATTTCCTTATTTGAGCAAGTTAGACTAGATGTCTAAATTGTTTCCAGGGCTAAGATTCTATGATATTATGGCTAGTACAATACGGATACTGGACATGGGAAGAAGTCTAGTTCAGTCCAGGGGTGGAGAACCTGTGGCCTCAGGTGTGACCCTTTGACTGAATCACATGTGGCCTGATCCAGACCAATTTCATCCTGGTTTATCTTTACTGTCCAAGAGACATTTATTTAGGACCACAGATTCAATGTTGTATGGGACCTTGGAAATCACTTTATATCCAACACCTTCATTTTACCTATGTGGAAACAGACCCAGTGAGGTCAAATGATTTGCTCAAGGTCACATACAAGGTAGCATAGAGCATTCATGAATCACAACCAGAGCCTCCAATCCCAAATCCACATCACAATGCCTCTTTGTGAGAGCACTAGCTATTGCATCTGTGCCTTTTATTGTGTCCTTCTGAAACCTCAGGACAGCTAAAAAAAAAATGTAGCTGCCTTTTTATTTATGACTTAGGGTATGCAAAATTTACCCTGAAATTGGCTCCATTTCACAAAGGTAAGATGGAAAATTTTCGGCAAGGAAAGACCCATGTCATCTCTGAAGAAAGGTCATTCTAGCAGAGGTTGACTTAATGCATAGGTCCCTAACCCAAGGGTACACTGACCCTGTGGAGTCTGTACATGGATTTTGAGAGGTTTTGGAACTTCAAGGGAAGGAAAAATGACAATTTTATTTAAATATAATTGGCGTCCTTTGTAATCCTATATATTTTATTTTATACATTTAAAAACTATTTTGAGAAAAGATAAATAGACTTCACCAAACAGCCCAAGGGGCCCAGAAATTAAGATCCACTGATATAACTAAATTCCTGGGAGGCCTAGTTCAGTTTTGCCTTCCAAAGACCCTAAAAGGGAACAATCTTTAAAAACAAAAAATAAGGCTTAAGAAATAATGTGAAGGAAAAATATACTTCTGTGTATAGACAGGATTCTTTCAAGCACGAAATTCATTATCCTAGGAAAAGTGGAGACACTACATCAAGCCCACCTCCTTGACCTTGGGTCTGTAACTTCTTTGTTAAATGAACACAGTGAACAAACAGAGAGCATGGGATGTATATGAATGTCAATGGCAGGCTCAGGGAAAGGATTAACCTCTCAACACAGAGTTATTTGAATGTCATATTATCCTTCTAGTTCAATGCCAAGCCAGTCTCCTACTTATTACCCTCAAAGTTTAGTCAAGGTCATAAGCAGTAGATTTTGAAAGATAGTAAATCATTAACCCCAGTTCTCTTCTGGTCTCAAATTTGCGAAAGAGGCGCAAACTTCCACATTGTCTTCTCACAGTTTACCACTAGGTCCGATCATTGAACACCATACTGGGCTCTTGAACCAGATTTGGGAACAGTCTGATCCAACACATCTTTATAGGCTACAGAAGAGCACTATACTAGCTACCAGAGGAGATACAAAGTTTAAACGACATGCAACACTTTAGCATTTTCAAAGCACTCTAAATATATTATTTCAGTCAAGACTCAAAATACCCTAAATTATAATATGCATTACAATGTTATCCCCATTTCCTAATGAGGAAACTGAAGCACAGAAAGGTTATGTGACTTGCCCAGGGTCACAAAGCTACTACGTATTAAAGGTTGGATTTCATCTAGGATCTTCCTGATACCAAGTCCAACACCGAGCATTGCTGGCACACTGCCTCCCACAGGTTCCTGACAACAAGGAGTTTACAATCCAGCAGGGGACTAAAATGAAAGTTACAAAATAAAGTGTATGTGAAGAACAAGTGGTTAGGTCAAGCCTGTAAATAGGACTGAGTGGAAGACTGGCAGAAACTAGTTCATGGCAGGTTAGGCAGGTGGAACCAGGGTAGGGACCTTCTTTCATGCAGCTCTGGAGCTCTGTGGAATGAAACTTCTTGGAATGAAGAGTACCTCATTTCAACCACTGTCCCTTCTCCCCTAAAGCAAAGGCATTTGTACAACTAATAGCAACATATATGTAGAGCATCTGCTGTTCAGCTTTCAGAAGGTTGGTTCATTTCTGGTTTGGATTTGTTAGAACTCAACTCCAGCTCCATTTCAAGAGGGCAGATAGAATTATTTGATATAGACAATGGTTTAATTGTACAACTACTTGCCATTTTCCTTAAGTTCCAGTTCAGAAGCAATGACTGCTCCACTATTTTCTCACTTAATCTGCAATCATTTAAATTTCTATTATTTGGTCATCTACCCAGTGTTTTTCCTCATATAGAAAAAACATGAATAAGTCTTGGACTAAAGTTCAGTGTGAGAAAAGATCAACTAACCTCTCACTTCACATCTAAGAGTATTTTCATAATCCACCTCTAACTGCAAGACATCTTTTTAAATTAATGATATGTAAATTCCCATCCTAACTAAAAAGAAATGCATTTTCCCTCTTTTATTGTCAGCCTACCCACCCCCAAAAGGATTAGGAAACAAGAGAGAAGAATTAAAAAGGGAAAAAATTATGTTCAGTCATTTCCTCAACTTAGAAAATAATTTCCTGGAAGATAAGACCCATCCATGTCTTTGGAATTTCCTGTAGAAATATTCCTGTAGAACCTCTCAGCATCTTTAACCTATGAAGTTGTCATGGGACAGCCAATATCACTTTGGAACAGTTGTAACAGCTGTTGGCTAAATAGATATATTAATTACACCAAGGAACACCTTTGCCCTTCCTTTTCTCTTCTTTCTCTCTTTCTTTTTTCTTCAGGAAACTGACCTCATACTGGCTGGAACGGTCCAGTTTCCTTCAGATTCCTGGAGTAGAAGTTTTTGCTTTGCATCTGAATGTCAACATAGTCCTACCCACATTTTTCAGGATCCTAACATATGGTTAATACCAGGAAAATATGACTTACTTTGTAGTTCAAAATTCAGTAAACCACACCCACTCTCTTAGGGAGCTCATCTGCTCAGATGGTTTCTATTACCATCTGTAGACAGTCAGAATGCCTAGGACTTTCTCTGCAACTCTAACTTTTTTCCCTCCAGCTAACTATAATACTTAGTGGTCTGCAAGTGACCTCCAATGGAAAGGCTTGCCACAATCTGAACTTAACATGCTGTTCAGATAGTAGTTAATAAAGGATCTGCTCTACTTCAAATTCTGTGATTCTTTGAATTTTAAACTTTTCCTGCTCTCCACATTATTTTCTGTGCTATCCAAATCCCCCCAAACAATGTAACACACCATCTTGTCTGTGCTCAATTCTTATTACCATTTACTCTGCAACCAAAAGACACCAGTTATTTTTACACAGAATCACTCCAATCTGCCCTATCATTTCTATATGATAGAATCTGGTTGATATATGATTATATATCAACCTATATGATACCTCCAAATCTATATGATAATACCAAAACCACTGTATTGCTTAATTATCCTCTTTTTTTTTTTTGCATTGCTGTAACTTTTCCCATCAGGTTCCTTTACTCTAATCTTTAGTCTACAACCCAAAATTAAAGACTTTTAATGACCATATTACTCCACTATGTAAAAACCCTTTGATATCTGAATCTCTACTGCTGCTGAATCAAGTTAAAATTCCCCACTCTGTGGCTCAGAGACCCTCTGATGACTACTGGCTCCCCAATAAACCTCTGATGCTTTCTGATCAATGCAACAAACAACATTTACAACCATTCAAAACTTTTGACCTTCAAAAAGTCATCCTTAGAACTATATAAAAACACAAATAACCTCAAAACAACTGGCAAGAGACCATTGACATCAATGTTAAAGATGAGACCTTTGAGATAATTTAGTTCACACCTCTCATTTTAAAGGAGTAATCTGAGACCTAGAGAAGGAAGTGATTAGCCCAAAGTCACCAAGCCAGATAAGTGGCAGAGCCAAGACTATGTACACCTGCAAACTCTCAGTTCAGTATTTTTTCCACCATATGACACTATCAAACATGTACATATGTGAACCTCCTTAAAATAACAGATGTTTCCCTAAAAGTTATATTAGTTAAAATTTTCTTAATTGAAATGTTTTAATTTTTTAAATTAATTTTTCATTAATTAACCAAGGAGACTGGAAAAGGAACAACAGAGCAAACCCTCTTAAAAAAGCAAATAATCTATTTTTTTTCCTTTGTAAAAAATTACCCCTTTTGGAAAGAAGACCTGACTAGGAGTAAGAAGTGTTGCAATCTATTCCTGGCTCTGTCATCAACTAGATTAGGAAAGCTGCAATCCCTCTGAGTCTCAGTTTTCTCATCTACACAATGATTCTATGTTCATAGATCCTGTTCTATTTCTTACAGTTTCTTATTATTCAGAAGATTGCTTTTTATTTTTTATAACTTGATGCCACCGTATTTCAGCCTCTCCTCCATGTTAGTAATACTAAAAAAAAAAAAAAAAGACCAACACCTTTTTCCTCTCCAAGAAAGTCTTCATGTTTCATCTGAAAAGCTGCTTTTCACTTGCTCATTTCAAATAGCACAAGTGTCCAGGTGTTTCTTGTGTTTCTACCACTCCCAAACAGCTCCTCATCAATATGTACAATCCCTTCTAATATGAAGTCAAACAGTACTATTGGGTCTACTAGGGGCTTAATTTGGGACCAATATCAGGAAGACATGGCTAATGATCTCAGTGGAAAATTCTCCTTTCCATCCTTGCTGAAGATGTCGGGCCAGCCAAAGAAAACTGTAAACTTCCACATACCCCTAGTTTCACTGTTGCAGAAAACTAATTGACTTGGAATGGCAATTACTTGGTCTCTGGGGTCAAAATTCTACCTTGCAGGGTTGTTGTGAGAATTAATATTTGTAAAATTCTTTTTTTTCCCCTTGGAGGAGGGAATGCAGGGCAATTAGGGTTAAGTGACTTGCCCAAGGTCACACAGCTAGTAAATATTGAGTGTCTGAGGCTAGATTTGAATTCAGGTCCTCCTGACTCCAGGGCCAGTACTCTATTCACTGTGAGACCTAGCTGCCCCAATTTGTAAAGTTCTTACTGCAGTGTCTAATACAGGACAGGCACTGCACACTATGTTATTCCTTTTCCTAACAGTCTTTTTTGCACATAGTAGGTGTTTGATAAATGTCTACTGAATTTGAATTTTCTTGTTGAAGAAAACCCTTTGTAAGGAAGGCCTGGAGACACAAATTGAAATGACTTGTCTGTGTAAGCAGTAGAGATAAGAAGAAAATAGGGAACATCTATCTATACGTTGTCCTTGTACACAGTAAAAACCCCATCACACAGCAGTGGCTGGTAACCTTCAGGAAAGAAGGGGCCATCCTTTCTACCCCACTTGTCACTGGAAACAAATTATGTACAATGAGAATTTTTAATAAACATTGGTTGTACAGAATGGTGGATCCCCTATCGTGACTATCCCCTGAGACTTCTAGACAAAAGTCTAACTTGAACCACTTGACTTTTTATATAACTTTTAAATACAATTAAATGCTTAATGATGCAATTGGAGCTGTTAGAAAAATTGAGCAGTCTTTTGAAAGGAAAAAAAATCAACACCAAAGCAGTAATGACCCTGGGGGTTAAGTTAAAAAGCACTTCATCTCATTCCAAAAAGAAAAAAAAGCATTAAAAGTACAGAACACTACAAAGAAATTCCCGAGGCCCAGCTAAGGATTTCCGGCAGTTAATACTTCATAAAACAGCCTTCATTAAAAAGGCTGCTGGCTTTTCTGATTATGAGTAGAAAATGAGAGGATCTCTCCCCTCCATTTGTGTTTGTGTTACTCTGTCCTGTGGTGGCGACTGTTAGTTTCAATTGCCCACAGAGAATTTTTCTGCCCATGGAGGAGGAAGACTGGATAACTGGCATATGTTAGGATTATGCAAGAAAATTGACTGGTTTTATTAAATAGTACCAAGCTATAAGGAAGGCAGTCTTGTCCTTTAGTTGCCAAAAACCTCCACGGATTAACACTGAGGGCAGCTGAATTTTTAACATATGTAAATAAAACCACGTTCCTCTGTGTTATATTTTCTCTGACCTCATAATCTATTATGGTAGGTTTCTTCTAATGCCTTTACCTGAACTTTCCCTGTAAAATTCTGTCTACTTTGAGGCCTAAATAACAAGTTTAAACAGGTAGGGGAGTTTTTCAATGCCTCAGGAGACAGCAACTGGGTACAAGGCCTAAGGATTCCCAGAACAGTGCCGTAAAAATGACTCAAAAAAACTGCTGAAAATTCCATTTGTGTTAAGGGGGAATGTCAAGAGAGTTTAGGCAGTAAACAGATAGGGAAGACCTTGTACTGGCCTCCAGGATTACATCAAACCCCCCCTGTTCTTAGACATTCACAGACATTCACATTGCATGTACCTAGGACACACACAACCTGAACTCCTAGGGAGAGGAAGGACAGTGCTCCTGGGTATGTCATAGGAACAAAGAATTATACTAGATGTGGGGCTAGAAGGGACCTCAGAGGCCATCTAGTCCAACCCATTATTTTAGAAATAAGAAAGCTGAGACCTAAGAAAGCCCAAGGTCACATAGACATAAGAAACAAGATGCAAACTCTAGTCCTAGAGGAGGAAGAGGAGGAGAAAAAAAGGAAGAGAAGGAGGAGCATATTAGATAATACGATAGGGCAGCTAGGTGGCACAGTGGATAGAACACTGAACCTGGAATCGGGAAGAACTGAGTTCAAATTCCACTTCAGATATTTAATATCTGTGTGATCCTAGGAAAGACATTTTGAAATTCTCTCAGCCCATTTTCTCATATATAAAATAGGAATAATAATTATAATAATAATAACAGCCACCTCCCAGGGTTATTGTGAGAATCAACTGAAATCATATTTGAAGCTCTATATAAATGCTAGGACTATTTTTAACAGCATTATTTCCTTTTGGTGACCATATATACTCTTATTTTCATTCTTTCTTTGAGGATAAGGAAGGAAGGAAATAAGCATCTATTAACTATCTATGTCCTAGGTACCATGCTAGGTGCTTCACAAATAACTCATTTGATCTTTCCAACAACCCAGAAAGATAAGTATTATTATTATCACAGTTTTATAGTTTTGGACATTTAAGCAAAATAAGTTAAAAGTGACTGGCTCAAGGTCACACAGTTATTAAGTGTCTGAGGCTGGATTTGAACTCCTGATTCTAGGCCTAGTGCTCAGTCTACTGGAATAGGAGAGAGTATGGTACACAGCCTCCTTCTTTCATGGCTAAAATACTCTTATCTATAAAGTTCTAGTACAGATAACATCCTCAAGATGAGATTCCTCATGGGGCGGCTAGGTGGCACAGTGAATAGAGCAATGGCCCTGGAGCCAGGAGGACCTAAGTTCAAATCCAGCTTCAGACACTTAACACTTACTAGCTGTGTGACTTTGGGCAAGTCGCTTAACCCCAATTGCCCCACCAAAAAAAAAAAAAAGAGATAATATTCTTCTATATCTACCCCAAAACTGGTTTTTTTGACATCTCTAAATTATCCTTAAACACCATCTAGAGTTC
The DNA here is from genome assembly GCA_011680675.1 of Gymnobelideus leadbeateri. Classification (NCBI taxonomy): domain Eukaryota; kingdom Metazoa; phylum Chordata; class Mammalia; order Diprotodontia; family Petauridae; genus Gymnobelideus; species Gymnobelideus leadbeateri. The sequence goes on along the minus strand of WOXC01008954.1, from coordinate 174,801 downwards.
AGGTCAGGTGAAAGCCCCAGGCCAGTTGTCAGCTGCAGGCCATACCAGTCTCTTGAGAGAAGAGAAACCTGAAGCCTTTCCAGATGTGAAACATGATTAAAGCAGAAAGACCAGGGCAATGAAGAGCAACAGGATACTTAGCAGTCTAAAAGCTCAATAGTTTTAACAGTGAAAGCAACTGAAGCCTTAACATGTGTAAATAAAATGAGCTTCAACATCACCACCCAAATCACACTCCCTCAATGTCACACTTTCTATGATCCTATAATCTATGCCTGATGGGTTTCTTCTAATGACTTGCCAAGATCATTAAGGAGATTTCTGCTTTGTGGAAAAACTTGGCTCTATTTGTTGACCCTGTTAGGCAGAAAATGGAACACAAAGCAAGCTTCGAAGTAAGCAGAGAAGATGCTATATAAAAGCAGAGAAAAATGTGTAAAATACCCAAGTAAATCAAGGTACAACAGTTACAATCTCCAAAATGCCCCAGTGTCAAGAGCCAAATCAGAGAAGAGAGAGGAGAAGTGGTAAAGACAATAGCATATACCCTGTCAAAGACAATCACTTATCACAGAAAGAGAAAGAGACACAGAGACAGAGACAAAGAGAGAGAGAGAGAGAGAGAGAGAGAGAGAGAGAGAGAGAGAGAGAGAGAGAGAAGAGAGAGCTTCACTGTTTTTTCTTTAGCACATGGGAGAATTCCTGGATAAAAGGATTAAAAAACTTTTTTGAAGGTAAATGAGTAAGAGCACAGAACGAATCACAGTGTCTGCCTTTTACAAAATCATAGGATCACTGATTTCAGAGCTTCATGGAACCTTAAAGGCCTTCTACTCCAAATACCTTCATTTTTACAAATGAGGAAACTGAGACCCAGAGGAGGTAACGGATAAGCACATGTTCACACAGGAAGTAACAGAACTGTCATTTGAACTATGGTCCAACTGTTAAACAAGGATGCTAATCCCTGGGCTTAATCTACATCAAAGATAATATCATATAAACATGATTTGACACAGAGAGCTAGCATTAGTCCCAGAAGGGGCGTACTCAGTTGAAATCTGACCACCTCATAAATAAAGATACTTAGGCCCACAAAGATTAAATGACTCATCCTTGGAGGCTCAGCTCAAATGCCACTTCTTCTACATGAAGCCTTTTTTGATCCCCCCAACAGCTAGTGCCTTATCTCCCAAAAACCCTTGTATAGAACTAATTTATTGTATACATTTTTATGTTATCTCCCCTCTTAGAATATAATCTCTTTGTGAATAAGGATTATTTCATTGTTTGTACTTGTAACAAGTACTTTGTATCTATCTGTGTTGTACTGAACACATAGTAGCCATTTACTAAATGTTGATTGAATGATTCACTGACATACTCAAGGATACACTGATGGTCTAAGTAGCAATGCTAGGTTCAACTCCAGGTCCTGTGACTCCAAATCTATGACTGTTTCCAGTAGACCTGAGTATTCACATGGTATAATTAACTAACAACAATGAACAATAACAGTAACAACAACAATAATCAAACAACAATAAACAATTTAAGGTCTGCAAAGTACTTTACAAATATATCTCATGTGATCTTCACAACATCACTGGGCAGTAGATACTATTATTATTCTTACTTTATACATGGGGAAACTGAGGCAAAAGTAAATGGATTTGAATCAGTCTTCTGACCTTAGGCCCAGTGCCATGGCTATTGAGCCACCTAGCTGCACCTGGTAGTCTACAATTAATTTTACATTTTCCTCCTTTATTAGTGGACATTTTAAGATAAAATCAGAAGCAGGAAGAACTACAAAGGTGTCATCCTCCAGGAGAAGAAGGAGGGCATTCTGTATAGACAACTGTTTTTGAAACAAGAAAAACCTAGGTTCAAATTCCACCTCTGAAACATACAGGCTATATGACCCTGGGCAAGTCACCTAACCTTTCTTGGCTCTTGGCAATTCCCTAAGCCTATGTTTGTAGAAAAGATGCCAACCAGCTCTGGTAGAGACCGTCATCTGGGAATTCTCTATCCCTAGGAAATCCATTACAAGCCCAGTACCTATCCTATGTCACTCTTAGCCACTGGTGATGTTTCTCTTCCCTCTCCAGCTAAGAAAGTAGATATATTAGTAACCTGCAGCTTAGGATTATATGTTCCAGTTTGAAATTTAAAAACAACTCATCCATCTCTCTCAAAAAGCACATAATTGGGGCGGCTAGGTGGCACAGTGAATACAGCACCAGACTTACCCAAGTTCAAATCCATCCTCCGCTACTAAACACAAAAACTAGTCATGTGACCTTGATAAGTCATTTAACCCCAATTGCCCTACCTTCCCCCTCAAAAAAAAAAAAAAGGCAAATAAAATAAAATAAATAAAATTCAAAAAGCATATAACTTTTCACAATTAGTCATGACAAGATTGCTGTTCCCTCCATATTGGTCACCTTGCCTGGAAATGTTTTGTTCTTTTAAAGAGTAATAAGAATAGGCCGATAACCAATGCTAAAACTAGCAGGACTCATGAATATCTATCTACACGAGGGGTAGGGAACCTGCAGCCTGGAGACTGTGTGTGTGATCTACATGTGATCAACATGTGATCTGCACCTTTACAGCTCCATTCTCTTTTGAGGCAACTAGTAGGAGACGCTAGGAAAAGAAAGCATCATTGTCAGGAAATTCCTTCTGGCTTGAGAGGCTGGAACAAATGACTGTGGAAAAAGGGAAGGGAAGGTCACAACTGCTAGGGGGGCTCAATATAAGCCCATAATCTTAAGAGTTGGAAAGGACTTCAGGGCCCATTTATCTCAACTGTCTACAAAACTTAGTGCAAGTTAATGAATAAATATACATCTTCTAACTACATTTTTCATATTTTACAAGGAAAAGTAGATCCCACAATAATAAGATGGTGATGATAATAAATAGCATATGGCAGACAAAAGTTAAGTGACTTCCCCAGGGTAAAACAGCTATTAAATATCTGAGTTCTTCTAGAATTCAGGTCCAGTACCCTATGCCCTGAGTCATCAAACTACCCTCTATCACTAGATTTGAAGTCAGAGGACCTATGTTCAAATTGTTCAGATGTCACTTATCACCTCTGTAGCCTTGTATAATGGTAATGGGAATTTGAAGATCTTCCCTGCCCCTTGATAGGCTTAAGTGAATTTGAGGACATTCCCTGATTTGAAAATAAACTCTGTCCTCTAATAGGCTGAATGTGGTCACATGGAGCCTGTGGTCGGAGACTTGGTTTTCAGGAACACCCACACCTTGTTACTTTGTGATTGGGCAGTGGGTCAAGAGGGTTGTGATGTTCTCTGACCCTGGAGACAGCTATATATACCCTGATGTGAGGTTTTGCTTTGGGGCTCACTCATGGGAAGAGTTGTGTGATTTGGCCGGATGAGCCTCTGGTCAGCCATTGAGCCCTCTGCTTTGAAAACCCAGATGTTAGTACTTCTCTCTCTGTTAACTGACTATTTATATAATGATCAGACAGCTGGAAACCCTATCTGCTGGTCTGTTTCTCTGCCTGTATTTTTTGTCTGCTTCTAACTTCTATTTGTATTTTCTCTGAAATTTTTCCCCTGAACTTGGTAAGTGAGATATGTTTGATTAAATAAATATTGTTAACCCCTTTTTGAGTTGCTTTCCTTTAAAAAAAAAAGCAGATCAAAGACCCTGTGCTAGCAGCCATCCTGGGCTGGGTATGATAAGGTGCTTGCTGCTATACATTGTCAGGCAAGTCCACAGGTCCATAATCTATAAAATGAGGGAGCTAGGCTAGATGGCCTCTAATGTCCCTCATAGCTCTAAATCCATTGTCTGATGGTCATTTCAGAATGAATGCATTAGTCAAAGATGACAAAAACATTTGTATACAACTCTAAGAGTAATCAGATTGGCATTTGAAAATACTTTAACCATTCCTCCTATTCCTATTGCCACCTCACTGACTGAATTAATGGACCAGGTTATTCATTAAGAAAGAGAAAATAAATCTATGAATTAAATATGCAACTAAAAAAAGTACAAATGGATTAATGGAATAATATGAAACAAATCTGGAAAGAAAGGTTAGAGTCATATTATAGAAGGCTTTAAATTCAAAGATGGGGTGGCACAGTGAATAGAGCACTGGCCCTGGAGTCAGGAGGACATGAGTTCAAATCTGGCCTCAGACACTTAATACAAAACTAGCTGAGTGACCTTGGGCAAGTCACTTGACCCCAATTGCCCTACCTTTCCCGCCTCCAAAGGAAAAAAAAAAGCAAAAAAAAATCCAAAGATGAATATTTTATGAGGGTGCCACTGAATATTTTTAAACAGCGGAATAACAAACCAAAGCTTATCCAAGAAGATTATTTTTTAACAGGCATGTGGAAAATGCAACTCTTCATACATCAATATAGCATTATAACACCATATAGGTATTTAAATATACCAGAGGAATACAGCAAACCAAGTTAACTAATCTTATCGTTCATTGTATCAATTATGTCTATTATCTTCAGTTATGTTATATTAATTATACTATGTTATACTAATTCAACAGGGGAAATGTGGGTAAGATATTTGATACAATGTTTCCATCCAAAAGTTTGAGCTACATTGGTGCCTGCTGGGTCAAGTAGTTAATATCGAAGCTAGGATTTGAAGCAGTCCAATGTGGTCTCCTCCACATCACCGCCCCTTCCTAATTCACTGTGCAGTGAAAGGAGTACTGGATTTGGAGGTCTAAGCTCTACTCTTTATTCACTGTTGTGACCATTGGCAAGGCTTTTTACCTCATTGGCCCTGAGTTTCTTCATGGTAAAATGTGTGAGTTTGACCAGATGACCTTGAAGGTCCCTTCCAGCTGTAAAGCTATGATCCCATGATCCAATTCAACAAATATTTATTCAGGGACCACTTACGTGCAAGGCACAGTGTATGAGTCTGTGGATTGATTATTCTACCATAATTATAGTGACAACTCAAATGCAGTAAGCCCCTCTTTCCAAAAAGCTTCATGGTAATTTACTGTTTTTCAATTATGGAATGGTAATTGCAAATGACATGAAATGAAAACTCACTTTGTTTGGCACAATAATAAAAAGCCTGGGAAGCAGCTATATAACTGGGTTGTTATAATTTGGGGACAATTACAAATAGCCATTCCTTGATTTGCCTGTCTTAGCCTTTTTTATATTTGATTTAATTTGATGGAGAAAAGTGAAACTGAATTAATTTTCATTGCTTTGGGGGGCATAATTCTGATTTTCTCTCTAATTTCATTTTAGTGCAATAGCTGGTTTTAATTGTTATTGACCTTTATATCCATATATTATGGGAAAACAGTATTGATCCATCAGGGGAAAACAGAAGACAATACATCTAATACTACATTTCCTTGTTTCATTTACATTTATTACCTATGGCCTTTGAATCTAAAAGTTTAATGTTAACAGACTGGGTTTTGGGTAACATGCTCAAGTGTAGAGAAGGGTGACTGTAAAGTAGCCATCAGATCTTAGGAGACAGAAGATAGTGTGGTAGGAATAGTACAAATCTGGGAATTAGAAGATCTGCTTCTGCCATCATGTGAACTGTGACAAGTCAGTTTCACTGGGCTTCAGTTCCCTCATTTTTAAAAATGAGAATGAAACATTTTTCCTACCTACCTCAAACACTGTCATGATTATCAAACGAGAAAATATATTTGAAAAAACTTTGAAAGCTGTGAATCAGTACCCAGAGGTTCTAAAATTCTTTGGTCTCAGGGCTACTTTACATTCTTAAAAATTATTGAAGACCTCCCAAAGAGCTTTTGCTTATGTGAGTTATATCTATCAATATTTATTTCCATTATAAGAAAATATCAGTATTATTGTTTAAACAATTTTGACCTCAAAGACTCCTGGGAAAAGGTCTTGGAATGTACACCACATTTTGAGAACTACTGCAGTATACAAACTGAAGATGGTATTGTTCGATGATACATAGTGTTCTGTGATCCAAGCCAGAGTGGACTCAGTAATTTATAGTCCTATAAGATAAGATTGACATTATGCTACATTGCAAATGTTGTCAATTTTTTTCTTTCTGGCTACTTGCATTACTTTTTTCTTGACCTGGAATTTCCGGATCAGGGCTATAATATTCCTAGGAGTTTTCATTTTGGAATTTCTTTTAGGAGGTTACCAGTGGATTATTTCCATTTCTGTTTTGTCCTCTTATTCTGTGGCTTTCAGATAGTCTAATGATTCTTAAATTATCTCCTTGATATCTTTTTTTTACCTCAGTTGCTTTTCCAATGGAGTGCTTCATGTTTTCTTTTTTACTTTTCAATCTTTTGACTGTTTTTATTACTTCTTGATGTCTCACAGAGCCTTAATTTTGACCAATTCTAATTTTCAAAGAATTATTTTCTTCAGCAAGGTTTTTCTACCTCCTTTTCTAAGCTGTTAATTCTCTTTTGACATCCTTCTTCCTTAGTTCTTATTTCTTTCCCCATTTCCCCCTCTACTGCTCACAAATGGTTTTTAGAATCATTTTCTACCTCTTTTTCCAAACTCTTGCTTTAACTCTTCTAGGAAGTTTTTTTTGGACTTGTGTCCAAGGTGCATTGTTCTTTGAGGCTTTGTTTAAATATGTTTGGAGTCACTCTCTTCTTCTGAGTTTGTCTTGGGCTTTCTCACTGCTGTATTAGGTCTTTATGGTGATATTCTTTTTTTGTTTGCTCATTCTTTTAGACTTATTCTTGACTTTGAAGTTTATGATAGTGCTGGGCTATGTGTACTTTCTTTGTGGAGGATGTTTGTTCTGAGATTCCAAGTTCTTTTACATCTTGACCCTTTACAAGCTTGAGTTTTCACAGCTCAAGCATCCCTATTTTATAGCTGAAGAAACTAAGGCAGGTAGAGGTTAAGTGACTTGCCTAGAGTGACACAGCTAATAAGTATCTGAGACTAGTTTTGAACTCAGATTTGACTCCAGGCCTAGTGTTCTATCCACTGTACCATCTATTTATATCACACTTAACAAAGTCTGCTGTAAATAAAAATTTTTATTATTATAATTATCAATGTGTATATGTATATGTCTAAATCTCCTGACTTTCTATGGGTACTAATTCCTCACAGAAAAGAAAAATACTGTGCTATGAGAAGAAAGAAAAGTTCAAGAACAACTATAGTGGAGGACACTGAAAAATTGGGGGCCACTACTGTGGCAGAAGGTAAGTGGTATGAAAATAGCTGATCACTGATGGGAGAAGAGAGGTGTGACCTCTGTTTATAGAAACAAAATACTGTCAAGGTCACCTCTTCCTGTCAGCTTTCTCTCCTTTACCTTCTCCTCAGACATTTTTTTTCCCAGAATCTCAAAATCAGGTTCTCGTGAAATCACTGTGCAGCATAGAGGAATGAAGTTACAATGTTCTAGTTCAGTGAAAGGAAGTAATAATACCAGTTGGCTATAGAGATGCCAAGAACATAGACCAATGGTGGAGAGGAAGACGTAGAGTTAATGCCTGAACACTAGGACATACATGCCCATGGCCTTCACAGCATACTTTTCAGCAAGTATCCTCTGAGAGGAAGTAAAAACCAAAGGCTTTTCTTAACATGGTTTTGTACTGGGAGAGTGTTCTTAAATGTTGGGTGGGGCAATATGCCAGAAAGGTCGGCTATTATAAAGTAAACTAATGTAAAAAAAAAATTGTAAGTAAAGCCTATGCCTTAGGAGGGTAAATTTTCCTTGGGTTTCCTTGGATCATGAGTAAGGTTACTTCAGCACTGAAAAAAGATTATGCAAATTCAATGTAATCCTATCTCTTTAATAAAGGATGAACTGTCATCGGTGGGCTAGAAATATCTGGGGAACTTCTTTAAGCAGCACACAAGGTCACAACCCCTTCCCATTTTAGTGACCATTTAATTAGTTGCCATGGTCAAAAAAAAAAAATCTATATCATTTAGTGCTTACCCTTTTGGTGATGAGCCTTTCCACATCTAGCTGAGATACCTGGTCCTCAGACAACAGACTCATAATCTTATCACCAGCTCACATTCAAGCCTTTCCAGGTTGCCCAGACCAGAGTTTATGCTTCCTTACCACAGCCTTCAGAAACCCAAAATCTCCCTGCCTAGAGAAGTCATTGAATGAGGACTCTAAAGAAATATATGTGATAACCCTCTGACAGACTGTGGAGCATTTAAGAAATGTGAGGCTAGAAAGAAGGACTAACAAAGTCATCAAGGTCATCTAGTAAAATCAAATCTTTGGCAATGAAGACATTAAGGCCCCACAAAGCAAAGTCTATGTTTACACAGGGGTTAAATCTAGAGCTCAGATCTTCAAATCTAGCACCCTTTTCACTACACCATGAGCTGAGAAGAAACAGTGTGATGTTCCAGAGAGAATGATGAGGTAGCAGAAAAAACAAAAGTATGGGTTTCTGGTCATGGTTCTGCCATTAACTACTTAACCTAGGACCATCCCATCGATAGCATATTAATTCAAGTATCTGGATTCAAACTTTGAAAGTAATAAATACAAGTTTGGGCCAATGAAACACATTATTTTATTCACTCTACAGGAGATGGCTAGCTAATTGGAAAACTATAATTGATTATGTTTCTGGAAATCAGTTTCCTTGCTTATAAAATGAGAGGGATGGACCAGAAGATTGCTAAGGTCCTTTGTGGCTTCAAAATTCTGATGCTCAGTGTTCTATTTCCTCTCTCTCTTTTGTCTAGGAACCGTATTCAGATAAAGAGCAGGGCACATAAATATTACTAGGCTGATTTACACAAGAAAATGGATTTTCTATACCCTCATCATACTCTATTGAAGTATTACATGAAATTTCAAAATACCTATCTTTTCATCTCTCTTCTTTCAACAAACAACATGAAAAGGACTAGCACACCTGTCAGAATCTGACAGGTTCAAAATCCAATAAAACCAAAAGCCAAGATTCAATTCTTTACAATGCTGATCTATGAAGGGTACAAGGTGTATTGATAAAGGCAATTAACTGCCCTGAAAGTTAATGACAAAAATGATGAGATCTCCAAAAAAGGAAAAGGAACTAAGTCAGGATGGAAATACTATAGGGCAGGGATCAAAGATTTCTAGTTCTAGGCTCTATTTCTTCTCTCATATTCCCTTTTGCTCTAGCCATTTAATAACCAGAAAAATACTTTACAATTAAAAAATAAATAAATAAATGAAGTTAGAGCAAAAAAAAAAAAAACAAAAACCCACTTTACTCCAAACCAAGGATGAATGCTTTGAGTAAATGAAAAATGAGTGTTTTAGTAAACCTGGAATAATTTAAAGGACTTTTTAGGATCACTATGGGCACATGATTCTTTTATTCCCAAGCCCCCATGACTTTCTAAATTAATATCTAGGAGGCAGCGAGGTGGTGCAGTGAATAGAGAACCAGAGAACCAGGAAGACCAAAGTTCAAATCCAGCCTCAGACACTTAACACTTATTAACCGTGTGACTTTGGGCAAGTCACTTAACCCAAATTGCCCTGCCTTCCCCCCTCCAAAAATCAAAAATAAAATAAAATAAATTAATAACTGGAAAGAAAACTTTCATCCTTTGCTCATAATTGTGTTTGATTTCAATGCCTTGAAAGAAGGTGAAAACATTTTTCACATTAACAGATGAAGAGAAAGTAATTTATTTTTTTGTTTTTTCCATCCTTTGTTTCAGTACCAAATTGGTAAGTACCCTGTTTTAAGATCCACCACAATGTGTCAGAGAGCCCATAGTCAGTTCACTTACCTTGGTGGCTTCTTCTACACTCTCTCTCAGAGCCTGGAGTTCTGCATCATACTGCTCCTTGAGTTTATCCATCTCCTGATCATGGCTTGATACTTCTTCTTTTAATGCTCCCTTCAAGGCAGTGAGTTCTCTCTCTCGCTTTCTTAGCAGATCTTCTTGCTCTTCTTTGGCTATTAAAACATCTTGTAGATCCCGCTTTGTTTGTAACAATTCCTAGAAGAAAAAAAGAGAAAAGGGTAGGAGGACAGCAAAACCAGAAACTTCTTAACATATAGAAAAATGATAATATTGATGACCCATGTTGCTCAAGAAATTAATTCAAATTAAAAATACCTGATGATGAGCTAGTGAATATTTCAGAATCCTGTGCTAAAGAAGGTTATATCGTCATTCTAAATTAATAGGAAATTCTAAGAAGAAAAGTCACTTGCCTGGAAAAATCACACTCTTTTGAAAGATTTATATTACTAATAAAATGAAGAGCCTGTTCTTATCATATCAGACGTAATTATTCTAAAATATTCCTCATACTCTCTGGGACATTTTTTCCACAGAGTTTATGCCCAGTGGGAGCTCAGAGGCAGGACTATAAGATTTTAAAGAATTCTTAAGGGGGCGGAGCCAAGATGGCGGAGTAGAAACAGCACTTCCAAGGTGCTCTGCCCCACACCACCTCCAAACAATGTGAAAGGGGAATCTGAACAACCTCTGGAGCCCCAGCACCCACAGAACAACGCAGAGAAGCTAACCTCCTGCTGAGGACAGTCCAGCAGCCCTGCAGGGAGCAGCCAGCGCAGTGCTCTGAGAGCAGGCAGTACAGGGCGCTGGGAACCCACAGCGCAGCGCAGAGCCCAGGCCGTTGTGAGCCTCGGTTTTAGCCCCAGGGCAGCCGGGCCAGCAGCTGGCTGGAGGGACCCCAGAACACCAGCAGCTATGGCAATTCCAGAACTATCAGTACAGATATGCCTAGGACAAAGTGAGAGGTTAGTGCCCTATAGACTTTGCGACCAGTATTTGGGGAACTCTTCGGCTTCCTCCCCTGGGGGCGAAAAGCTGCTGAGGAAACCAGGCACAGAGGCCATTTTGCAGCTCAGTGGCAGCTCCAGCTCCTGGTCTGCAAACTGTAGAGAGATCCAGCAATCAGTCTGGGGGTTAATCGCTCTTGCTTCGACCTGCTTGGATCAGGATTGTGGTCTGGGGTGGAGGTTTGGGGTGGGTATCCAGCTTGCCAGAGCGTGTGGAGGCTTTACAGAGGGCACCCAACCTCCGGAAGTTGTGAAGACCCCACATTTGGGACGGAAGCTCTCCTGTCTGGTAGCAGAGTCCTACTGTGGCAACTAGCCCAAAAATCAAGTAATTAAGTGGCAATATGCCCAGGCAAAGGAAACACTTCTGACTCCAGGCCCAGTGCTCTGCTCGCTGTGCCACCTAGACGCCCCAAGGAAGGGATGATTCTTAAGGGGTGAAGTCAAGAGGTGAGAGAGGAAAGTGGCAAGAGGAGATGGAGAGAGACAGGGTAGGGTAAACTATCTCATGTAGAAGAGGCAAGGGGAAGTAGTTGCAGGGGAGGGGAAGAACAGGAAGGCAAAAAGGCAAAACCCTATTTTCATTGAATTTGGCTCAGGGAGAGAATAACATACATACTAAATGGGATATCTCACCCTGCAGGAGAGTAGGGGGAAGGGAGATGAGGGGGGGGATGATGGAGGGGAGGGCATTCTAGGGGGAGGGAAGGTTGGAAGTACCCACTTTCGAAGAGGGACAGGATCAAAGTAGGGAATGGAGCAGGTGGGAGGTGGGAAGGATGGGAGGGAAATATAAGCAGTCTTTTACAATATATCTACTATGGTAATGTTTTGCATAGCTATACATGTACAACACATACTGAATTGCTTATCTTCCCAGAGGGAGTGGGTAACAAGGGAGGAAGGGAATAGATCTGAAATTCGAAGTCTTAAAATTAAATGTTTCAAATGTATATAAATACTGTAATTAATACTATTTTGCATGTAATTGGGAGATAAGATGTTCAGGCATTGGGGCTCAGAGATTCACCTTGCCCTAATGGCAAAGTTGAAGGGGGTATAGGAGAAGATATGGGAGAGAGCAGATTGGATGAGGGGATATCTAGTGGGACTGCTATTCTGGGGTGGTGGGTAGGGAAAAAATGGGGGGGAAATTGTAACTCAAAATCTGGTGGAAATGAATGACATAAACCAGAAGTTAATAAAGCATTTGTTAAACAAACAAAAAAAAAAGAATTCTTAAGTGCAACCTTCTCCATGTGTGACCGTGAACAAGTCACTTAACCTCTTGGCTTCAATGTACTCATTTGTATACTAAAAAGTATTGTACTAAATTATTTCTACGATCCCGTCTCACCTCAAAAATCCTATGATACACACAAAGTACACTGTAACTGCTGCATTACACTGTACCTTTGAGAATACATTAAAGTCAGCTAATTTGCCAGTGTTGCTAAATTGATGAAAAAATTCTAATTCATGTTTCTCAGAAGCCATGACATTAGCTCTTTCAAGGGATCTTATAAAACAACCTCTCTTCCCAAGTGCTGCTACAATTAGTCAGATGAGCTGATGTCTGTTTCTCCTTGGAGACTGCATTGAGGTTATCTCTGAATCTTCCTTTCTAAATTATAATTGCTCTCTTGGCTACCTGCTAGTTGTCAGACCTTCCTTTGGATTCCCTGAAGGTAAGAAATTCCTGATGTCCCCTACTTGCATCTTCAGAGCAACTTTCCAGATTCTGACCCATTTCCTGTAATCATGTTTCCCAATTGTTTGGTTTTTCCAAAATATCTATCTCTCTTTCCCCTCTTATCTTTCCCAGGATGTGTCTGTGGTTTGTTCTGCTTTGGCCTTTGTTAAGACTGCCAACTCATAGCCTGGTCTCTATCAAAATTCTATTATCTAAGGCAGGCATTATTGTTTAAGGGGACAGTATCACAGTAGTCCAACCAGATTATAGCATCAATGCTCATCACTGAAGCCTATCAAAATAGGGAAAATGAAACACAAAGGATTTTCAAAAAATCAGCTTCAAGAAACATGTCTTTATTGCCAAGTACACCAGGCCAAAAAATGAATGGAAAATACAGGGAACTTCCAGGAAATCTTTCTGCTTAAAGATCACAAGATCTCTCTGGAGTGAATCTTTCTTGTGGGTGAAGAAATATTTTCTGGGCACTCAAAAACAAGTGAACAAAACTAAGATGAACCTAAGTCACAGGTAGAAAGATTACATCAAAGTGGACAAAACCAACACTAAGCACTAATTAGATGTGATACTTTTAAGCTAAGTATCAGAGGTAATAAGGGATAGCATTCAAAATTGCAGCAACAAATCACTGGCAAAACATAAATCAGGCACAATATTTTCAAAGGTACTGAAAAGTCAAAAGACACTGACAAAAGCTATAGAAATGATGATGAAAAAACCCTACTTGTATGAAAGCTGCTTCAGTCTTATAAAACTTCCAGAAATGTAAGCTATTTTATACTTTCCAGAAATCACCTGCTTAAGTCCACCTTTACTGGAAAGGGATAAATGACCCAAAGAGCAAACTGATAAAGGGATTTTTTTTTCCCAAAAAAGCAAGCTTCAGAGCTGCAGCTGAAATTAGCCCTTTGGTCCTCTGTCTCATAACCATTATCAAAGGATTCTGTATGTAATGTGCAAATTGATGACCCTGAGTCATCTGGAAGATATTAAATTTATTATATTCTATTTGAGAAGTCAAGGAAAATGTATGATACATTTTAGAAAGGCTTTCATGAAACCCAAGTTAAAAAAAAAAAGTCCCTACATATAAAGGTTAACTATTAGCATATCGAGAACAGCTTATCCCTCCAAAGTCTCATACAGCCTGAATTTTACTATGCTTTGCCTCATGTCCAGAGTTGGAAAAATTGATAAAGAAATAGATCTATGGAAGGTCCACTAATAAAACCATCAATTTAAGGTTAAGTCTGGAAGTTCTGAGAAACTTATGAAAAGAATTGGCTAATTAAAGTTGCAAATTCAATCTAGATCATCTGAAATGATCAAAATGTGTCAGCTCTCACCTATTCTTCAGTCAACAACACTTCCTCAGTATCTACTTTCTATATATTTCATTGTCATTTAGTAGCTTGCCTTGGCCATAGTAAGTGCTTAAGAAGTGTTTCTTCACTTCCTGACTTAGCTTTCTTTCTTCTGTGTAGGTCTTCAATGGTAGCATGTTGTACCCTACTAATGCCCTCCATTAACTTTTTCATTGCCCTTTGGGTGAATTATAATTTTAATTCGTTGAAGAGTGTGATTATTAATGGATTCTGAGCCATATAGCATCATTAGAAAGTGATATTTGTCTTCCAGGAGCTTACCTTATGATGGGTTAGAAAATACACAAATAGTGCAGCTAGGTAGCAAAGTAAATAAAGTACGGGCCCTGGAGTCAAGAGAACCTGAGTTCAAATTTGGCCTCAGATTCTTAATACTTACTAGCTATGTAACCTTGGGCAAGTCATTTAACCCCAATTGCCCTGCCTTCTCCCCATTCAAAAAGACCAAAACAAAAGAAAGAAGGAAAATACACAAATAACTATGTATATAAAAGATAGCCAAAGTAGACAGAAAGCAGCCTCAGATGGAAGGTATCAGCAGAATGAGGAAATGAGAAATATCTACAGAATATGAAAGTTGAGGTAAGCTTGAAGAAAGTCGGGGGGGGGGGGTTACAGGGGAGGCAGGGCCAGAGAGTGGAGGTAAGGGGAGAAAACATTCTAATCAAAGGGGACAGCCAGTGCAAAGTCATAGATATGGCAGATAAAGAGTCATATTCAAAGAACCACAAGTAGGCCAGAGGAGCTGACTGAAGCTTAAGAAGACTGAAAAAGAGAGGTAGCTAGGTGATGCAGTGAATAGAGAACCAGCCCTAGAGTCAAAAGGACCTGAGTTCAAATCAGACCTCAGACACTTAACACTTACAAGCCATGTGACCTTAGGCAAGTTACTTAACCCCAATTGCCCTGCTTTTCCCCCTCCAAAAAAGCAAAAAAAAAAAAAATTAATTTTAAAAAGAAGACTGCAAAAGTAGGAAGGGATCAGGTTGAGAAGAGTTTTAAATGCCAGACAGAGATCTCAGCTCCATTTCAGACAGCTGAAATCTAGCCTCCAAATAAGTGGAATGTTGCCATAATAGCTTCTATTTGTCTCTAGCTGTTTTAAACTTAACTCTATGGGAAAAATCAGTCTATCTGTTCCTCTCCATCCCTCACATCCATGTCTAAAAGAAACCATATTCAGTTCATGAAGGTACTATACCCCTTACAGACTCTCTTAATTGCAGGCATACTATCTAAGAAGAAACAAACCATTTCTGTGGTACAGATGCTCAAACCTACACAGTAAGAATAAAACCCAGAAAGACTCTTAAGTAATGGCCTGGTAATGGACTTTATATGATCCAAAGCCTAGTCCAGCTAACTCAAGGAGACTTATCACCATGTTCTCTGCATGGGGTTCAATTTTTCAGTCACAGAAATTCTCAAGGACTAAGTTTTAGAAGGGCCAGGATCTGTGTTAGTAGAATCAGTACTCACACAAAATTTCTATTCTCTAAAATATGGAAGTATTATATTGATTATCTGTACCCCACAAACTAGGTATGGTATCGTGAATAGAGGCCTATTCTCAAAGCCAAGAAACCCTGGGTTCATGTCCCAACTCTGACACATATCATCATTAAATTCTTAATGTTCTTGGGGGCGGAGCCAAGATGGCAGAGTAGAAACAGCTCGTCCAAGCCTCTCTGCCCCCAGATTCTCCACAAACTATGTAAAAAAGGACTCTGAAAATCTTCTGGAGCCCCAGCACCCACAGAACGACACAGAGAAGCTAACCTCCCGCTGAGGACAGCCCAGCACTCTGCAGGAAGGACCAGCGCAGTGGTCTGGGAGCCGGCAGCGCCCAGAGCGCAGGAGCCGAGCCGAGCCCAGGTCCACCTGAGCCGAGGTTTTAGCCCCAGGGCGGCAGGGCCAGCAGCCGGCTGGAGGAACCCCAGAACACCAGGAACTGTGGAGACACCAGAATTATCAACATAGACTTGCCTAGGACAAAGTAAGAGGTTAGTGTCCTATGGACTTTGGGACCTGTATTTGGGGGAATGCGTCAGCTCCCTCCCCTGGGGGCTAGAAGCTGCTGAGGAGACACGCCACTGTGTAGTTTTCAGAGGCATTTCCAGCTCCCAGCCTACAAATCGTGGGGAGATCCAGCGATCAGTCTTGGGGGGTAATCTCTCTTGCTTTAACCTCCTGGATCTGGATTGTGATCTAGGGTGGAAGTTGTGGGTGGGTTTACAGCTTGCCAGAAACGGAAGTTGCCCCCCACACGTTCGGGACGAAAATTCCTCTAGCTGGCCTTAAAGCCATAGTGTGGCAACAAGCCCAAAAGTCAAGCAATTAAGTGGCAACATGCCAAGGCAAAGGAAACAGAAAATGCAACCCTAGACTCCTATTTTGGGGGCATAGAGCGGGAAAAGGACTGTGAGGTCAGAAGTCCTGCTCCAAAAGCCCCAGGGAAAACATGAGTGGGTTGCAGGCCATAGAGGACCTTAAGAAGGACTTTAAAAATCAAATAAGAGAAGTGGAGGAAAAATTAGAAAGAGAAATGAGAAGGATGCAGGAAAAGTATGAAATGAGGGTCAACAGCCTGACTGAGGAAAACAACACCTAAAAAATAGACTAGCTCAAATGGCAAAGGAGGCCCAAAAGGGCAATGAGGAGAAGAATGCCTTAAAAATTCGAATTTGCCAGATGGAAAAAGAATCTCAAAAGTTCACTGAGGAGATTCATTCCTTCAGAGTTAGACTGGAGCAAATGGAAGCTAGTGACTTTATGAGAAATCAAGATGCTGTTAGATCCAAACAAATGAAAGAATAGAAGGCAATGTGAAATATCTCATGGGAAAAACCACTGACCTGGAAAATAGATCCAGGAGAGACAATTTAAAAATTTTTGGACTACCTGAAAGCCATGATCAAAGAAAGAACCTAGAAATCACCCTTCAAGAAATTCTCAAGGAAAACTGCCTTGATGTTTTAGATCCAGAGGGCAAAATAGAGGTTGAAAGAATCCACAGATCACCTCCTGAAAAGATCCCAAAAAGAAAACTCCCAGGAATATTATAGCCAGGTTCCAGAATCCCCAGATCAAGGAGAAAATACTACAAGCAGCCAGGAAGAAACAATTTCAATATTGTGGAAAACACAATCAGAATAGCCCAGGACCTGGCAGCTTCTACACTGAGGGATTGAAGGGCATGGAATATGATATTCCAGAGGGCAAAAGAGCTGGGAATGAACCCAAGGGTCACCTACCCAGCAAAACTGAGCATTTTGTTTCAGGGGAAAATATGGTCATTCAATGGAATAGAGGACTTTCAAGCATTCTTGAGGAAAAAACCAGAATTGAATAGAAAATTTGACATCCAGACACAAGAAGGAAGAGATGCCTGAGAAGGCAATCAGGGAAAAGAAATCAAAAGGAACTTATCAAAGTCGAACTATTTACATTCCTATATGGAAAAGCAATAACTGTGACTGATGATATCTTTCTCACTATGAAAATAATGGAAGAAGGGTGTATGGTCATATAAATACATATGTGAATGTGTGTGTATATGGTTACAGTTATATATGGATAGAGGGCATAGGTTGATTTTGTTGGGAAGGGAGAGTACTCCAGGGATGAAATTATGAGGTGAGAGAGGAAAGTGGCAAGAGGAGATGGGGAGAGACATGGTAGGGTAAACTATCTCATGTAGGGGAAGTGGGTGCAAAGGAGGGGAGAATAAGGAAGGCTAAAAAGGCAAAACCACATTCACATTGAATTTGGTTCAGGGAGAAAATGACATACATACTAAATGGGATATCTCAACCTGCAGCAGGATAGGGGGAAGGGGGATGAGAGGAGGGATGATGGATGGGAGGGCATCCTTGGGGTGAGGGGAGGTTGGAAGTACCCACTATAGAAGAGGGACAGGATCATGTAGGGAATGGACGAGGTGGGGGGTGGGATGAGTGGGAGGGAATTATAAGCAGCCTTGTACAATATATCTACTATGATAATGTTTTGCATAGCTAGACATGTACAACATATACTGAATTACTTATCTCCCCAGAGGGAATGGGTGACAAGGAGGAAGGAAATGGATCTGAAATTCGAGGTCTTAACATTAAATGTTTCAAATATATATAGATACTATTATTAATACTCTTTTGCTTATAATTGGGAGATAAGATGTGCAGGCATTGGGACACAAAGATTCATTTTCCTCTAATGGAAAAGTTGATGGGGGTATGGGAGAAGGTATGGGAGAGAGCAGATTGGAGGAAGCGATATCTTGTGGGACTGCTATTCTGGGAGGTTGGGTAGGGGAATAATGGGGGGAAAATGATTGTAACTCAAAATCTGGCAGAAATGAATGATGAAAAACAGAAGTTAATAAAGTATTTGTTTAAAAAAAAATAAACAAATTCTTAATGTTCTTGATCAGTGGTGTCAAACTCAAATAGAAACAGATCCCTGCAGGCTGCATATATTGACTTAGAAAACCACAAATTAACATTATCTATGTTGTACTGTATTTTATTTATTTTGTTTTATATTTTCATCTGGTTCATACCTTACTATTTGGACTCCATGTCACTTGATATGTCTGACCTAGGCAACTCTGTCAGACTTCAAGGTACAGAGATAATGCTGATGGCTTGCAATAATTTCTTTATCTCTTATATCTGAAATCACAGGTCTGGTCCCTAATGCCATCACTCATAACACCTAATTGTGCTGGTAAACCATAAGGGCCCACTCAGCACATATTTATCAACTTAATGATGAATATAAGTGCTAAATTATTAGGAAGAAAATAGAAAGGAATAAATCAACCTAGAAAGGTAGAGTGCTTATTAAACTCTGGTTTAGGGTTTAAACCTAGATTCAGAGTTCTGGATTTTTTAAAAAAATATTTATTAATAATCTATTCTCACTCAAAATATGGAATGCCAGGTAAGGCACAGTTCTACTACCTATAGCAACAACCATGGTAGCATAACCAGGATGTTTGCTAGCACAGGTTCTTAGATCTGCTTTACTAGGAAAGATAGCTGTTTAAGGGTCCAACAATCTTTTTTAATCACATTCACTAATTCAGGGGAAAAGTCAGCACCCTGAACTTCAGAGAAAATAGAAGCAAAGAAATAAAGACCAACAGACAGGGCTCTGACTGCTTGAATCAACTATACACTTTACATACTTCTCTGGATTGAGAGAGCCTTTGCATCTGAGCATTTGGAGAGCTCTGAATATACAGTCACTCAAAATCTTGACCAGGAAATCATGAGAACCTTCTAATAATCGAGCCCTCAAAGCAAAATACCAACTCAAGAGTATATATATATATATATATATATATATTTCTCAGAGCCAGAAGGCATCACAAACCCTCCTGACTCAGTGCCTAATTAGAAATTAGCAAAAGGTGTGAAAACTTTCCTACAAGCAAGCCTCCCCTAAGCAAACTTCCCTTAATGGGCTCCTCATGAGGCCTATTAATGAGCTGGGAAGATCTTATATCCCATTAACATTATACCAGCTGAAGACCTTTCCTACCTAGGCCACAAGAGGGAATTCCTTTGGTGTAAAGTCCTTGATGTAATTGCACTCCTCACCTCAATTAGGGCTCCCTTCTCCCCATCATCTGAGTGTTTTGCATTATCCAACTCATCGTGCATTTCTGAGAGCTGGTCCTGGAGATCTCGGATCTCTGTCTGGTGCTGCTCCCGTTCCATCTTCACCTGAAACAACCTTATCAGGAAAAGAAAAACACTGTCAGGAGCTCCACCAGAATGCTTTCCACATAATTTCCACAGCCTTGATCACATGGCATAAAACACTCTTAAAGACTGAAAACAACCCTGTGTTCTCCTTTGTTTCACTTATAAGAACACTTTGAGTTTCTTGGAAAGTCATCAAACCTTGACCAATTGAATTTTAGAGAATGGGAGCAATAGTCTATTCTATCAAGAAAGAAACAACCAAACAAAGGATACATCTCGATATATATTTTTTCCCCAAAGAAGAAATAACCTGAATTCTGATTTTTATTCAAGGAATGGAGTTGAGAAAGTGGTAGAAGAGAAAGAATTACCTGTACAGTAACACCTGTTTTTCAAATGGGCCCCTCCCTCCGAGGGACTTGACTACATTCCACAGTTCCCTTCCTCCCCCCGTTCTCATTTTTGATGTCTTCAAGATTCCCAGTAGGTTTCTTTTTCATCTTTTCCTCAAGGAAAGCTCTTTTCTAACCAAACCTATGTAAACTTTGTTAAGGCACAGAGACCACGTCTACTAAAATTATAGGATCAAAGTATTTAGAGCAGGTAGAGATTTTGCAGATTCTCTAGCCCAACTTCTTTATTTGACAGATATGGAAATAGAAGCTAAGATGTTAAATGACATATCCCATAGTCACAAAGGTAATAGACAGAAGAGCTAAGATAAAAACCAAGGTCTACTGGCCCTTCCTACTATATTCCATGCTCCCTCTTGATATACATATTGAATAATGCTGACAAAAGACCATGTCATATACTTCACTGGCACTGAAAAAATCTTTATTAATGATAATGGTAATGATTACATTCACTGGGATTTTCAATAGCCCCTCAATATGTACCACTTCCTTCTTTTTTGTTTTGTTTTGTTTTGTTTATTTTTGCTTTTTGGAGGGCAATTGGGGTTAAGTGACTTGCCCAAGGTCACACAGGTAGTAAGTGTTAAGGGTCTGAGGCTGGATTTGAACTCAGGTCATCCCAACTTCAGGGTCAGTGCATTCACTGCACCACCTAGCAGCCCCTTGTACTGCTTCCTTCTATAAAATTTTTCGTTTGAATACATTCCAAAATTACCAGATATTAATATATTGTTACGATAATAAAATGATGGGTGAATTGATAAAAATAACATGGTACTTTTTTTTATAGCTCTCACCACAAAGTAAAAACTAGTCATTGTTATGGATTGGGCATTAGACATGCCCATCTTAGAAAAGATTATCCTTTTTAAGCTTTGGGAGCCGAAACATAAATTACTTTCCTCCCAGAATCCAAAACAGCACACTTTACAAAAAAATATAAAACTAACATCTTTTAGTCATCCATTAGCCAGGCACTCCTTACATGCTTGGTCTTAGGCTCCATAATATCAGTCTTTTTTTTTTTCTTTTTGGAGGGCAACTGGGGGGTAAGTAACTTACCCAAGGTCACACAGCTAGGTTCTTGTTTGTGTGTATTAAGTCAGTCTGAGGCCGGATCCAAACTCAGGTCCTTCTCCAGGGCCAACGCTGTACTCACTGTGCCACCTAGCCACCCCCATCATAATATCAGTCTTTAGATATTTCTCAGAGCTAGCTAGTATGCACTTGGATATTAAATGTATGTGGTCTGAACCTTAACCAGAAAGATGCCGTCTGCTTCAAGGTGTGGGAATAATTCTATCCTCTCAGTTATACAGTCCCCTGTTTCTAGACTCATCATTGCACAAGGAGAGTGAAAAAAGACAAAGACAAGAACAAAAGAAGGCTTAGAAACCTTAGATACAGGCTTAGCTACAGCTCTGCCTATAAAGCTCCAGAAAAACTCAAGTAACATAGCAGGCTGGCAAGCTTACTCCTCTAGATTTTTCCGGAGCTCCATTTCACTGTCATCCAGACGTTTCTGCAATGTTGAGGTCTCCTTCTCCTTCACCTCATGTTGGCTTCGAAGTTCCTCAAGGTTGGCTTTCATTCGGTCTCGCTCTTCTTTGATGTTTTGTTGATTCTAATGTGAAACAAATAGTAATTTTTTGAAGCATGAGGAGGCACACAACCCCTTGTACATTAGTACCATCTTAAAAAAAAAGCCTGCTTCAAGGACTACCTTTCCTTACATATTTCCTTCCCAACTACACAACTGAATTTACTACATAATTGAGGTAGATGCCTATATGCCTATAAAGGAAGACAAAAGAATTAATAGAGAATAGGAACTGGAACTCTGACTTCATTGTACAGAGAACTTCATAGGTAAGGAAATTCTGCTGATGCTGGGGGGAATCTTCCCCATAATTTATAGTCTTAGAGAAACCTTCTCAGAGCCCTAAGAAGTTGTGACCTGCCTAGGGTCCCACAGGATATCTAAGGCTAGATCTGAACCTAGATCTTCCTAGTTCCAAGGCTTGTGTTCTATCCACTAAACTATGCTACCTCTTTAAATACTACTACTAAATAGTTAATAAGCTAAGCAAAATGGACAAGGCATTCTTACTACACTTGAAAGTTTGGGGAAAGAAACCAAAAAAAATTATTTCCCATTAATCTTTACTCTCTTGTTACTTAGGTTTTTCTTTTTAATTGTTGGAAGAGCCCTGGCATTTCAATGGTCTGGAGAATTCCAAAAAAAAGGAAACTCATTCTATGAACGCAGACTGGTACCAGGTCTGTAACTTGTAATCTTAGAATTAACTGGGATGCTGAGAAGTTAAATGACTTGCCCAAGGTCTCACAACCAGAATAAGTCAAAATGGGATTTGAACTCGGGTCTTCCTGACTTCAGTGATGATTCTCTGGTTGCCTCACTATCTTCTGTCTTCCATTACTAAACTGAAATGCTTTCTGCTGGGGTGGCTAGGTGGCACAGTGAATAGAGCACTGGCCCTGGGGTCAGGAGGACCTGAGTTCAAATCCGGCCTAAGACACTTGACACACTTACTACCTGTGTGACTTTGGGCAAGTCCCTTAACCCCAATTGCCCTTCAAAAAGCAAAAAATAAAATGAAATGCTTTCGGTACTATTAGCTTATTGTATCTTTTCTGTATAATTCCAGCTTTGAATCTTTCATTTTTGCTTCCATAAATGCTATTCATGCATACATGAAAGTCAAAGCCTCAGAAACTGAGGCTAGGTTTCTGACTAATTCAACCCTTCCTTCATCTTGCCATCTCAGAGTGCTTATTCTTTATCCAAGACAGACCCAGAGGAGAAAATATGACACTGTAAATCCTCATACAGTCAACATTCTGAAAACTCCTTTGTTGAAGTTAATTTGTATTAATTGGCTGTGAAAAGCTATGCAGTAACTGATTTCATGCCAAGCAACATAGTTATAACCTTTGAAACCAACCGTGTTAGGGAAAACTGTGCTGTTATCTGTGTGGGGACACTCCTAGGGTAGAAACTACCATTAATGAATTCTGGAAATTCATCCTCAACTGACAGTCTTAGGTAGGAGTATGTTTGTGTGTGTGTGTGTGTGTGTGTGTGTGTGAGAGAGAGAGAGAGAGAGAGAGAGAGAGTATGTGTGTATGCTCTTGTGCTCATGATGGGGGGGGGGGGGTAAGAAGAAATTAAGTGCCTTGCCCATGATCATACAGCTAGTATGTCAGAAGCAGGGCTTTTAACTCTATTCACTATACCACACTGCCTCTTGAGGGGTCCTATTAAATACCCCATTTTAGAGTTGAGGAAACTTAAGAGACCTTATGCGATTTGCCTGTGTTTACATAGCTACTAAGTTGTTTCAGGGAAGATTCAAGCCCAGGTCTTTCTAATTTGAAGTCCAATACTGCTTCTAAATTAAAAGGTTAAATAATATATTTCAGTACATATTATACATCTTCAAGATAAACATAAAAAAACCCATACCCTAATTTCTAGATTGAGTTGTTTCTGAAGTTCCGAAATCTCCCTGTTCAGTTTGTTTCTCTGTTCCAGTAGCTCTCTGACTTCAGCTGAAGAATCAGAAACCTATAAATAGTCAAAGAAATTTCAATTTCATGTTCAAGGTACTTTTTCTTCTTCTATCCTGGCCCTTGCCTCTACCTGCCTTGTGACCCAGCCCCAACATAAAGTACCTCAACCACCACTCTAGAACATAGCACAAACCCATCTTGTAAAATGAACTTTCTTCTCTGATGATTCCTTCCCTCCATAAAGCTAGATCACCCAGACCACCCAGAAGCTAGAAAAACATGATTGAAGATAATGACCAGTCCAACTCTGAATTAAAACACAGCTCTCTCCATATTTTTTTTTAACCTCTAAAAATAGTACCACAGATATCATTCAAAAATAATCTCAAGGTGGTTAGTGAACTACTCATATTCACTGGGGGATGGTGTTAGGGACCCAAGAGGGACCATGGAGACAGAAAAGAAAGGAGTAATTGCAAGCCAAAAGGGCAGTTAGTTCAATGTTTTCTCAGTTTTCTGAATCCAAGTAATCCAATTGTGTTTCACTTGGAATGATGTACTTCATGGGCTAGGTCCGGGAATGTGAAAATTGATACAAAAACAGAGTTGTTAATAATCCCAGAAAAATCTGAACAACTTATTTTAATAACCCAAACTAAGGAAGAAAACTGACTTATGTTTCCCTCACCAATCAGTTTCAAGTAGGGAAACATTGCCCTATTTCCTGAATGTTTGCTGTTTTGTAAGGTGGCTTTCAGCCCCTCTCACAGGAGGAAAAATGGTCCCATTTGTTCAGGTCCCATGAGTTCAGAGTAGTCTGAAGGTTGGGGAAGTGGAGTACAAGCTAAATATTTACCGATTCTATTGATATAATCATTTATTAAACACTTAGGGAGAGACAAAATGAAGATGTAATAAATAAGAAACAGCTCTTGACCTCAAAGAACTTATATTTAATTGGGAGGATATTTCTAATTCCCTTCAATCCAGGGCTCCAGACAGACTTTCAACTGTTTCTTTCTGGGTTTAGAAAAAAGACCTGTGTTTAAACTGTTGTAAGGAATTTCCTCTGATCTCAACTACTGTTCAATTTATAATCCTAAAGAGTTGCCTCAGTCACTAAGACTTTAAGTGGCTTTCCTAGTGTCACTGAGGCAGTATCTGCACCTGGTGAAACTTGAACTCAAGTTGTTCCAAGTCATATCACATCCAACTCTCTCTCTCCACTCTATCACAGGTCTCCAGAAATCATCTCCTTTTTTTCCAATGAATGCATACTCTGAAGGAGATAAAGGAGCGGTCATTCTTCCTTCTGCACAGAATTTTCCCCATCTCCATTCTCCTTCTCCTTCAAACTTGGCTCTCAATTATGACTCCTGATTTCAATGTAAACAATCTTATGGTATGCATTAAGTGCATAGTGCTGTGCACACTTTTAGAAATACAAAAGAAACATAAAGCACAATCCTTGCCCTCAGGTAACTCACAATCTCACTGGAGAGACAGGACAAACACACTAGAATTAAGAGCTGTCATGGGAAAAAGTTAAACTCCCAAAAAAGTAGTATGTGAGTGTTACAAGAGCTCAGAGAAAGAAGAAATCGGTATAGACTAATGCAGACTAAGAAAAGATACATGGTATATGTTGACTCTGAGTTGGGTCTTGAAGTAAATAGGTTGAACGCTGACAAGTAGAAAGGACATGGGGACAAGTTTCTTGTGTATTGAGAAGATGGCACTGTGAAAAAGCACAAGCAAAGACACAAAGGCTGGTCTCATTTGCTTGATGGAGGAAGAGTAAAAGAAGAAAGCTAAAAGTCTTATCTCATCTCCTGGATGAGACCAGACAGACCAGAGACCAGGCATGCTGCAGAAGAATGAATAGATAAGGAAGGACTGATTAACAAATGGTCTTGAAGGACTTTAAGAACTATTTGGATTTAATCCTAAAGACAAGAGGAGGAATATTTTGTTGGGAGGAAATGATTTGATGAAAGTCATATTTTAGAATGAGGCAGAGCACCGTAACTAAGAGTACCAGCTCTGAATTCAGAAGCTGTTGTTGTTGTTCAGTTATTCAGTCACATGCAATTCTTTGTGACAGCATTTGAAATTCTCTTGGCAAAGATACTGGAGTAGTTTGCCATTTCCTTCTCCAGTTCATTTTACAGATAAGGAAAACTGAGGCAAATAAGGTTAAGTGACTTGCCCAGGGTCACATAGCTAGTAAGTGTCTGAGGCCATATCTGAACTCAGGAAAATAAGTATTCCTGACTCCAGACTCAGCTATCTACTTCCCAGCCTAGATTCAAATTTTGCCTCTGACACTCACTACTTATGTAAGTCCTACTGACCCTCCCTGAGTTCCCTGATCTGTAAAAGAAGAGGTTGGATTCAATGGCTTCTGAGGACTCTTTCAGCTCTAGATCTACAAACCTATGATTTGGTAGATTAAAATGCAGGGTGAAGAGACTGGGGTAAAAAAATCAGTAAGGATGTGATAGTAATAACCCTGGCATAAGGTAATCAGGTTCTGGCAGTGGTAAAATTTAATTTGGTGCTTTTTCCTGTCAAACTCCTTCATCCCAGTGTCTTTCTACCAAAGAGAAATGGAAAGAGCTATGCTTAGTCTCCCTCAACCTGATCAAATTGGCATGGAGAGGCAGGGTTGCTTTCATTTGGTTTGGGGTTGCTTGACAGGACAAGAAAAGAACCCTCAGAAGAGATTATGTTGTTCACCTACCTGCCGGTTCTTTCCATTTGTCCTGGCCTGCTTGAATTCCTATACACCCCACCACCTTTCACTCAAGCGATGACTTCTAAATACCCCCACACCCTTCTGTTACTTCTATTAAGCACCATAACAACAGTTTGCAAAAAGAAAAGTCTGGTCTCCCCAGATGCTGTATAATTATATGCACAACTTAATTAATCCTTACCCTCACAAGAGTGAATGCAAATACAGAGGCAATGGGGGGAAAGGTGCCAAGACCAGGAGGAGAGCTAAATGAGCTATTCCCACCTCTCAGGACAAATGCCAATTCATCCTCTCCATAGTCAATTTCTTCTTCCCAGCAGTAATGGCCAAAACACTGGCAAAAACACTGACTACTGTTCCAACTCTCCCTCAGCATTATCTCCACAATTATTCAGTGACCTGAGGACACAGGCCCCACAGCTTTTTTCAACTTTGCTATCTCATGCCAGTGTAAATAAACAAACAAAACTTGACATACACCCCTTCCCAAATCACATGATTATTGAGACTAACAGTCCTCTGGTTGCAGCCTGAGTAATCAAAATGTATTTGGATTTTAGATATGTTCATGTTTGCACTAACACCAGGGAAAGAAATAAAACCTGGAAATTTAAGCTCCAACTGGGGTGAGTTTGGTGAGAGGAGGACAATGCTGTTACAGATCTTTAGGTTTTTAAAGGGAACTAAGTTTAGAAAGCAACTTGATTAAATGAGGGAGCAAAGGATTCTCTCTCAGATATTTGTAGGGGAACTCTGAGTCAGGAAAGAGAATCTAGACCTGAAAAATTCTATGTGCAGCTAGAGAGGCTGAGGGGTGGATTTTAAATGTACCCTAAGAAAAATCCAAAGGAAAGACTACTTTCCCAAGGGTGGTAAAAACAGTAAGCGGCAGCGAATAAATCAGGGCATCCTGCCTGAGGGTTATTAAGGCTGGGTCTCATCATGGGTGTCTCCTCAGCTGCAATCTCTTAAATTCTCTTTTCTTTTGTCCCACTTCCATAAGGCCAAAGAACACAGATTAAATTCTCTTATTTCACATAACTTGCAAACCTTAAACTCCAGCAAAATGAAAAATTTTTGAGCAGTTCCTTGGGTACATGGGCTCAGAGCTATGGAAGCTAGAAGGGCTCTCAGAAGCTCCTGATCCAATTCCCTCATTGCATAAGGAAGCTGAAACTGAGGAAGGGTGGGTGACTTAACTAAGTTCACCTGGAGATAAAAAGCACCTGGAGAAGGGATTTGAACCTAGGTCCTTTGACTCCAGCACCAAAGCTCATTCTGTTTCAGGCGGACTTAAATACAGAATGTGATCTATTTTTGCCTTGACCTTAAAAACCTAACATGAATTCAAGGATCTCCAAGAGTTCATAGGACTAAATATATGCCAGTTCACATGCTTTTTTTCTGTATTCATTAAGATTTGCAATGTTATCACCACTGATTTATATCTTAAACCACAACTCACTACTCAGGAAGTTTCAAGAATTCCTAAAGAATCAAGTTATTGGTAACTTGGTTGAAAATACACACATGCAAACATGCATACATACATACATACGTACATACATACATACATACATACATAGAGAGATGACATGAAGCAGGAAAGGATACAAATATTCCAGATGACAGAATCAGGACCCAAAAAAGATATCCAATAGGCTTAAAAATGGTCCATACATAAGAAGATGAAATGTAATAGGAATAAATGTATTGAAGACTATAACTTCCATGAGAGCACAAACTGTAACTTACCTGAATTTTTTCCCTTCCCCCGCATCTAGCACAGTTTTCTATCCACATTATGGACAAAGTTTGCTGAATTAAAAACCAAATGTAAAATCCTATAAATGGGCTTTTTAAAATTAAGTATAGGGGCAGCTAGGTGGCACAGTGAATAGAGCACCAGCCCTGGAGTCAGGAGGACCAGAGTTCAAATCCGACCTCAAGACATTTACCACTTACTAACTGTTTGACATTGGGCAAGTCACTTAACTCCAACTGCCCTGCCTTCCCCCCTCCAAAAAGCAAAAAAAAAAGAGTAAGTATACAAGTAAAAAATGAAGACAAGTTTACTATGTCCTATAGAAACAAAAGTCTTTATAAAGCTGTCATGAACTCCAAGTTTCAGTCCATCGATCAATCAACAAACATTTAAGTGCCTACTAATACTTCTATCTCTGCTCCCCTACCTTCCACCTTGGCCCAATTGGATATTAACCCCAACAATGTGACACAGTAGCCAGTGTAATACAATCAGGCTACAAGAATATCCAGTTTGCAGCAACACATATAAAGAGAAACATTGACAACCTTGGGGTATTGACAAATTGGAGTTCATCTAGAGGAAAGTCAGTAGGAAAGGGTTTCAGAATCAAAACAAATGAGGAGTTGTTGAAGGAAACAGGGTTGTTTCTCTTGCAGATAAGAAGACTTAGAATAATTATCTTCAAATATGTGGACTCAGATGGAAGAGGAATTAAACTCATAGCTACACAGAAAGAATGAAACCAGTGAGTGAAAATTACAGGAATTTAGGTTTAGTTTAACTATAAAGATTTTTCTAGCAGAATTGTTCAATAAGGGAATGGACTTCCTCATGAGGTAGTGATTTCTTTGTCCCTGCAAATATTTGAGAAAGAGCTAAGCAACAACTTTGGGGGATTGGCAGGGGGGGTAATGCAGTGAAAGGAAATTAATAGATCAGGTGGGATAACTGGCCAGATGATCTCTAAAGCGCCTTATTCTGCTTGCAGCGATAAATAAAAACGGTGACCTGAAGAGAAGTCTACTTTCTCGTCTCTCCAACTAATATTCTAAATTTGATGTAAAAATTCCCAATTTACTCGATTGTTTCCTTGTGCACTTCCAGCTGCTCTAGATTTTAAAGTCTGGATCTTCTCAAAGACCAGGTTTACTTTTCTCTTAGTGGCATCATCATTATCAGTGCTCCTGAAAAATAGAGAAAGCATAAATAAACTTTGTGAGATACCACAGATTAATTTCAGATGGAGATAAATCTGAGCCTTAGGAAAAAAAGGATTGGTGAGTTCAAATCTGGCCTCAGACACTCACTAGCTAAGTGACCCTGGGCAAGTCACTTAACCCTGTTTACCTCAGTTCCTCATCTATAAAATGAGCTGGAGAAGGAAATGGAAGAACCACTCCAATATTTTTTTCAAGAAAACCCCAAATGCGGTCGTGAAAAGTTGGACAGGACTGAAAAAAACTGAACAGGAGAGTAAGGGTCTGTGAGAAATTCCCAGGATTCCAGGAAATCCCAGCCTCAAGGAGGCTGATCAGCAAATTCTCAGTGTTGCAGTACCTAAGTAATAGAGAATTGCCTAAGGCACATAGGGGCTGGGCAACTTGCCCTGGGTTGTAAAGTCTATAAATGATAGATATAGAATTTAAACCCATCTCTTCTTAACTCTAAGTTCAGCATTCTTATTCACTAGATCTTGCTCTAAGAGACTTAGTACTACACTTACAAGGAAAAGTAAGACAATCTAGTGTAGTATGGTTGGAAAGCATTCTTTTGTAAAATTCAGCAAGAAGATGTCTATTTTGTTTATTGATATAGGTATGGTCTTTTAAAGTGTCCAAACTGTCAGGGCATTTGTTTTTAATTTGTTGTGTCTGTTACAGCTCAAGTTGGGAGATGTGCCCATTTTTAATTTAGGCAGAGGAGCTGCACCCAAAGTTGAAGAATAATCTTTAGTGAAAACTTTGTATTTTGGTCTTTAGTTTAAATGGTTCATACATCCTCCCCAACAGTAAAGTTCATTCACCCTTGGAGTTTTCTATTGACTCTGACTCATTGTTTTGGAGAATAAACAATTAATTACATGGCACTGAGAGACAATAGTGGAAGAGGAAAGGTTTGGATTTGCATCCCAACTCTGCTAATGACAATCCATAGGACCATTCCTCAGACAAGCTGTTTATAGCTTCAGACCTTCAATCAATCAATCAATAAGCATTTATTAAGCACCTACTAGGTACCAGGCACTGGGCTGTGCTAAGCACTGAGGAGATAAAAACACATTTTCCTCATTTGTAGAATGTCATAATTTCACCTAATGACCTCTAAGCTCCCTTCAAACTCTAGATCCTATAGTTTAAGCTATATAGAATAGCTTTTGAGCAAACCTGATAAGGAATGAGAGAAAGAAAAAACTAACAAATGTCTCGCCTAGAATTACATGGCTAAAGTTCCTAACTAAGATTTGAAACCTGGTGACTGACATTTAACTTTTGAGTCAAGAAAGATTCAGAAAATGATGATGCTAATTTCAATGTTACACAGAAAAGTTGACTAGTAAACAAGCTTACAAATTACACATTTGTATTTGTAAGGATAGTTCTACTACGCTTTTCTAATTAAAAAAAAATATTCATTTTAGGGAGAGGAAGTATCTCCTATTGAAATTTTAACTATAGGGGCAGCTAGTTGGCACAGTGAATAGAGCACCAGCCCTGGAGTCAGGAGGACCTGAGTTCAAATCCGGCCTCAGACACTTAACTCAAAAACTAGCCATGTGACCTGGGCAAGTCACTTAATCCCAATTGCCCTCCAAAAAGCAAAAAAAAAAAAAAAAAAAAAAAAATTTAAATAAGGCTATAAAAACGTCAGCCTTTTAATTACATTCAGTATCCATCATATGGCATCTACATATCTAAAGAGCATGAAAATATATTCTAAAGCATTCTTAAAACAACGAAGTTAACAGTATTTATCTAAAATTGCATGACTTATGACATTCGAATAAATGAAGTCACTTACCCTTCTTTGAGGTAATTGTAAAGGATTTGCTTAGCTGTCTCCTCATTTGTTTGTTGAGCAAGCTCTTGCTGCCCTTTTAACAAGTCAGGTGTGGCCTAAAACATAACATCGATCATTACACGATCGTAGGTCAGTGTGAAGAAAGTGCATGCTTGATGAGTGCCTCAAAATTGCAATTTCTTATTAAGTTTCATGAAGGATCTTCATTGTGACCACCACCATTCTCTCTCATGTACTCCCTGCCCCCCCAGCTGAGGCTATTATTTCATCTTCTTTTGTTTTCTCTATTGTAATAACTGAGGTTATAAAAGCTCTTCCTGAATTCACTTTTCCTTAGGTAAGGAGAATTTGCCTCAATCTTAAAGAGGTGCCATTTCCCCCAGCACCAGATCTTCAGATTCTTAGCCTTATTAAAATATATCCGCTGTCCAAATTTTAACATAGTTAGATTCTGATCTCCAAGAACAGGTTGGCAAAGAGAAGTCTGAATGGGGCCAACAATATTGAAATAACTAAAAATAAAAAACAGCCTGAATGAAAGGAAAACAAATTTGTTCACCAAATCTTGCATTGCTTACTTAGGCAATGGAAGATGAGGGTGAGCCTCAGGGACTCAGACAAAGTTAAATTTGGTGGGGAAATTAATGACTTTCAAAAAGGACTCATAACAAGTAAAAGCTATTATGAGGAGCTAAAAGATGCCTAATCTTTGAGTAGCATCAAAGAGAACAATGATGCCCCCCAGAGCCTGTGTTGGAAATGGAATATTGGAGCAGGTCATGTACGAGTCTAACCAAGTGTGACATTTCCTATTCCTATATTCTTGTGTAAAAATTCCACTTTACAAAGCATTATACTTAATAATGTATTACCTCACCATATATGGATCATTGTAGGACAGTGTCTCCCAAAGAAATTAGACTTATTATGAACAACTACTATACCATAAGCTCTATGAGGATAAAGAAGACCAGGTGTTTATCTCCTTAAGTGTCTAGTGCAATGTTCTATGCACAGAAGGCACTTATATAAATTTCATTGTATTTCTAAATTGAATTGAAATTTCAGTGTTATTAGAGGCAATACTAATTTATTAATATTAAATAAGATAGTCTTTATATTCCTTTACATCTGACAAAACATTTTCCTAACTACAATCCATTGGAAAGGAAGTACTAAGCCTATTTTATATATGACAGAACCAAATAAATCTCAGAAGTTAAGTGACTTTCCTAAGATTACAGAGAGTTGATGGCTGACCTGAGACTCAAACACAGGTCTACTGATTACAAATCCAATGAATACAAATTCTTTTCACTACATCATGGTTCTTCATGTTCCAGATGAAAGAACCATTGGTAATAAAACTCTCTCCTAGGTAGTCATATAGGTCTACAGATGCAGACTGCTTTATGACATGTCAGATTCTAGGGCACTTTCTAGGTAACTAAGTGGTATAATAGATACAATGTTAGTGTCAGGAAAAGAGTTCAAATTCTCTTTCTGACACTAGCTTTAGGACCTTGGTACCAATTACCTCACACTTTTTTTTGTAATCACATCTAACTTCTTACATTTCATGGAGGCAGCTAGATGACAGCTTATAAAGTATGAGACTTAAGAGTCAGGAAGACCAGAATTCAAAGTCAGCCTCTGACACTTACTGGCTGTAAGTTACTGGCAAGTAACTTAACCTCCCCTCAGCCTCAAAAATTGACATAATACTAGTATCTACTTCACAAGGTTGCTATAAAAATGAAATATTTATAAAGTGCTTTGCAAACCCCCAAGTACTATATAAATATTATTATTAGTGTGTGCTATCTAAAACTAAAAAAACCTTGTCATGC
Source organism: Gymnobelideus leadbeateri (assembly GCA_011680675.1). Lineage (NCBI taxonomy): Eukaryota > Metazoa > Chordata > Mammalia > Diprotodontia > Petauridae > Gymnobelideus > Gymnobelideus leadbeateri. The sequence continues at coordinate 141,819 of WOXC01008954.1, read as the reverse complement.
CTTATAGTCTTCTCAAATACTGGGAAACCTTTACAGGGGAAATATAATTTTTTTCCCTTAGGAGTTATCTTTCTCACCAAAAATCAGGCCTCTTGGAAAGGGGTCCTGCACTGTTGGCAATGCAATTGATTATTAGACTACAGATTTATACTTCAATCTGTCTGAAAAAATGCCAGCTTCTAGAGCATTCCAGTCTGCAGTCTCCTGAGCCACAGTATTTATTTTATTAGTCTTAAATTCTAAGAGCAATCTAAGTGCTGAGTACCTGGATAAAAGGTAAAGAAATTCAAGGCTGGAAATACCACAAAATTGAGTGTTTGGGGATGTGATGATTTGTTATTTTGGGGGGGGAGGAAGCTTTTTTTTTTTTTGCCAAGGAAGCATAAATATCATTGTCACATTAACAGAAACAGCAACAAAACCTTTTTTTTCTGGGATAAAAACAGATCTCTGGGATCTTCAAAAGAACTAAGTGGCAATGTATACACTATGAACCAGAGCACTCTCTGGTCTAAGAAGCCCACAGAGTAGCATAATTGATGGCTTCCCTTTCTGAAGTTTCAAAGTAACTTTTTGAAAGGGTTCAAGAACTAACTACATGCACACCCTTATAAATAATTGTTAGTCTTTAACTTCTCTTGCTTAAGGAAATACTTGTTTTCTTACCATATTAAACAGATTCGTACAATCTGAACAACCTGACTGATTTGTGAGCATCTCCTGGATAAAGATTTGGCTCATCTCAGTGGGGATTAAGAAGAAGGGAAGACAAATGTGGAGAAGTGGATGGAAAGGGGAAAGAACATGCACCCAACACTTCTGCCCTATCTCTTCCCCATTAAGGATTAAATCTCCATAAGGTTATCTACCTCTATGTGTTTCTCATCTGAAAAATCTTGATTACCCTACATTGTCACAAAAATATGTAACAAAAAAAGACAAGCATTACATGTATGTGTGTATGCATTATGTGCATATTTATGTGTATATGTATGTATATGTGTGAAGATATACATAAGACACTCTTTAAATGAAACTGGGAAACCACCCCAATTGGTTCACCCATATATACCTACATATACAAAATCCTTTAAAAAAAAAAAATCACTGATGTATAATTAATGACTAATATATGGTTTGGACTACTACAATATAATTGCAGTATGATTAATAATTATATAATAATTAATAAACAATAAGGTGGATTTTACTTTCCCCAGATGCTGTTTATCCTCCATTAGATTTCCCCAAGAACATGAAGCTAACCCTGGCTTCTCAAAGATTATAAAAGAAGAGAGGTGAACTCTTGGCAGTTCTGCCCAAGCTGGCAAAGCTTTAGGCAGAGATCTGGTAACAATCTGTATTGTCTGTCATCTGAAAGACTAGTTAAGTTCAGGGAAACTCATCTTCACGTTAGCTGCAGAGTAATGAATTTTTAGCCATGAAAGCTGTTTCTAGTTACCACCTCAGAGAAGGGTCACAATCTGTGTCCCAGAATATCAACACAATCCTACGATCTTGAAATAACATAGATATTATTTATCACTAATCTACAAAAAAAAAAACAAAACCCAGAGGGTCAGTACCTGCCCAAGGTCACACAGATAGTGAGTAGTGGAGGCAGGATGTAAACCCAAGTCCTTTGACTCACTGCTCTTTGCCACGTCCTGCACTATCATTAAAGCCATTCTGAATAAGACATTTGTCACATGTGATTTACCTGAGTGTTTATAGCAGAGGAGACTGTCTTGATGGAAATTTTCTTTGTTCCTGAATCAGGCGATGTGGCCACAGGCTGATTCTGTAACAACACTGTGGCAGTTGCTGTTTTAATTTCCTCCTCCTTTTTATTCTGGGCTGAGAGTGTGGGGGATCTCATCATCCCACTGTCTTTGTTAACTTTATTTTCATGACCTTTGCTTGCATTATTGAACTGCAAAGACCTGGGCTGTCCATCAGGAACATCCTGACCTGGTTGCTGTGGTTTCCCAGATGTCTGCCCTACCACAGTATGTTTCCCACCAGAAAGCAGGCGGCGATCTCGAGACAGGGGCTTCTGTTGCCAAACCTGAGATGGTCTGAGAAGATGTTCATTTGATTTACCCAAGTTTCGACTAAACTCATCTAAGTACTCAGAGTCTCCCTGTAGACCAAAAGGAAAGGCACTATCTACACTTCTTGACCTCTTGCGATCATCTGGATGAATTCTGTTCCGTTTCCCAGACCTCCCTCTTCTCTGAGAGCCAACTTTCTGATCAAATTTTTCAATTAATTGATCTACACCTGGAATGGATCCTGTGTCAATATCCCGGCCTGTCCCTGGCATGAAGGGGATATATCTTCTATTTTCGTGACGATTCACATTATCAGCATGGATGGCATAATCTTGGTCATCCACTAAAAATTTGTATAAAGAGTTGGCTGAAGTAGGGGTTGCTGAGGAGGAGGAGGACCTCCGTGACCTGTAACCATCCAACACTGGCCCAGCAGAATCTTGTCGTCGAAAGGGAAGAACATCTGGCCGACTTTTTTTGCTTTCCTGATGAGTATCAGGGTTAATGGCAGTAAGGGATTTCTCACTGGGAGTAGGAGATTCAATGGGCAGCCCCTCACTGGCACAGCTCTGAACATTCAGACACACTGATGCCTGCTTCTTGGGATCATCTATCACAATTGAGCTGCACAAACGGATGGCTGGCATGTTGCATTTTGACATATCTCCTGAAGGCATGCCAGCTGGCTGAGAAGTAGCAGGTTTAGAAAAGCAAGTCCGAGAACGTTTATCATTTCTAGTTTCATCTGTAGGTGTTTTGGTCCAGTTACGCTCAGGAGATCTGTGAGTCTCTAAATTCAACTCATTCTTTTCAGGATTATAAGGCTGCAAAATTTCAGGGTGTCTCTGAAAGTTCAACATATTGGAAGATTTTTTGTGATCAAGAAGTCCATTTTTACCTTCATATAGACTGGCTGGCTTTAGACTTCTAAATGCACTGGGCTGAGCATATGGATTTTCTGGGAACTGTATTTCTTCACTGGCTTTCTCTTCTAGTCTGGGATCAATGGCGGAACGTAAAGGCAAGTCATTGACTGCTGGAGATGTAAATGGTGGCCCATTTTCCACAAAAGGAACGCCTGCCAAACATCTCTCTGTATTATTCAGTACAATGTATGGGTGACCATCAATTCCTTGTACTCTAATACTGACACCATAAGATCCTGTCTTGGCATTCTGAGAAAGCCTTGATTTTTTTGTCTCATCACTCTCAAGCCTAAGATGTACTCCATATTCCTGCTGCACATGCTTATATTCTCCAAAATACAGCTCCATGATGTTTAAGCTGTTTAAAAAGAAGAAGAGGATAGGAGGAAAAATTAGTCTTTAAATGAGACAAGACTTCACCTTTTAAGCAGGATCATTTAAAAACAAAATGCACTTTATATCATCAAGACAAGTTTCCAGAATGAAAAACCAAACAAAAGTTTCCTAATCATCCTATGGAATACTTCTGAACTCTTATTAATATTCATTTTCTGAATATCATTTTATTATATTAAATATAATACTTATATTTACATAAATATTAAAATTATAGCCCATGCTATATACTGCATCAATCTCTCCAGGTGTGACTAAGACCAAAGTAGCACCCCTACCCCTCCTCAGTAGTCTGATTTTGTCACATAACAGTAAGCACCAACAGCATTTGGAGAGGCCCTCTTGACATCTCTCTACTTGATACCTCCACCCAGATATCCCACTGATACCTCAACCTCCACACATCCAAAACAGAACTCACCTCTTCCCCCTCCCCTTCCATGCCCTTCCTTCTAACTTCTCAGTTTCTGCTGACGATACTACTTTTCCAAGACTCATAATTCAACTATTTTTGAGTCTTCACCACTGACATCTAATCAGTTGACAAATCTTACCTATCAATGGAATATCAAACATCTACCCTCTCCTTTTTAACTTCCTGCTAATACCCTGCTTCAGGCCATCAATACTCATCCCCTAGACTATTATAATAGCCTCCTACCCAATCTGCCTGTCTCTAATCTCTTCTTCTTTCCACTGTACCCTTTAGATCACTGCCATGGTAAAGATCATGTCATAAAGGTCTGTTAAAACCTTTCAGTGGTTCCCCATTGCTTCTAAATAAAACTATTTACTTAACCCAGAAATCAGGGCCCTCAAAAACTTGATTCAGACTTCTAATCATTATATCATACAACCTTTCACAAGGTTTGTGAACTAAAGTGAACTACTTGTTTCTTGATCTAGTCCTGCTCTTTCTCACCTCTATGACTTTGTACATAATTCTGACTTTCACTAAGCTGTTATATAGGGGAAATTTTTTTTTTAATTTGCTTTAAAAATACAGGGAGTTAGAAGAGAGATATATGAAAAAAGGGAAGCGTATAAGCCTCAAGTGATGGCCCCTACATTTCTATAGATAACATTTATGTAAAGGTTAAAGGTTTGTTGCAAAGTGTTTTACATATGCTGCTACCTCTTCCACATCACAACTTTCCCCATCAGGGTTTGATTATATTGCAAAGAGGCAGAAGAAATTAAATGGGAATTTTGGTGGAATTTTGCAGAAGCCAGAGATGACGCACGAAGCTCAGCAGATGACACAGAAAAAAATTTAGACACTCAGAAATACATAAAACATATGTATAGTATTATATAATATCAGCATATTTTATTTTTTAATACCACAATAATTCAGACTTTTCTCCTGTTATGGAGGGCCAAAAAATTTTACATGAACTTTCCAGATCACAGGAGCACTTCACCCCTAACACCCAAGATGTGGGAGGGAGAACTGCATCTTCTCATGTGATCCTCACAATTACCCTGTTAAGGTGGGTGTTGCTTTTGTCCTCACTTTACAGAAGAGAAGCCTGGGACTGCCCTTCTGGCTTTAGAGACCTTCCCTTCCACAGCTCAGGTCAGGTGCTACCTCTTCCATGAAATCTTTCCTGATCACCCAGGCAATAGGCAATGGACAATTATCTGTCCAGTCTCTAATTTCACATATAATTCAGTTGGACCCTTCATATAATTATCATATTACAATTGTTATATTAGTTATTTGTGTGTTTATATTTATTATAGTCATAGCAAGCTTATAAGAAATTTTAGTCTTGAGTTTCATTAACTGCCCAGTATCTTGAATGAAAGACCAACTGTAGTCCCAGAGTCATAGTTCTTAGTGAGGTGGCAAAATCATCCTCAAAAGATTCATGACTGGAGCGGCTAGGTGGCGCAGTGAATAGAACACCAGCCCTGGAGTCAGGAGGACCTGAGTTCAAATCTGGCCTCAGACACTTAACACACATACTAGCTATATGACCTTGGGCAAGTCACTTAACCCCAACTGCCTTGCCTCCCTCCTTAAAAAAAAAATTCATGATTTCATTCATGAGAAAACTAGTACCACTGATATAGACTAGCTTGACTTCAGAAATACATGTGACCAAAAAGGACATCTCATATTATTTAGGTGGGTATCAAGAAACAAAAATATAGGCTATCACCAAGACCAAACTCAATGGTAGGAGCTGACACTGTTGCACTCAACAAATATTCAGAGACTACTAGGTACAAGGAATTGAACTGGGCGTTGGTGGTACAAAGACAAAAATGAAACAGTCCTGCCTTAAAGGAACTCACATTCTCCTGAATGATGTGATATGCACAAAAACACAAACACAAGGTAATCTGAGGAAGAAGAAACCACTAACAATGGGGGGGATAGGGGTGGGGGGATGGAGTGAGGCATAGGAAAGCAGGAGACATTGTCATAGGAAGGATGGCGGAACTGAGTCTTGAAGAAAGCTAAGGATCCTAAAAGGCTATGAAGTTTAGCTTGCTCATCTATACTGGACAATTAGATGAAATCAGGAGTTCTTTTTTATTTGTCATGCACCCGCTCTCATACTAATACTTTAAAATGCATAGAATATATAGAATATATAGGACTACCAAGGAAGCAAACTATATTGAAATACACATATCAAAATATTGTTTAAAAATTCACGGACGCTAGACTAAGACCCCCTAGATGAGATACTTTAAAGTCCCTTCTAATTCTAAATTCTATTAATGGCATTTTCAGGTACTGTTACATTCCAGTGTTTTAAGACTCATCTTTTATTTACCTCTTTTTTTCTTTAAGGAAAGATGGAACAACTTTTCAAATGAAAAGCCTTGCATTCCTGGAATGAAGGATAACCTATGCAAATACACACAGGAGGGAGATGAATACCCAATGTGGGGAACAACCAATGTAGCCTGAAATGTAAAATTCATTGTAGGGAATAATGTTAAATTAGTCTAGTAAGAAAGGCTGGAGCACAAATAAAAGGGACGTTTTTTGCATTTTTACCACAAAGGTCACATCAGTGAATAACTAAAGGTTTTGAGAAAGGGAATGGTATAGTCCTGCCTGTTTCTTAGAAAGATCTATTGAGAACCTCCATTTCAATGTGAGCCCCAAGAAAAGTAAGGTTTTACTGGTCTTATTTAACTCATATTCAGACCATCCTTCATGATAGGACTATAAACAGCACATTCATTAATAAAATCTGCTGAAAGCTATTCTCTAATTTCAGAGAGTAACCCAAGTTAAAACCCTAACACATCACGCTCCATGTCTACACCTTCACTCAGAGATGGCGCCCAACTGGTGCCTTACATAATTATGCGGTAAAAGCTGATAATTTGCCAGGGTGTCACATCGACATCTGGCCAATAAACACTGTGTTTCCTATTGGAAAAGATGGTTAAAATACAGTAATTGCTTTACTTAGCGAGATCAGCAAATGTGCTAATGAATGCAGACAAAAACAACTCTGTTGGAAGAACCGTTAACACGCGCCAGACAGAAACATACCCTTTCTGGAGGGTGTTACATACTAACAACTGAGTAAACAGATTATTCACATTTTTCTGGCTCCCTCTTCATTTCTGAACTAGTCTAATTCCTGAAGAGTACTTGGAAGAATTCAAGGGATACTCATTAGACATCCCAAAGACCAAGAAGCATCATGTGGATTTAAAACAACCATACTGATTTAAGCCCCTTAAGAAAATAAAATGCTATGGCAGCAGGCACAAGACCAAAGTAAATTACGTTAATGGGGCAAACTCCCTGCCTAATCAATGTTTCATAAAAAGCTATTTTAAAGGAACAGTAATGCCAAGTCACAAAGAACTTTCGAGGTTTACAAAAGCATCTCTCACAACCAACTTGTGAGGTGGGTAGTACAAAGTATTATTAATCGAAGTTTACAGACGGAAAACCAGATTACGTGACGTTTTTGTCAATGACCATGCAATTAGTAAGTATGTAAGGTAGGACTGTAACTCAAGTCACTTACCTCACTCCAAGCCTTAAACTCTATTCACTAAACTAAAGTGCAGACACCCTCAAAAGCAGGGATCTCTCCAAAGTCAGTCAGATCTAGGTCTCGGTTTAATTTCAGCTAAGCCTGGCAGCAAGTAAGGAAAAATGAGCTGCAAACCAGAAAATAATTTCTCCTCAGGTTGGATACTGTGGCTCTTTCAGAGCCAGAGACTTGATAAGGCAAGAGAAACCTGATTAATCCTAAAGAGATTCTTTCTTTTCTTACATATGGAGGGGGTAGGGGTAAGGTTGGATTGTTACAGTATTATCAAGCTACCCATAAAAGGTCTCTAACAGGACATAACCACACACACACACACACACACACACACACACACACACACACACACACACACACCCTGAATTTCATTTGAAAAGTTGTTCGATTTTTCCTGAAAGAAAAAAGAAGTAAATAAAAGATGAGTCTTAAAACACTGTAATGTAACAGCACTTGAAAATGCCATTAATAGAATTTAGAATTAGAAGGGACTTTAGAAACTATCTCATCTAGGAGGTCTTAATCTAGAGTCTGTGAATTTTTAAAAAATATTTTGACATATGTATTTCAATATAGTTTGCTTCCTTTGTAGTCCTATATAATCTATGCATTTTCAAGTATTAGTCTGAGAGTGAATGCATGACAAACAAAAAAGAACTCCTTATTTCATCTAACTGTCCAGTATAGATGAGCAAACTAAAGAGTCAAACTAAATGTCCAACATCACAATAGCAATAAATGGCAAAGCCATTAGAAATAAATAAATAATAAATATTTAAAAAGATAAACTAAAGAGAAGGACACTGGAAAAATAAAATAAATGTCAAAGACTGGATTTGAATCCAAGTCTTCTGACACTCAGGTTCAGGATTCTATCCACCAAATTAGGCTAAAGTAAGTAATAACCAGCTTTTGAATGTGCAAGGAACTGATAGACAAAGCTAACTGAGATAACCGAAGCACCAAGATTTTCTAAGAAATTTCTAGAATCTGTTTTTCCTTTTAAGCATAGCAATGGCTGTCAGAATTACAGTGTAAACCATTTAGCACAGCTTAATTTTGAAGTTACAAAATGAAGCAGAAAAGGCTAATATGGGGCCCTGGAAGTCCAACTGGAAATTTAAAATAGAGTTGTTGGGGTGGCTAGGTGGTACAATGAATAGAGCACCAGCCCTGGAGTCAGGAGGACCTGAGTTCAAATCTGACTTCAGACACTTAACACTTACTAGCCATTTGACCTTGGGCAAGTCACTTAACCCTAACTGTCCTCCAAAAAGCAAAACAAAAAACAAAATAGAGTTGTTGATCAGGACAAGAGTCATTTTCTTCCCCCCCAAAAAAACTCAATTCAGAAGCTCACAAATGCCCCTATCTCCCATTTATATGGGCCTCTCCCATGCTCTCTGTTTGACTTTCCTCATCTGTCTTAAAGACCCACAATATGAAACTATAATATTTGTAATACTACTTACCAAATCTATTTATAAATTGTCTGACCTAAATTTTTAACGATGGTGAACTATTTCTTATATTTCTCTAAAAAAGAGACAATCAGATTTAGTTGGAAAACATTTAAAAATAAGATGCCCCTGTATTGTTCCTAGACTCCAAAATAATTTCTAAAATCTATATAATAGATGGAAGCCTTTACTGGCCCTTATATGTAAAGACAGAATACATTTCTAGTCCGTCAAATGGACTATCAGAAGAAAAATATTCCATTCCTTCCCTGCTTATGGCCTTTTCCCTCCATTTTCTCCCTAAGAGGATAGCAGATATGCTCCCGTCCTCCTAACCTGAAGGAATATCTGTTTGACATCGTAGTGGACAAGAAATACAGAAAGCACAGGAACTTCTTTGTTTTACAATGCTACTACTAGCTTCTTCCATGCAAGATTTTATCTGTTTTTCATAAGCAAAATGTTTGGCATAAACAGAAATTGCTCTATTCCTTAAAATTCAGCAGCTTGTCTCTTCACTTGTAACAAAACACTTAAAAGTAAATTCCTTGAATAAATCTGTCGGATGAGTAAAGGATAAGGACTAGACCTGTGATTTAGTTGGTTAAGGGACTCTCCCTTCTACCAATGCAGAGTGGTGCCTCCTCTGCAACTTACTATAATCTTAGCAAATCTGCCTCAAGCACTGAGAATTTTAGTGACTTGCCCAGCATAACATGGTATGTTCTCAGGGTTGGGCCCTGAACTGAAATCTTCCTGGTTCAAAGACAGTTCTTCATCCACTCTCTTGTACTGTCTCTCATTTTCTAGATAAAACATGCTTTAAAATCTTCCAGGCACTGGGGTATAGAAATCCATCTTGTCCTACTAGAAAGTTGTGAGGGGGAAGCAGGGGATGGGAAGGATATAAGAAAGAGTAGATTGGGGGAAGGGGTATTCAGTAGGCTTACTCTCTTGGGGTGGGGGGTAGGGAAAAGATGGGGAGAAAATTTGTAGCTCAAAACCTTGTGGAAATGAATGTTGAAAACTAAAGATAGATAAATAAAAGATTGATTTTTAATGTTAATATCCATGATGAAAACTTTTAAATGAGCCAAACAAATTGTACTTAGTTCATTTATTTTCTTATAATTAAAAATCTTTTAGATTTCTGCTTATCTTCCACATTCCCCTTTCCTGTCCTAGCCTCCTCTGTGACCACAGAAACAATTCAATGTTTAACATTCGCTTCTATTCCCTAAGAGAGCCTAGTTTGCTTCCCTTTACCATATATCCCTGCTTTGACCCATTAGAAGTGGCAGGAAGAACCCAGAGCCCTAAAGATCTGACTTCCACCCAGAGGAGGACTTGCCTAAACCAAAGGTAGAGTACAATCAAATTACATCAAAATGCTCTTCCATCAACTAGTTGGTTTCTGAATGTTTACATTCCATGTTAGCACTCCCATCACTTTTTTTTTTTTTTTTTTGCTTTTTGGAGGGTGACTGGGGTCAAGTGACTTGCCCAAAGTCACAAGGCTACCTGAGGCCAAATTTGAACTCAGGTCCTCCTGACTCCAGGGCTGGTGCTCTATTCACTGTGCCACTTAGCGGCCCCTCCCATCACTTTTTTTTAAAGTTTTAATCTAGATTAAAATGTAAATGACCTTAAGAGGCAGAATACTTTTAAGCTAGTAGTCATTCACACCTAGATGGATGAATAAAGACTTTCAGAGTTGATGGGTAGTGGAAGTAGATAGACAACATAGGATACTCTTGTAGAGGTGAAGGTCTAAGGGAGGGCAAACTAGATGAGAGGATAGTAAGAAGCCTAATAAGAAATTTTAAAAGGTAATGAATAGTAAAATAGTTGGTACTAGTGATCCATCTAGGAAGTTAGGAGATCATAGAAACTGCTAGAGCTTATGCTCTGCTGGCATTCAAACATTTATTAAATGACTGTGCAAGGCACTGGTTTAGAGCGAGAAGGGACCGGTGAAGTGATCTAGCCCAACCTTTTTATTTACAGATGAGGAAAATGAGAAAAGAAACAGAAAGATTAAAGTACCAAAAGTCACAGAAATCATTTGTTCCAGATCATCTTCAAAGCTTTGTCTAGAGCCCACTGGGATTCTGAATGCCACCTGGCCTTGACCATATTTGGGACCTGGATTGAGGATTCAAAAGAAGAGTATATTTGGGGGAAAGAGAAGTGGGTGGCAGGGAAATATTGTAACTGTAAGACTATTTATTAGTGTACTTGAGTGTATATAGAGTTAAGTGATAGTGAGGAATGTGCGTCAGAGGGTGTGGGAAAGAGAAAATACATGCCTGGGAGTCAATGTATCTACAATTATGGCACAGATAGGAAAAGGAAAAATAAGAGTGATAGGGAGTCTAAGAGTCTGGATCTCTGTGGCAAGAACAAAAGACAGAAATTTTTATAGATGCATGTGTGGTCAGAAAAAAAAATTAATGTAGGTGATAAAATCGGACTGAAATATTTATGAGGCAGTGAATAAAAACAAAGTATTTAATTAAAACAGCATTAACCACCAATACACTCTTTCAAAATAACTCATTAATCTAGTTAACCCTGAAAGCTCCCTAAGAATCCAAAGACTGCTTAATATAGTGGCTTACAGAGTAGCTCAATAAATATTTGAACAAATAGGCATGCATAAGGAAATTTTTACTATCTAGTAGAAAGCAAAATTTCATAACAATTACAATAATAATGGCTAGCATTTATATAATTCTTTAAAGTTTGTACTTTCCATATATTATCTCATTATGACCTGATAGGGATCTCCTCCAGGGCAATAATGCCCAAGAAAGGAAAGATCAATTTAAACAAGAAGAGCAATCCACACAAAATAACCATGGGCTCCCAATCCCTCTAATTTGTCAAAAATCTCCCCCTGTGACATATTGCAATCAATTTTGCATACTGCCTTTCAAAATCAGTGCCCCATTCTCAGATTTTCAATCACCTTCAATGCTGAGAGATACATAACGTTAGAAGTGGAAGAGAGAGGCACACACACTTTCACCTGATCACATTGTAAGCCATATCTGGCATCAGCACTACCATACATGGCAGCCTCAAGGGAGGAAACTTTTGCAAGGTGCTTTTGTTGGCCCCTAAACCACAGGAGAAGCTCAGATATCCTGTCACTGCTCCCAGCCTTGCTTTATCTTCAAGCCTCTGTTTTCACAGTAGGAAAAATCTCCTGGAAAATTTTTCTCCCATCATTCCACTCTTTCTTTCCACTCAAGGCCTAGCTCATATCTTACCTCCTCCTCCAAGAAGCCCTCCCAGTTCTGCCAGTCCACACTGCTCTCTCCTCCCTATATCAGAATCTCTGCTGTGCCCCAATCAGAACCACATAAAATTTACTGCTTAATTGTTCTTTAGTAATAACAGTTAGCATTTAGGTCTTTAGTCTTTAAGGTCTGCAAAATGCTTTGCAGTTTTTATCTCATTTGATCCTCACAAAACTCTGGAAATAAGTGCTGTGATTTGGCCCATTTTGGAGATGAGGAATCTGGGGCTGAGAAAGCCAGGATTAAAACTTGGGTCTTCTGGACTCCAAACCCAACCCTCAGTCCACTGTGTCACCTCGCCGCCCTTAGCTTGGCCCCTTAGTGCTAAGTTTGGGGTAGTTAGCTCTACCTAGTTAGAGGGAGGGGAATAAGCCTAGAAATTTTACATCCCAAAGGGTGTGTAGCACATTGCAAATCACATTAACAAGTCCACAACAAACACTTTTACTAATAGAAGCCTATCACTATTTCTGCCTTGTAACTATGCCAGGTTCTGCAGAAAAAAGATCTGTCTCTGTGCCATATTTTTAGAGTCCAGAAAGTAAAAAATATCATGTCTGCATTTCCCATCTGCAAGGCCCGACTCTGGCTAAAATGATAAAATGGGGCCAGGAGGAAGAAAAGACTGTCTGAAAGGGAATAGAAATGAATCTTTGGCTTTTGACACACCCTAGCTTGGAATTTCAGTAATGTCCAAGCTCTCATTCCCTAGACCACACTTAAAAAATAAATAAATAAATAGGCTGGGTGGGGGGGTTTGCAAAAGCATGATTTCAAAGTTAAATCTTCCATTTTGGAAAATATCTCTCTCGCCTTCTTTAACCTTCTGCAAAGGCCGTCCCTGATGACCCCAAGTCATAAATGCTCTCTCCCTTAAATCACTCACGCTGCTTTGATTGTCCCCTACTCTATGCAATCCTGTTGTGGCATATTATAGTTATTTTATCTTTTTCTTCTCATAAATAGTTAGCCTTTTGGAAGCAGATTTTGCATCTCATCTTAATGTGCTTAGTAAAAATGTTGAACTGAAATGAACCAGAAACCTAAACAAAAAAATCTCTAGAGTTTTTAAGAGATAGGGAAGGGAATAAGTTTTTATAAAGTGCTTAAAGTGCAAGTCAGCTTTACAACTATTCCATTTGATCCTCACAACAACCCTGTAAGGTAGTAGCTCTTAAAATTCCCATTTTACAATCAAGGAAACTGAGGCAGATAGGGGTTAAGTGACTTGCCCAGGTTCACACAGTCGTATCTTTGACTGGATTTGAATTCAAGGTCTTCCTGAGTCGGAACCTAGTACTCTCTATCCTCTAAACCACCTAACTTCCTTAGAACTGGCATCATACAGAACCAACCCAAAGAACTATAAAGCAGAAGACAAGAGGGGAAAAGGTCCAATCACCCAAAGACCTCCCCAGTACTAATGATGCCCAACTCAAAAAAGGTTGTGTTAACCAAAATTTAAACTCACACTCACATATAAGACTAGGATTCAGGGGCGGCTAGGTGGCGCAGTGAGTAGAGCGCTGGCCCTGGAGTCAGAAGGACCTGAGTTCAGAGATCTGGCCTCAGACACTTAATGCACACACAAACAAAAACAAAAACAAAAACAAAAACCTAGCCATGTGACCTTGGGCAAGTTACTTAACCCCAATTACCCTCCAAAAAGCTAAAAAAAAAAATTGGTGAAGGGCTTCCCTAGCAAACTTACAAAGAAGTTTATTGAAATGTGTTTTTGCAACTTTTTTTAAAGTAGAAAACAAAGAATCACATTTTTTCTTTTAATTAACATAAAATACATCAGGCACTTAATAAATACATGTTAAATGAATGAAGACTAAGTATAATGGACAGCTTCCTGGCCTTGGCCTCAAGAAGATCTGGGTTATCCTAATCCTGATGCTAGCTGTGTGACAAGTTGCAACTTCTTTGGTCCTAAGTTTCCTCACTTCTAAATTGAGGACAATATTAATACTATCTACCCTACAAGGTTGTTCAAATGGCATCATGAGAGGGTCTGGACCTGTGATTTCATCATTGTCCAAGAAACCCCCATTCCTCCTATCAAAGAGGGAAAGCTAGGAATCGTTCATAGCTCTTCTCCCTCCTCATACATCCCCTCCTCCACTATCCAAACTATAGGCCAATTTTATCTATTCTGCCTCCAAAATAGTTGTCCATACCTAAGGAATTCTCTCCATGGACAAACACACTAATTCAGACCTTCATCACCTCCTGGTTTCTGATGGGGTCACTCCCCTACTTCAAAAGTTTCAGTAGCCCTTTATTGTCTTTAGGGTAAAACATAAACTCCTCTGGTATTTAAAGTCCTATACAACCTGGCTCCAGCCTATCTTTCCAGGCACGATTACATATTACTCGCCCTTCACACACTCCACTTCAGATAGTACAATGCATGCCATATCCAGCCCCCATAACTACAATGTTCTTTCTTCAGCTCTGCCTTTTGGATCACCTAAACATTTCCAGATTCCTCCAGCTGTTATTTATTGCTCCTCTTTCTCTCCAAAAAAAAAAATTACTTTGTATTTACTTTGTGTATATATTGTCCCATGTACAGAAGCTTGTAGACTATCAGTTTCTTGAGAGCAAACAGGAATATTTTTCATTTGCGTATGTACCCATCATCAAGCTTAGTGCTGGTGGGCTCCCTGATGTTTCATAAATACTTGATGAAGGCAGCTAGATGGCTCAGTAAATAGAGCACCAGCCCTGGAGTGAGGAGGACCGGGGTTCAGATCCAACCTCAGACACTTGACACACTTACTAGCCATGTGACCTTGGGCAAGTCACTTAACCCCAATTGCCCTACCCTCTCTCCTCCAAAAAAAAAAAAAAGCATAAATACTTGATGAATTGAATTTTAAAAGTTCATATGCTTGTGGAACACTTTCTTCCAATGGCAAAAACTGGAAATTCTTACCAGTCATTCAATGGATGCATGAAACACTGAGAGTCATTTACTTTGACCTGGGTCACCCTGCCAATGTTCAAGCCTAGACTTGAACCCAGAACTTCTCTTCCTGACTTCACAGTCAGCCCTCTCTACCCACTCTTCCACACTGCTGCATATCATTATAATTAGAATATAAAAAAGCACTTCCAAAATAAATGCATTTCTCAACATGTTATAATTCTAATTATGAAACAAGACTGAATAAGAAAACTAGGTGAGAAATTTTTAATTTACTTTCAATACTCATATTAAAAGAAAAACAGATTTAACTAGAGCATAATAAGGAAATGAAGATTTCAAGCAGATTTATAAAGGTAATACTTTCAAGGGCTTTAGCAATGGATGACAATGATTCTTCATTGTCTCTAATTTTGTAACTTAAGGATTTCTTTCTAGAGCTATGTATGAAGACTTTTTGTACTATTAATGGGGTCTTAGAAATAGTTGGGGTACACATTAAAACGTAAGGTGAAAAGGCCATGACCTCTGTATTAATACAGAATTGGTAGTGAATTGTGAGGTACTAAATCGTTTATCCCTTTTGACCCAAGAGTCTCAATACTGGGCATATAACCCAAGGAGGTCAACAGCAAAAAAGGGAAGATATTATATATTATAAAATATTCATCATAGGACTCTTTCCTTTAATTAAAACTTCTTCCAGTTATCAATTTTCCCTCCCATCTCTACCCTCCCCAAGTGGGAGCAAAACAAACAAAAAAACCCTTGTAAGCAAGAAGGCAAGCAAAATAAATCTCCCATAGTGGTCCTGTCCAAAAATGTGTTTCATTTTGCTTATTTAAACCAACACCTCTCCCTAAGGAAGTAGATAGCATTCTTCATCACTAGTCCTCTGGAGTCATGGAGGATTATTTCACTGATAGGAGTTCTTAAGTCTTTCAAAAATGATCATTTTTTTCAATGTTGTTGTCAAGGTAAAAATTGTTCTCCTGGTTCTGCTCATTTCACTGTCTTCATCAGTACATAAACATACTCTTCAGATTCTCTGAAATCATCCCTTTCATCATTTCTTATGACACAATAACATTTTATCACATTCATGCTCGAGAATTTATTCAACCATTTCCCAAGTAATGAACACTTTGCCTTCCCCTCTCCTCCTCCATTTCTTTGACACTGAAAAAAGAGCTGCACAACAGTTCAGCTCAGGGTAGCAAAACAAAGCAAAACCCTTGAAAAAACAAATGTTTGCTAATCAGGGGATGGATGAACAAGCTTGACGGATTGGAGTTCAGAGGATCATGGAAATCATGGACATCTAATCCCACCATGGCCAAAAGATTCCTTACTATATCTTTGACCGTTCATCCTGCTGGTGGATTCCAACTATTCTTTCACTTTACAATCTTTGTTTTACAGAGGCAAAAGTTAAGCATTTGTTTCTACTCTACCATGAAACATCTATCTGGAAAAAAAAAAAACAAAACCCCAAAATTATTTGTTTCTCTAGATGAGTCCTCATCTCCCTATAGAAAAAAAAAAGTAGGATAAACTAAGGCAGAACCTCATAAGCAGAACCAAAAGAGTACACTTAATAATTTAATGAAAAACAAAACTAAATCAAACTTGGATCAATGTAATGACCCATCTTGACTCTAAAGGACTGAAGAAGAAACATCTTTCTCCTCTTGGTAGAAAGGCAGTGGGACTACCAGTACAGAATGAGATGAATGCATAGTCAGTCAACTAGTATTTATTAAATGCCTACTATGAGTCACTCAAGGTATGATCAATATATTGGCTTCTTTTTTCTTCATTAACTATTATTTCTTTGTATAAGACAGGATTCTGTATTGAAGAGGGAACATATCTAAAATTGGCAGGATTTTTTTTAAAATAAAAGGTATCAATAATCTTTGTGGTTGGGTTTTTTTTCTTTTTAAAGAATCATTCCCTAGCCATTTTCCCACCAATCTCACCCCCCTGGCTAGGTAGGCATACCTTATGAAGCTACACCAGGTTGGATCACCTGGTACTTTAAAAGTATGTTGTAATCTACAGACTGCAGCCTTTCTCTCTGCTGCACTGCTCCTGTTTCAGAAAGGTCAAAGTACTAATAAAAAAACTGAAAACTAAGGAATCCTCAGACTGCTGCAGGTTCAATTCAATTCAACCAACATCTACTCAGCACCTCCTATGGTGCTAAATCATGGGGATGCTCTCAAGTAACTTCCTTCCTACAACGCCAAAGGGGATCCAACATCTACAGTTTAAAAAGAAGCTGGAGCAGCTAGGTGGCCCAGTGAATAGAGCACTGGCCCAGTGAATAGAGTTAAATTCTAACCTCAGACACTGTGTGACCTTGGGCAAGTCATTTAACCCCTATTGCCTTGCCCTCCCCCCTCCAAAAAAAAAGGAAAAAAAGGTGAAGCTGAGTTGAGCTTAATAGGAAACGCAGGGATTCTGGGGTGAAGCAAAAGAAGAAAGGGGGAGTTAAAGATAAATCTGAAGTTAGGAACCTGGAGTGTTGGTGCTATCAACAAAATAGTGGTTGACATAAATTTGGACTGGGGAAGATCTGAAGAGGAGGTGGAGGAAGTTCAATTATTATCCCATTGAATTTTATTTTAATAAAATGTGGTCAATGGTTTCTAATTACTTGTCATCCTGCTACAATTATACCCCATGTCAAATAAGCACATCTGTGTTGGTGCTCCCATAACACCCGTGTGTTAGGTCCCATGCTGCAGTCCCTCTAATATGCAGTGTTGGGGGTGGAGGAGGAAGGGACCTAAGTCTAGGCTGCTGCTGTGTCTGATATACTCTAATAGATGCAAGATAACCCAATATATGAAATAGTGAATAAAAGTACAGCTTGAGTGCATTTTACCTGCTCTGTTGCACCTACATAAGCACTAGTCTAAAGACTAGTTTAGGACTGATAAAATGTAAATAATGAATTTATTCCAGGGCCAAAATTAATAGCAACAAGGAAAAGAATAGAGATGCAATTTGCTACCCCCAGCTCTGGGAATACTCTGAATGCAACGTTTCACAGACCCTAATCCAAGCCCACAAGAGCAGCTCCTCATCTTTGTGTGGCAAATAACAAATTTGCAACACCAACCACAAGACAGAGCAGAACTCTCCCACACACATTTCTTTTTACCCACCATCACCCCTTCAACTAATTATAATCCTCAAAGACACCAAAGTATAGATTTTGGATCAGATGCAACAAATATGTTATCTCCCTAACCTAAAATTCCTAGGGAAGCAAAAAAAAATTGCATTATCACCAATTTGTGTGACTGATAGAATGTATTCTATGTAAAGGAAAAATGGAGAAGCCATTTTTTGTGCGACTGAATCTCATAAGCTTGCATGGAGAGGCTGGCAGTACATGGCCCAGGTGGTTTTTGTGCAACTTGATCTACACACCCAAAGCAACAGTCTTCTTAGTTGTGCCAGGAAGACAAATTAGCAGAGCTTGCAGTTTTGGGTCTTCAATCATCAAAGCTTTGTCAGGCTGTAAAATATCCTTCAATAAACCTCCCTGGGATGTGTAAGTTTTGTGTACAGACGATCTTTCATTTCTCTGTGTGCTGACAAAATTACCACACAACCATCCATTTTAGAGAATGTTTACAATTAAATGGAGAGGGACAGAGAAGAGAGATTAAATCACCTCTCCATCTTAGAAAGTAACACCTATGAGCAACATTGCATATGAGGTCAATTTTTTTTTTAAGTATTGATTGTTTATGCTAATTTTTGTTTCTTTTCTTCAAAAAAATCTTTGGGGACAGCTAGGTGGCGCAGTGATTAGAGCACTGGTCCTAGAGTCAGGAGGACCTGAGTTCAAATCTGGCCTCAGACACTTAACACTTACTAGCCTTGTGACCTTGGGCAAGTCATTTAACCAATTGCCCTGCTCTCCCCCTCCAAAAGACAAACAAAAAAATTTTTTTTCTTTAAATCTATGTTAAGGAGGGGAGGGAACGATACAGGGGTTAGTGTACACATAAAACAAAAGGTATTTAAAAAATCTATTCCTTAAAATAAATAACACTCATAGCCTAATACATGTGCCCCTCTATCTTCTAATTGTCCCTCTCTCATTTATGAATAAATTGTTAATAAGGCTATTAATTATTTTATTTTATATCTAATTAGTCTTTTCTGAAATAAGGTAATAGTCACAGTTTATAAATTACTCAGACTGAAAGTTTCTATATGTATAATTTCAAGTAACAAGATATTCTTTGAAATATAGACCTATTTTGCTGAAAGTTCACTAGAAGGAAAACTGGGAATTGAGTGAATAAGAATAAATGTAAAATATAAAATAAATAAAAAGAATAAAATGCTGTTTTTACTAAAGGCCATTCTAAATCCACTCTCATGCCATGTAGAATATCTCCTCACTATCTTCTTCTAGTTCATTCCTATACATGTACTATTTATGAAACATTTGCTATACACAATTAAGTCAGCAATTTCATGCCTTTTTGTTGGCTCTCTCTTGATAAACTAAGCTTAAGTCTGAAACCCTTAAACCTAGGCTACTTTTCCTATACATAAATGCATGTTCCTATCTGAATCTTTAAATTCTGTCTGAACTGTACAGTGTGCTCCAAAACTTTTTGTATGGTATTATATCATTGCTCTCGATTCAATTCAGTTCAACATTAAGTGGCTCCTATATGGCAAGACACCTTTCTGTGGGCAAGGCACCAAGATATATGGCAGGCAGGCAGACAATGTGCTGGAAAATGGGAATATAAAAAGACAAAGGTAAAAAATTCTTCACCTAGTCTCTGCCTCTGAGGGATTTATAATCTATGGGAATAATACTAACAACTCAAAAGTGCCTACTAACTGTGGGGAAGTTAATGAAATTATCATCAGTCCCACTGTACAGATAAGGAAACTGGGGCTCAGAAAGGTGATTCAAAATTTAGCTTACCACCTCACATTTCCAACTGAATTCTAAAAGTACCTATATATACATCTATCAAGATGGCCTATGCTGGTTGCCAGCTGTTCCTTCACCCCACTATCCCCAATAAAATCCTTTTATTAAGGGATTTGTTCTGTGAAGTTTGAATTCAGTCAAAGGGTTGTACTTGAGGACCTAGAGGACCATAAGTTCCCCATCCCTGGATTAGACTGGAAGAAGGATGGAGGGATGGATAGAGATAATAGATGGTAGACACATGAGCTTTAATAGCTTAAACTGCGTTAAAACCTCTGGACGCGCACACACAGACACATTAACCTCCACAACATTTTCCTTCTGTCTATATTTTCAACTGCAGCAATCCTAAACTTCTGAAAGCTTGATAAGAGCAGCTAAAGAGGCATGAACTGAATTTAATTAAAATGCCCGCTTTAACTCAAATGATATAAAAAGTCCCTTTTTTAATTAAGAGCCCTTTATAAAAAAGAGGTAAAAATATGTAATGAATGGGGCGGCTAGGTGGTGCAGTGAGTAGAGCCTCGGCCCTGGAGTCAGAAGGACCGGAGTTCGGATCTGGCCTCAGACACTTAACACACACAAATAAAAAACCTAGCCATGTGGCCTTGGACAAGTTACTTAACCCCAATTCCCCCCCCCCCCAAAAAAGTAATGGAAATTAGTAGGCCCTGGAATCCAATACTCTATCCACTGTACCATCTAGCTGCCCCAAGGACCAATCTATTCAGTTTACAAATAAGGAAACTAAGACCCAGGAAGGTTAAGTAATTTGCCCAAGGTGGTGAGCCTCACATCTTCCTCTTTTGTACCTTACCACACTCACTTCAGTCCAGGAGGAAACTGATGATATTCTTTTCACAACCACTTACCTACATCACATTTGCTGGGTTTCCAAAAGTATTACTGAAACATCTGAGACTGGTTCCATTTTTCCCACTCCACAATCACTTCTCCTGTTCTACTGACACAATCATTTCATTTCCTCTCGTCCAAACACAGGAAGGTGTAACACTACAGCATTTCCAATTTGTTTTTCTTTACCTGAACCAACTATTAAAGTTGGGTCCTTACTCCCCTCCCTCTTCCTATTGTAATTGTTCACTCCAATACTGTAGCTGTTCTATAACTGCTTTCCTTTGATACTGAACTCGAATCTACCCTGACTTCCTGCCACGTAAAATATTAACCTCCCAACACTGAACCTGTGTTGAATCTGAACACATGGGGACTTCAATGCTGCTGTTCAGATAACAGACCACAAGGAAGAACAATGGCAAATAGAGGGGACATTATTGAAACAGGACTATTTCTGGGTTCTCTTATAGGGGTCCTCATCACACTAATTTCAGTTTATAAAAGGTATTCAAATTATTTTATTTTCCAGCTTGCCATCTGTCCTGCCACAGCTGCCCTGCTTCTCCTTATCTTAACCATCATCCTCTCTACCAGACCTCTTGAATCCATGTCACTAGTCCCAAGGGAAGTTAAACTCACATTTTATGGCTGAACCATCCTGCTTGGGGACTGAGTAAAACAGAAATTTGCTTACCTCTATCCTAGACCATGCTTCACATGCCCCCACCCAGTCATCTGCCTTGGCATCTAATGTGTCCCATAACTGCCACCCCAATTTCCATCTATTACTCTAGGCACAGAAATTAAGTCAGTACTACCAGTGTCTCTGGAAAAGGCTTGTCAAACAAACAAACAAATAAAAAGGTATATTGGGGCAGCTAGGTGGCTCAGTGAATAGAGTACCAGCCCTGGAGTCGGGAGGACCTGAGTTCAAATCCAGCCTCAGACACTTAAAACTAGCCGTGTGACCTTGGGCAAGTCACTTGCCCTACCTTCCCCACTCCAAAAAAAAAAAGGAAAAGGAAAAAGGAAAAGGCTTGTCAAGTGACTTACTTTTCTTGTCACCCCTCAGACCAACATTCCCTTCTATCGCCACCAGTCCTGGATATGTTGTCTCTCCTTATTAGAATATAAGATCCCAAGAACAGAGACTTTTTGTATTTGTCCCCCCAGTACTTGCCATAGCATCTGGCTCAGTGAGAACTTAACAAATACTTTTGAATTCATTCATTTCCTGTACTCTTCCCACCCAGTAAGAGTCTTTAGTGGTCCTATGCCTACACCAGAGCAAAACACATTCTTCAGAGATTCAAAAGTACTAGAGAGTTCCCCAGATATCTGAAACTGAGTGAATGGGGCAGGGGGGGGTGGGGGGGTGTGAGGAACCTTCTACATGTTGCCCTACCTCCTGTCTAAGAATGAGGCTGTGGAGCTGGTCCTGAGTAGAGACCCTAATAGAACTCTCTGGGACCTTTACCTACCATCCAACAATCAATCAATCAATATTTATTAAGCTCCTACTATGTGCCAAACACTGGGCTAAGTGCTGGGGATACAAAGAGGCAAAAGATAGTCCCTGCCCTCAAGGAGCTAACAGTCTAAAAGGGTAAACAACATGTAAACAACTATGTAACACAAGTTATGGATAGGATACACACACCAGCTTCCCTGTGTTTGAAAAGATAAATAAGTATCTCCAGGCTCCAGTCATAGGCACAAGCCATTCCTTGTATTCCTCCCTTCCCCAGTCTCACAGAATCCTTACCCTGCCTCAAATATCAGCTCAGATAGTGCCTCCTTTCAGGTATCAATCCCTAAATTTCTGTTATTAGACCTCATTCCCCTTCAACAAATCACCTTATATATGCGTGTAAGTATTTTAAACCACTTCTCCCTAAAGAATATAAACACTTGGAGTGGCAAGGTGGCACAGCAAATAGAGCACCAGCCTTGGAGTCAGGAGGACCTGAGTTCAAATCTGACCTCAGACACTTGACACAAAAACTAGCCGTGTGACCTTGGGCAAGTCACTTAACCCCAATTGCCCTACCTTCCCCCCTGCAAAAAAAAAAAAATTACATATATGTATACATATATGTATATATATATAACACTTTAAGGGAAATGGACATTTTGATTTGATTTTCTAGTTCTGTAATTCCCAGCATCTAACCCTATTCTTTGTAGGTAGTATGCATTTAACACATTTGCTGGATTGAATTGAATTGTTCAGTGCCAAACCTGAAATGTAAAAGGTCCCTTTCTCCTAATCAAGTAAGGGTTTGATTAAATTCATCTTGCTTATTAGTCTCTTTCAATGAGGGTAAAAAAGCAGGAGGTCATTCTTGTCAAGTCAGGTGCCAAAATGTGATCATGAAAAATCCTCAAACAGTAGGAAAGGCCAAAAAAATCACTGAAAAGAGGAAAAGGAAGAAACCAGAGAAGGACAATGAGAGGAAATCCCTTCCTAATAGTTAATTTGTTAAAAAGAAAATAAAAGCAAAGTCTTCTATAGGGTTAGGTTCCATAGACTTCCCTCATAGTCCCAGGCTGCTTTATCCACAGCAATAACAACTGACTTCCATGTATTATGTGAGCAGATACCCACAGCAAGGAAAGTAATGTGTGATAAACTGCCTAGAAAAACTAAAAGCACTTATCTTGACACCTTGAGGGGAAAGAAAAACAGCTCAGGGAACAGCTAAATGAGAAAAAAACCTTCCCACCTTCCCTTCCAAGAGAGTTCATTTTGGGGTGAGGGGATTTAAGGGGGGGAAAAAGGCATGTTTGCTTTAAATTAGGAGATTCCAACTTTTAGGGGAAAAAAGAGATAATCTCTTAAGTCCCTTCCCATTCTAATAGTTTGTGAAATTAGAATTTTAATTTCTAAGTCATTCCTGTTTTCCTTCAAGGCTGTTTTGGCCCAATGTGTTCTAATTAGGCATGTTATAGACAAGCCCAGGCAAAAGGTCATGCCTCACAGATTCAAAAGCCCCAAAACAAGGAAGCTATCAGGAGTTGCTACTTCCCACCCCAAAACATGGCTAGAATAAAACCACTGCATATAAGCAAGGGAAGCTAAAGTCTTGGGAATTACTACTAAGAAGACATCTTACACCCCACCCCAAGTGTTTTATCTTGCTTCTCCTTTGTGTATATAACGCCTCCAAGGACACCACCCTCAGTTAAGAAGTGAGAAGACAGTTCAAAGAAAAGAACAGTCCCATCTTAGAGCACAAATCAAACAAGCATTAACCAGCAATTGGGATAGAGCCCTGGCCTTGAAGTCAGGAGAGAAGTGGGCTCAAATCGTCACTCTACCACAAGCTGGCTGTGTGTCTCTGGAGGAGTCACTAATCCTCTCCAGAGCCCCCGATTCTTTCTTCTATTAAATGGTACTAATAATACCTACCAGCTAAGGTTATTGTGAGAATTAAAATAAGATGGTCAATCAGCTAGCGTTTATTAAGTACCTCCTAGGTATCAGGCATTGTGCTAACTGCTGAGAATACAAAGGCAAATACAAAAACAAAAAACACTAGTCCCTGATCTCAAGGAGCTCACAGTCTCATATGGGAGACAATATGTAAACAAATATATAAAACAAGCCAGAGACAAGATAAATTGGGCCCGCTCTTGGGGGGAAATCACTAAAATTAAGGATTGGGAATGATTTCTTGCAGAAGGTAGCACTTGGGGTGAGATTTGAAGGAAGACAGGGAAGCTAGGACATAGACATGAGAAGGAAGCATATTGTAGGCATGGGAACAGACAATGAAAATGTTTGGAGTGGGGATTGTGTGCAAGAAACAGCAAGGAGTCCAGAGTCACTGGATCAAAGAGTACATGGAGGGGAGCAAGGTGCAAAAAGATTGGAAAGGTAGGAAGGGGGGCAGGTTATGAAGGCTCTGAATGCCAGGAGATTTTACATCTGCTCCTTGGGGGTGAGAGGGAGCCACTGGAATTTACTGAATGGGGGGTGGGGAAAGGTGATATATGGTCAAACCTCATTTTAGGAAGATCAGTTTAACTGCTGAGTGGAGGTTAGAATGGGACTGGAAGAGACTGGAGGCAGCGAGATGAACCAGCCAACTACTGGAAATAGTCAAGGTGTAAGATAATGGCAGCCAGTACCAGAGTGGCAAAAGCATCAGAGGAGAGAAGATCATATAAAAGAGATATTACAAAGCTGGGAACAACAGAATTTAACCAGAGATTGTATATGGAGGGTGAGTGAAGAGTGGAGGATGACACCTTGATTTTATCCTGGGATGCTAAGAAGGAAGGTGGTACTTACTCTCCACAGCTACCTTGCTGAGTCACAAGGAAGAGGAGGGAGCATTTGAAGGGAAAGATAAAGGTTCAGTTTTGGACATACAGAGGTTTAAGATCATCCAGTTTGATATCTAAAAGGCAATTAGAGACGCAAAACTGGATGTCAAGAGAGAGGTCAGGGCTGGACAAGTAGAATCATCTGCATAGAGAAACCATAGAAGCTGATGAGATCACCAAGTAAAGTAGTATAGTGGGAGGATAAAACCAAAGGGAACCCCCACAGTTAACTATAGGGTGGTGATAAAGACCCAGAAAAGGAGAGGTAAATGGTCAGAATCAGGAGGGCACCACCCGTCCAGAAAGCTTGGAAACATAAGCAAGAAGGTGATCCACAGTGACAGAGGCCTCACTATAAGCCAAAGAAAGTTACTATTTTTTTAATCCTGATTTTATCAGTGTGGGGAATTCCCAGGTGTATAAACTCCCTCCCCATCCATGCAGATCAGTTAATCTCCAGTACACCTCCCTATTCTTAGGAAGTACCCAGGGATCATGGAGAAATTGGCCTCTGGGAACAATTCTTAAGCATCAGAGAGGGGTCAGCAACTGTCTGGGGGTGGATTCTCCATCAGCTAGCTGCTGTCTTTCATTACTATACTCCACCATGAGGGGTTTTGTTTTGTTTCTCTAATTTGGCTCACAGTGTGTCCTGATCATGGCTGAAGAGACACAGGAAAAGAAATGTCATTTCCCAATTTCTAGCCTCCTTATAAAAGCCACCCAAACAGCCATCCAGATGACAGGTATGGCCTAAGCAGATTACATCTGGGACATCAGTACTGTTCTATGTAACCTGACACCTCTAGTTTGTTGGGGCAGCCAAACTAGATGGAAATGCTGATTTCTTTCACTTGATGCCTCTCCCTTGTCAGATCCCAGAGGAAGGGGAAAAAAGCCTCTCACCAAAAAGTCACCAGGGGCAGGGTGAAAATATCTTTCAGGGCCCCATGACTGACTAGCTTAACCTCACAGCTACAGTAACCCATGCTCAGAAAGCAGTACAAATAGAGAGGGGTGTCAATGTGATCTAAGAGGTGATAATTTATGACCTGCAGATTGCTTCCCCTATAAGAAAAAGAGTAGAAACATGCTGGAAAATTGAAAAAGGTGTGTGATTTGGGTGAGGATGGGGGAAGGGGAAAGAGAACTAAAGAATCACAAGGGAATATGGATAGAGAGGCAGCTGGTGTGAAGGGAAAAGGACTAGACTTGAAGTCTGGGTTCAAGTCAGGAATCTGCCTGTATGACTTTTAGCAATTCACTTAATCTCTTTGGCTCTCTAGTCTTTAGCAATCAAACAAATGAAGTTGATATTGGGTTTCAACTGACAGTTTAAGAAGCACCAAAGGGGTCTCGAGTAAAAAAGTTTAAGAGGGGCGGCTAGGTGGTGCAGTGAATAGAGCACTGACCCTGGAGTCAGGAGGACCTGAGTTCAAATCCGCCCTTAGACACTTAACCTTGTGTGACCCTGGGTAAGTCACTTAACCCCAACTGCCCCTCCAAAAAGCAAAAAAGAAAAAGTTTAAGAAGCCTTGATCAAATGATCAAGAAGGTCTGTTGTAGCCCTAACACTCTACATTTCTATATTCCAGAAATCAAAACTAAGACATTTTCACTTTGGTGTGTTAACTGAATGTTAAAACATTATTCTTTAACTTTGATACCTAACCTAAAGTTTCTTACATACTACCAAGGCCAAAACAAAATAATAAAATTATACAATGATAAAATAGCAATACTATCAATGACTCAGTATTGATATGTGGCATTTTAAAGCATACAAAGTGATACCTTCGGGGTGGGGGTGGGGGTGGAGGTGGGGAGAGGGGAGCACCGAGGGTACAAACACCCTATCCCTCTGGTCCCTGAAAGAATAAAGAATAGAACAGAAATGCTCATTCAACCCTGTATTCCCTACCTTACAAACTGATCAGCCCAAGAATTCACAAATAACACCTTGAGTAGTAATTTTTTTTTCAGATGCGAAATGGAAGGCTGTTCTGGGCATAAGGCAGCATATACGTGTGACTAAAGCAACAAAAGCAAAAGAAAGGCAAGTTTTCACTGAAGGAGATTGAGGGAAAGAAGGGAAGCACTAAAAAATGAGGAAAGATGGAATCAGGGGTAGAGCTGAAGGCAAGGAGAAATAACACGAATTTAATTTAATTTGGTGTAAGGGAAAATTGATGTTCATTATATATTCAACAGTTTCAAGGAGAAACTGTATTTATCTAAGGTTTCCAATGATTAATTCATTCACAATCAATTTTAAAGCCTATCTTAGGGCCTGAAGATCATTAAGTTCAACCACTATATTTTACATAGGAGGAAACTGAGGCCAGGCCAAAGTCACAGTCTCATTTACAGTATACTACTTCATTCAGCACATCTGTACTGGTTGTCTACTACATACAGGAAATTTTAAAATGAAGGAAATGTGTCCTTGAGGAGTTTCTCATTGAGGGTAGAGGAAAAAAAGGAGAGAATGGCACGTATCTCCAGTACAAGACAAACTGCAGTAAATGCTCTAGAAAATGCACAAGGGTGGGGGGGATAAGGTCTAGATATGTTTTTTTTAAATGGTAGCTCTGAAGGTCAACATGGAAAATGATCAAAGAAAAAACCAAAATTATACTTACTGAGTAAATGCAGGATGCGTCTGTTACCATGGCAGGCAATTTGCAAAAACAAATCTTAAAAGGTACAATTCCCTTGATCCCTAATAACTATTGTTAGAGTGGCAACAACTGCGAAGTTTGGAATTAGAGATATCACCTCATTTCTCAAAATATTTCTCCCTATGTCCCAGAGAACCATCCTTTATAATAGAAATATATTAATATATATTATATTGTATATTTTATATATTATATATAATATGTATTATATATATAATATAATAATATAAATAATAATAAAGATCCCAAAATGAAGGAAAGAGGAGACAAGGTACAAGGCACCAGTTCAGTAAAACCAATTGGTACATCAGCCCAGTCCACCATTATATGCAGTGTTCAATGTCTCACCCCTTCTTCAAAGGAGGGAGAGAAGTGTGGTTTCATATTTATCTCTTCTTTTGGACCAAGTTTGGTCATTATAATTTCACAGCATTTGCAGTTGATTTTTGCACAGAACTTGCAGTGAAATTTAGTTTTGATTTTTATTTTTTTCCATTTACATTGTTATATCTGCATACAGCTGGGAGCAGCCAGGTGGTACAGTGGATAGAAGGTCAGGCCTGGAGTCAGGAAGACTCATCTTCCTGAGTTCAAATCCAACCTCAGTCACTTACTAGTTGTGTGAGTCTGGGCAACTCACTTAACCCTATTTTCCTCAGTTTCCTCATCTGTAAAATAAGCTGCAGAAGGAAATGGAAGAAAAACCAAAATGGGGTCACAAAGAGTCAGACACTTCCTTCTTTCTCATTGTTTACTCCGTTGATTATAATTCTTCTTTACAACTTGACTAATGTTTAATGTGAAGGTATTTGTAGAACTTTTATCTGATTGTATGCCACCATGGGAGAAGGAGGAAAGAAAGGGGAGAAAATTTGCAAATCAAGGGATTGTGGAACTGAAAATGTTATAAACTAAAAGTAAATAAATAACTTTTTTTAAAAGAGCCATACATGACAAAAATGACTAAACAACAACAAAGTCACATACATTGTTTTCCTAGTTTTGCTTACTTCTCACATCAGTTTACATCTCCTTTGCTTATATGTATTTCTCATATTCACCATTTCTTACAGTGTACTATATTCATGTACCACAGCTTCGTTAGCCATTCACCAATCAATGGACACCAATTTTGCTTCCAATTCTTCATTAACAGAAAAAGTAAAAATACTCCCATAAACTTGAGACATTCAATTATACTGCTCCTGTTCCCCAGGGTCTGATTAATTAAATCCCTTTCTATAACTATAACGTACTTGCTCTCTGAACACTTGGTTTCCCTTTGAATCTATTGTAATTTCAGTCAAGAAATATTTGGTCCTTCCTGACTCAGGCAGAAAAGAATCTCTTACCCATTAAAAATTAATGTCTTCTACCTCTACACTGGCATCACCCTCATGCATAGACAGGTGAAGTGGATGGAATTATTCTGGGGCAGGAAGAAAATGAATGAGGGAAAATGAAAAGTTCCTATACTATCTATTCAGTGTGACTAGTTTGTACAAAACAGTGACTTGGGATACAAATCTCATTTAATGAATTGTCCTTTTTATCTAAGAAGTATTGAGATTTTTATTATTTCAATCATCTAGATTAACAAAGAACAGCCCATAAGGCTGTGAAGGTGCCATAGTTTCATTGTAGCATTCCTAAAAATGTATCTTAGAAGTAGTTCTGCCAGATTCTATTCCAAGTCCCATTGATGGCTTATAATCAGTCTTTTTATCAATATCTATAGTTGGATTTAAGCAGAAGACTGAGTTTGGAAAAAACTAAATATTAATTTTCTTAACTTTAATGGGTAACAAGGCATGATTATTCTAATTTTGCTCATATGATTGAGAACTGACTGCAGCAGAGTTCTCTATTTTTCTTCCTTACTCTACACAGCTGTCCGATCAGACTCTAGTGTGCCTATAGCAGGCATGTGCCCTGTATCAAGGCTAGACAGTATTTTCAGTGTGGAGTCACAAGGTAGAAGTTGGGGCTAGCTGACACCTCTGTATTTGACACTATTTGATTCAGTCCTTCCTCTTACTGGAAGAGTATTCTAAGAATTCCCTGATTCTGTTATCCTGAGAGAGTCTGTGTCCAGAGTAAACAGTTGAGTGGGAGGCCAGGTTGGAACTTAGTCATCTTAGTTGTAACAATTAGAACTACACCTGAGATAAATTCACTGAGGGAGAGAGAAAAAGGGAGGGACAACTTGCAGTCTTAAAAGAGTTACCCAGTACACAGAGAGTGTCTTGCCCAGGATCACATGGTCAGGATGGATCTGAGTCACAACCTGAAGCCAGGCAGATGTTGCTGAATTCAAGGCCAGTTCACTCCAATACACTGGGTTACCTCACAACATGAAGGAAGGTATAATAGTGAAGAAAGGAAAGCCAAAACAGCAGTACAGTGAATGAATACAATCTAAAATCAAGGCAATGAAAGACAAGCTCCAGTCAAATACAATAGACTACTCGAACGTAATTTTTTGTTTGTGTTGCTTTTTTGGAGGGGGAGAAGGCAGGGCAATTGGGGCTAAGTGACTTGCCCAAGGTCACACGGCTAGTAAGTGTTAAGTGTCTGAGATAGGATTTGAACTCGGGTCCTCCTGACTCAAGGGCCAGTGCCCTATTCACTACACCAACCTAGCTGCCCCTACAAATATCATTCTACCAAGGTTGAATGACACTAGTAAGAAATGATAAACTAAAACTCTATGAATGTATTTGAGAAGAGGATTTGTTGGGAAATGCCTCAAGTTGAAACAAAATTTACCATAAATTCTAAATAAATAAGAGATAATTACCGGATGATTTGGCATTGTCTTTTCCCCCCTGTTTAACACGAAGAGGACCAAGCATGTCAATTGGCAACAATTTTTTTAAATTATATTATAATTTAACATAATTTTTTATCTGTACAGATAAACTATAAATAAAAATAATTACAAGCAGATGTTATTGTTCTACTTGATATAAACATTTCTACAACTTCTATTTTCTCTTAACGCAGATTTTTTAAAATGACTGTCTCAACATATAGCTTGGTCCTTCAAGGTATTCTTAAATTTCAGTCTTTCCAGAGCTAAAATTGAAATATGGCAAAAGTGTGACTTCAAGAACACTGCTTCTCTTGGCTGTAGAATTTAAGAATGTGTCCTAACTTTAGGGCTATGGTTACTGAGCATTTCTTTTCAGAAATTTCTATGTAATGGATTCTGTAATTTCAAAGAGGAAATTAGCAAGTGCTTACTAGGAAAAAGAGATTAAATTAAATCCTCTGGTGAACTGCTGATGAGGGTGGCCATCTACCAAAGATATTTCTATAATTATCCCCAGCTTATGAATTTGCATGTGCACAGGCTTCCTTGATAGTATCAGAATACAGAATTCCATGACTTTGAGAAAGGCAGCATGATGTGGTGGGTAGAGCACTGAAGCTAGAAGTAGGAATATCTAGGTTTGAATCCTGCCTCAGAGATTTACTAGTTGTATGAGGCTGGGAAAGTGACTCAGCTTCTCCATCTGCAAAAGGAGTTGGATTAATGACTTCAAAGGTCCTTTCCAGCTCTACAACTATGATCTCATCTATCATCAGACCTCAGAAAAAGAGGCATGTCCAAGGGCATGCTTCAATTCACCATTAGTTGTTTATGTAAAGTGAATATTTGAGATAGATTTTCCTTTTTGATGAGCCTATTTTTCATGGGACTTGATCCAGATCACAGAATTTTTTCCCAGGTCACTTGAACCCCTTCTCTCCAACTCACTACCCTCATCTCAACCTCCTTTGAAGATGAAAGTTAAAACAATATTTTCTGACATTTTCTGGCACTTAGCATCATTTCTGATGCCCCTTCTATAAGAAATTTTGAACTTGGAAAAAAATTAATACCAAGAAAGGAATTTTGTTTTTTGTACTTGAAAAGGCCAATCAGTTGATCTCTGATGAGCTTTGGAGTGGGTCTACTTTGCATATACTTCTTTAAAGATATTTGAGAGGGGTGGCTAGGTGGCACAGTGAGTAAGAGGTAAGAGCACCAGCCTCGGAGTTGGGATGACCCGAGATCGAATCTGGCCTCAGAAAATGAGCACCCACACACAAATAATGACTAGCCGTGTAACCTTGAGCAAGTTACTTAACCCCAATTGCTTAAAAAATAAATAAATAAATAAATAAGGATATTTGAGAGGGAAGGGGAGAAATTCAAAGAGAGTTGCAATAAAGATAAGAAATTAGAAAAAAAAAAAGGGGGGGGGACAGCTAGGTGGCACAGCAAATAGAGTATTGGCCCTGGAGTCAGGAGGACCTGAGTTCAAATCTGGCCTCAGACACTTGACACTTACTAACTGTGTGACCTTGGGCAAGTCACTTAATCCCAACTACCCTGCCTTCCCCCCTCAAAAAAAAAAAAATCAGAAAAAAAGATGTCTATTTCTTCCACCATTATAGGTCTAAAATCTTACTTCTTGCCTTGACAATTTATATCAGGTTACAATAATTCTTATTTTCAAGTGAGCTCTCAGGCCTTGAGCCACATTTCTATAAAGTTCAAATTTGCTTTTCAAAATCCTAAGGCAATCATAGGAAAACCCTTCTTTTACTATTGGGGCAGCTAGGTGGCACAGTGAGTAACAGCGCCAGCCTCGGAGTTGGGATGACCCCAGATCAAATCCGGCCTCAGAAAATGAGCACCCACACAGAAATAATGACTAGCCGTGTAACCTTGAGCAAGTTACTTAACCCCAATTGCTTTAAAAAAAAAATGAAACTATTTTACCTTTCATTCCAGAAGAAGGCCTAAATGACAATAGTTTTTACTCACATTAAGTTAAATACTCCACTCTGTCCCCATCCAATAATTAGAAACAAAAATAAAATATGCCCAGGGACTAGCAACCTTCAAAATGACCTATAAAATAGCCTATAATTAGGAGGGACTTTGACTTAAGAAAGGGAAGAATTACAGATTCTGTTCCCATCCCATAACCAACTCAGAATACAACTCTGGTAAATAATTGAGCAAACAAATTAATGATAAGTTGGATTTACATAGTACCTTTCATCTGACCTTGATCATCACCATCTGGTGCCTTTAGCATGCATCATTAAACTACTATGTAAATGAGGAAACTAAGGTCCAGGTAGGTTGTGCCATTTGCCTAAGGCCACTGTACCAAGTGATACAGTCAGTGGTAATAACAATAATAGCCCAAATTTACTTGGATCTTTAAAAGCACTTTCCTCACAACACCTTTGGCAGGTAGGCAGAAGAGATGCTATTAGGATCTTTGTACAGACATGGAAACTGAGTCTCATGGAGGTATAATGACTTATGACCAGTTCTCCATGTTCCCACTCTAGATAAGAGACTGATGCCTCTGTACCCTCCCTCTTTCTTCAATATCTTAAAAGAAAATATTGTCATTACCTCCCTAGTTTCCCTGCAATGATTATAAAAATAAGTTCATATGATAACAAAATCTCATTTTTGGAAGGGCTCTAAACGGTCATCTCATGCACCCCAATCCTGAACATGAATCTCTTCTCAGACACCACCTAAAATTGGTTAACCATCGTTAGCTTGAAAAGCTACAGAAATACAGAAAACCTCCTGAGGCAGCCCATTAGAAATGGTTAGCGAAAGTTCCTTCCAACAAAAAACTTCCCGATCATAGAATGGATCATAGAAAGCTCAGCACAGCTTTTCTCTAGTAGCTACCCTTGAATAAAGGTTTCACAGGGCCTCCTCTCTCATCTTCCTCAGTGCAATGAAGCAAAAACTGGTTTCATCCGGGGAAAAGGGAAGGAAGCTATGGAGAAAATGACACAGTAGCTTTCATCTTGGCTAACTAACCTCTTTCTCTGGGTCAACCAAGGTCTCTACCCTCCAGGAAAACAGAGCTAGCCACCTCCCTAGACTCACCCACTGTACTCACCAGAGCACCATCTTTGACCTCCTTTAAAAGAAACGAGGTTAGAAGTTTGCAAAAGAATCGCAAAACATTATACAAACATCCAAGGGGCAACACAGGTAAACAGAGAAGTTGAATTTGGGAGCAGATTCTGGTTTAGGCAGACAAAGTTTAAAATGATTAAATCATAAGAAAAGCAGAGTACACAGACCAAGATTAACTAGGTTATCTAATACTATCAGGAGAAGTGAAGGTGTCCTAAATACTGGGAGTAAAATTGGAGATCAGGCCAAGATGATGGAGAAGTAGCATAATATAGGTAAAGAGCACAGGATTTGGAATCAAAAGATCTGGGTTTGAATCCCAGTATACCTACATGTATGTATGTATGTATGTGTGCGCACACACATACACAGAGGCATGACACTTCAAACTTTCTAACCCTCAATTTCCCTATCTGTAAAATAACAATAATATATAGAGTTGTGAGAAAAGTAAGCTGTGAGAAAGTTATGATATGGTATTTAAGTTTACAAGGTCCTTTACATACATGAGCAGCTTAGTGGCACAGTGGGTAGAGCACTGGACCTGGAGTCAGGAAGACTCTTCTCTTCCCCAGTTCAAATCTAGCCTCAAATACTAATAGCTGTATGGCCCTGGGCAAGTCACTTCAAACTCAATTGCCTCAATTTCCTCATCTATAAAATGAGCTGGAGAAGGAAATGGAAAACCACTCCAGTATCTTTGCCAAGAAAATACCAAATGGAGGAGTCAGAAATGACTAAAAATGACTGAACAACAACATTACATATACTCTCTCATTTAAGACTGCCTGAGATAGTATTATTTTCCCTATTGTATAAGGGGAAAAAACTTCCTAGAGGTTAAGTGACTTGCCTATGGTGACATTGCTAATAAACGTTAGAAGCAAGGTTCCTGCCAACCCAAAGATACAGGTGGTAACAAAATTGATATGAATGTTGGAGGGGGAAAAAGGGAGCAAAAGAAAGTTCATTCAATTCAGGAAAACAGCTTGCATACTTAACAATAAGTAGATAATATATACAAAGGAAATGCATGGTAATTTCTGATTCAGGAGAAGGAACTAGCAGCTAGGGAAATCAGGAAAGGTGGCACTCCAGTCAAGTTTTGGAGAGAACTAAGAACTTCCTTCCAGGCAAGGAAGACAACAAA
Organism: Gymnobelideus leadbeateri; assembly: GCA_011680675.1. NCBI lineage: Eukaryota > Metazoa > Chordata > Mammalia > Diprotodontia > Petauridae > Gymnobelideus > Gymnobelideus leadbeateri. Next base: position 106,751 of record WOXC01008954.1, on the reverse strand, counting down.
AGCTATACAAAGGCAGAGATAGGAGATGGAATGTTCTGTGATGCAGCAAGCAGGCTAGTCTAACTGGAATATAAAATGCATAAAGAGGAGTAATGTATATATTGTCTGGAAGGACAGACTGGAGCCAGACTGTGAAAGACTCTAAATAGGAAACCAAGGAGTTGGTATTTGCTCTAGGAGTTAATAGGGACCCACTAGAATTTACTGGGGCAGTAAGTGACATGCTCAAGCCTGCCCTTAAGGAAAATCACTTTTGTGGAATTTTTCTCATCCAAGTTCACAGACCACTACCACCACCCTGTCCCTCCCCTCCCCTCAACCCCTCCCCCCGCAAAAAAATAACCTAGCCCCAAAAGAACCCTGATCTACTCCAACCCCTTCATTTTATAGATGTCAGCACTGAACCCCAGTCATTTTAAGGGACTGGTACATTATCAGATAAATAGTCATAACAGAATCTGAACCCAGGCCCTCTGACACCAGGGTCTACATTCCAGCCACAAGGGCCTATTTTATTGCTCCTCACCTAGGGCAATCTCTATCCCATCTCCACACCTTTGCATAAACTGTACCCCATGCAAGGAATAAATTCCTTTTTCATCTGTCCCTCTTAGGCCCTTTAAAGCTTAGCTCAAAAAACTATGTCCTATATGGGATCTTTTCTGATCCTTCCTCACCCCAACTTCTAATATCAAACTTGTTTCTACTTAGTATATATTTTGTATCTCCTTACAGCATATACATACATATGGTTTACCCAGATAGAACATAAACTCCTTGAAAAGGCAGTTTTTGTCTTGTATTCCTAACCTACTCCCTCCCATCTGTCCATGCCCAGCTCCCCACCCCTCACTTGCATCCCCACCCCACCCCCCACTTCATGAGGCTTTCAGTTGAGGAATGACAGAAAGGAACTAACTGCTATTTAAGATTTTGCTGCATAAAGGCTTCTTCTTTGTAAAACTTTTCACAAGGGTCCCCATAAAAGAGCTTTGGCATTTTCAGTAAGCCCATTTAAAAAGCCATTACTGTGGTTTTCCACAGTAATTTGGCCACAGATTATTTCTGATGGGTTTGATTTATTAAAACTGCATCTTTTGCTTCAAGCAAACTTAAATTTTTTTTTAAACCTACAATGCCCATAAATCCATGAAGAAACTGCTCTGCTTTTTTCATCCCTTAGGATATAGTGAACCTACAAGGGGAAATATGTGATTTGTATTAAGGCCTTAAGGATGAACAAGTTAGGATTTTCCAAATTCATCAGAGAGAAGGGAGAGACACTGAAATGCTACTTTCTTGGAAAATATTCCTGCTTCCAGTTCCCTGAAGTTTATCTGGGAAACATTAGCATGAATGAAAGTATCAGGTATCTTAAGAACCTTAAGAAAGCACAGAGAGAAGGGGCCATTCCAAAGGGCCTAAAATCAACACTTAAATAGCTCTTGGAAGCAGATGAGTGGTCAAGTCACATCACAGAGCATGCATGCAAGGTGTTCATGGGCTTAGCACACACACCTCTGCTTTTAACTCATGTCAATAAACTCTTACTAAGTGCTTCTCTAAGAACAAGGCAAAATGCTTAGCCCTGAATGAATGAAAAAGCCTCTGAGTTGTGTTCACCACAGACCTGGCACTGTGATAAGAGGTGAGGGTATAAATACAAAAAGTGAGGCAATTTTTGCTCTCAAGGAGCTTCTATTTTAACAGAAGACAACAGGTGCAGGATGGGAAAGTTTTAGTATGAAGAGTCCCAAAGATGTTAAATCGGTACATAGAATAGTTAGTTAAGATGATCTTTCAAGAAGTAATGGTACTTATACAAAAATATTTATAGCAGTTCTTTTTGTGGTGGCCAAGAACTAAAAATTGAGGGGATGCCCATCAATTGAGGAATGGACAAGTTGTGGTATATGAATGTTAATGGAATACTACTGTTCAATAAGAAATAATAAGCAGGTGAACTTCAGAAAATCCTGGAAAGAGTTTTATGAATTGATGCTAAGTAAAGTGAGCAGAACCAGGAGAACATTGTTCACAGAAATAGCCAGTGTGGAATGACTGATTCTGATAGACTTAGCCCTTTTCAGAAACACAAGAACTAAAACAATTCCAAAGGACTCATGATGGTAAACGCCATTCACATCCAGAGAAAGAACTATGGAGGTTAATTGCAGAGCAAAGCAGACCATTTTCATTTTGGTTTTGTTTTGGTTTTTTTTTTCCTCATGATCTCTCCCATTCATTATAATTCTTCTAAGCAACATGATTAAGGTGAAAATGTGTTTAATAGGAATGTATGTGTAGAACCATACCATATTGTGTGCCATCCTGGGGAGGGAGGAGAAAATGCAAAATTTATGAAGTGAATGTTGAAAACTAAAAATAAATAAATTAACCAATTTTCTTTTAAAAAGAAGCAATGATGCTATTGATCTGGTGGTTTGCATAATGAGAGCCAGGGAGGGGAAGGACAAATAGCAAGGATGTGGCAAGATGGCTAGACTGGTTGGAACTGAAGCATGAACATGAAGCATGAAGTATAATAGTCTAACTGGGCTATTTTGCACTCATTTAGTTAAAGAAATAAAGACTCTAAACATGAGAAGATAAACATTCCCAGGAGCTGAAAGCATAGATTCTGGAATTAGGTTTAGATCCAGATTGGAGAAAAGTCCCTGCCTTCAAGAAATTTAAACTCCAAGAGGAAACATTGCCTACAAAGATAAGCAAACATTGGCCAAAATTGAGTCAAAAGACCTTGGGCAGGAGGTGGGATATGAACTAAGCCTATAAGGGAGCCGGGGGATTCCAAGAAGTAGGCATGAGGAGGGAAACAGGAATCTATGGCATCAATAAGTACACTTGTTTGGCTGGTCCAAAGAGTGTTTTCTGAACCATGCTGGATTTCCAGTGGATCCCTACAATTTTTTTTTATAGGAGTTGACCAGAAGATTCAGAAGACTTGGAACAATAAGGAGTACTAGACTTGAAAGAGGAAATTGCTATGTCCCTAATACTAATTAGAAAGAGAAAAATGACCCTAACCTTGTCCCGAACAGTCTCCTGAAGGAACTAGAGGAGGAAAGAGCAAGTCCAGGAGCTTGTAAATTTCCCCAGCAAGGGATAAAAAAGCATGTCTCCTCAGATGAGGGGCTGAAAATTGCACTGGCCCTGTTCTCAGTATATTTCTTCCTTCCCAACATCACCTTCATCTTATTTAGATTGACCATCTGCCAGCTTGCCTTCATCTCCACCAGATGTTGCCTTTCAGGGATAGCATGTTTCTGTAACTATTTCCAGGAGAGGCTCACACTCCCAAGCCACCAGGGTTTACCAAGGCATCCACTTCTTCCCACAAAAAAGATGTGTATTTTTTTCACTCTTTGTTTTCCCCCTCCAAGCCTGTATTGAACAGCTCATTTTAAATCTGTGCTGTATGAAAAGAAGACTTTTTCAAAATATGCCTTCAAGTATTTAAAGTAAGAAAATTACTCTACTACTCAGGTAATAAATATAATTCTGAGTTCTCCTGAACTTCACTATTGGAGAGGTGGGGCTGGTTTTAAACTCATTTCTATGGATGTACTTGCATTAACCACCATAATAACTACCTTAGCACAGTCCTGCCTCAAAGGCAATCAGGAAACCTAGGAGTAGCATTTGAGATTAGACAATTACTGAACAGGTCCAAAGCCAGGGGCAGGCTATTCTAGCCAAGACAACTTCTGTGGACTACACCAAGAAAGCAAGCCCTGGCAGGAGTAGCCACAAACCAATGCTGATTTAATAGCTACTTAAAGATGAGTCTCCATTCATCAAGCTCTCCTGGCAGACAGATGTGGAAGAAAAAGCAGTCTTCAAATGAGGACTAATGATTTGCTGGTTGGCTGTTCTGACATCCCAATAACCACCTTCAGGTCCAGAAAAGGCTAGGAAAGTGCTCAGTCACCAAATAGTTCACTAATTTACTTTTTAAATCTCTCTGAGTAGCTGAGAATCCTGCTAATCCTGACCAGACAATGAGAAATTGCAATGATTCCATGGGGGTCCCTAAAAGAAAGGTCCAAGCTTTAGTATATTGTAGTACATAGGAAAAAGACAATGTTTTAATAAAGTATGTGTTTGGTCTACTTATTGTTCCCCAAAAACAACATCCCATCCAACCCCTGCCTCTCTGCCTGGAAAAGAACTATGGAGTCTGCCCCCCACCCCAGACCTAGAATGAGATTCCCCCTCACCTTCAACTCTTAGAATCTCCAACTTCCTTTAAGATTTAGTTCAATCATACGTGTGTGTAAATATACATGTATATTGTGAGGGTATGTATGTACATATATATTGTGTATGTATGCATGTATAGTGATATTGTTCTTGCTTTATATAAATTCACAATACTCAAATTTGACTCATATACACACACATATTCCACATATAGCATATATATTCCTTATGTGATGACTCATAAGGCATTCCCTCTCCCCCTTGTTAGTACTTTTCCACACACATACCCCCTACAAAATCATTTTCTATTTATTTTGTACATATTTATGTATATCTGTTGTGCCCCTCTAATAGAATGTAAACTGCTTAAGGACAGAGATTTTTTTTTTAATGTTTGTCTTTGTACCTGTGGCCTCTTATGCAGTGCCTGATAGCCAGCCGCTTACTAAATGCTTATTCAATTTAACTGAATAAATAAATGACATTTTTAGTAATTTGAGATTTACAAGTCACTTTCCCTACAACAGACTACTTGTTATCCTGGGAAGTTTTTTGGTGTATGAGACACATAGCTACAGAGATCCCTTCCCCAATTCTCAAATTCTGTGACTCTATGCTTCTGTAACTGGGGAGGGTAGGTAATAGAAGTATTCTTATTTTCATTTCATAGATATGCAGATGGATAATGAACAAATTTACAATGAAATAAATCACTGAGAAAAGAATTAATGCATGAAACAATACTGGGAAGACTAGCAGACTCTGTCCCAGTAGGGTGGAGAAATTAATCTAGGGCAGTAAAGGAAACATCAGGACCTGTTATATGCAGAGGGAAGAGTACAGGCCCAATGGGAGGCTCTGACTCATCCACTTGCCAGTGGAAAAAGGAGACAAGGAGACACCATTAGGGCAACTGGAGAACTAAGAGCTAATGTAAGCTCAATCTCTTCCAAGGACAGGAAGGTTATTAAGGAATGAATGGAAGAACCATCACCAAAAAGAAGATCAGGAAAAAGTAAGTAAATGCCCAATACTTAAAAAAAAAAAATAGTCGGGGTGGCTAGGTGGCGCAGTGAGTAGAACATCGGCCCTGGAGTCAGAAGGACATGAGTTCAGATCCAACCTCATACACTTAATGCACACACAAACAAAAACCTAGTCTTGTGACCTTGGGCAAGTTACTTAACCCCAATTGCCCTCCAAAAAAAAAAAAAGTCAAGGAATCACCATGTTAGAACTGAAGAAGACTTAGATATCACTTGGTTCAATCCCCACATTAGAGGGAATTCACTCATGGTCTTGGAAAGTAGGAAAGAAATTCCATAAGAGATTAGGTGAACATATGAAGAGTAGCATAGAGACATATAGAGGAGGTGAAGCCAGAGGCTAGAAGTTCATCAAGATCCAATTCCCTAATCTACCCAGGAAAGAAAAAAGTGAGTGAAATACTGAAGAATACAGGCTGTGTAAGTCATGAGTAAGTCACTTTTGCTCCCAGAGCCTTAGTTTCCCTATGTATAAAATGGGGTCAAGAACATTTGTTCAGCTTGATGATTGATGAGGAAAGCACTTATAAATCTTGAAGCACTGTACAAACGTGAGCTATTATTAGGGTAAGTCAATGGGTAACAAACACTTAAGTAGGTATATTTCAAAAGAGTTTAATCTTCTGGGATAATTAAAGTCAATTGCGGGATTAAGTTGGCAGGTAGTTTTCAGAACAAACAATAAAACCATTTTCTCCCAGTACTACCCTATAACACCCAGGTAGAGGACTTTTATCCCCAAAGCTGCATTCTGCCTGAGGGAAGTTTTCTTAAAACAAGTGTGTCTTCTCTGGGCACTCAACCTCCCCCATCATTAAAATCAATAAGCTTAATTGTGTGTATAATCCTGGTAAGACTCGGTTCCTACCTCTTTACCTTTACGTGGGTGGCCCTCACAGGTGCTTTTGACAGTGTAACTTTGGGGAGAGGGAAAGGTTGACAAGGAGCTGTTCAAGGTCCCTAGATTACAAGTTGTGCAAATTCTTTGTGGATGATATGATCCCTCCAAATTCTCTTTAGACATTTCTGGTGCTAAAGTCCTATCATCATAAAATCCTGCGTTTGGCTTTGAAAGCCTTGTGTAACCTGGCCCTACCTTTCCAGTCTTCTTCCAACTTGCCTCCCCGTTTCTCCCCCCCATCCAGTGACACTGCTCTTCTTTACCATTTACCATATACTCTGTCTGTATACCATTGTTTGCATGTTGTATCCTGTTTACAATGTGAGCTCCTTGAGAGCAGGGGCTGGGTTTTTTTTTTTTTGTTGTTCTGTTTTTGCCTTTGCATCCCCAGCATTTAGCACAAGTTGCTGACACCTATTAGGTACTTCATAAATGCTTTTTGACTTGACTTAAGGAAGTTTGAGGAAATAAGCAGAGCTAATTGGAAATGTGAGACAGTTTCTCTAGTACACCTTTCAGTAACTAAGGTAAGGCCTCACCAGATGATATTTGTATATTTGTGTATTTGTATATTTTGTATTTTTGTATATTTGTATAACACTTTGTATAACAAAGCTTGCAAAGCACTTGACCCTTACCACATTTGACTTTTACCACAACCCTGTCAGGTAGGTACTATAGGTATTAACATTTTACCAATAAGGAAAACAGGAGCTCAGAAATATTATGTGACTTGTCCATGGCCATACAACTAATAAGGGCTCCCTGATTTCAAGGTCAGCATTCTATCTACCACACCACATTGTTTCCAACAAACAGGGACTGGTATGTGCTCTCCTGGGGTAAGAGCCATAAAACAGAATCAGCAGTGTGGGTCCAGGTTTGATTCATGCAGAAGACTCAATTTTACAAATGCTTCCTCTTCTCTCTTCTTCCCACACAGCTCAATGCTTTGTGCCCGTCAATACCCCTGTTCACCATGACTCCCATGTACATGCAAGAAGAATAAAAAGGATTTACTATATTTTCTTTGCATATGTGTATACATACCCAATCTCAAACTAGATTAAAATTTATTTTAGTCAGATTTTCTTTAAATTCTTTTGCAATTAAAGCAATATAAAGACTATATAATAATGTTTTAACTAATGCAGTGAAAAGGAACATTAGTTCAGGGTTGTTGTCTCAGATTTTCCACTTGTACTTCTTTGACATGAGTCAGAACACTTAAAAGTCTGAAATTTTAGCACTGGAAAAGAGCCTTGGAGCTCATCTAATCCAGCAGTTCTCCAAGGGTGTTCTGGGGACCCCTGAGAGTCCCTGGGACTCTTTCTTTCAGGTGGTCCTCCAAGTCAAAACTATTCTTTTAATAATATTATTATGTTTTAATGCCTAATGCAGTAAACATCAGCAGAGATAACCCACATAAACAAAAGTTCTTTAGAAGCATCCTAAATAATTTAGGAGTACCATGATAGAAAATGCTATCCACATCCAGCAAAAGAACTTTGGTGGAGTCTGAATGAAGACCAAAGCATACCATTTTCTCTTTTCATTTGTTGCTTGTTTCTTCTTTCTCGTGGCTTTTCCCTTTGGTTCTAATTCTTATTTACAATATGACTAATGTGGAAATATGTTTAATATGATTGCACATGTATAGCCTATGTCAGAATGTATGCCATCTTGGGAAGGAGGTAACAGAGGGAGAAAAAATTAAAACTCAAAATCTTATCAAAGTGAATGCTGAAAACTAAAAACAAATAAAAATTTTAAAATAGATGATAGATTTAAAAAAATAATTATTTAGGAGTACAAAGAGGTCTCAAGACCAAAAAGTTTGATAAGTGCAAATATAATTTAATGTCAATCTGCCTATGAAAAAAAACTGAATCCTAGAGTCATTAAATGATCCAGCCAAGATGACATTGTAGCAGAGCCTGAAGTAGACCCCAGGTTTGTCCTTACTTTTAATCCAGTGTTCTTCTTCCCCCACTGTTCCCTCCGACAAGAATTAACTCCTTGAGGTAATGCAATGCACAGCTGGAGAAAAAAAGATTCTTTTATACTTCCCTATGAAACTACGGAAAAACTATTCAGTTCCTTTCCACAGCCCAGACAAGGAGTGGCTTGCTTAGAACTGACTGGTGTCCAAACATGGGATCCATCCAACCTACATCACACTGGATATTTTATGATGTTTTACAACATTTCCTCCCATTCTCATTGTGAATACTGAAAGCTTTTCATTTTGTTCCAAAGGAAATGATCTTATCCCAGCTCAATGATCTCACTATTGTTTAAGTAAAACAGGTATCTAACACATATTTCCAAAAGGCTAGACACTAGGTCCCAAGTTTTATTAAAGTTGAATTATAATAAGGGAACACTTATAATCTAAAGTAATTACATAGTCTTTTTAACAAGGAATAATTCTTTTTTTTAAGCAAAGAATAATTCTTAATAGTTTCTCTCTTTTTAAATCTGCAAAGTGGAAGGCTTACCTAGCAGTTCCACAAAATGTGGAACTTTCTTTTTGTTTTCTGCCTATCAATTAACCTCCACACTCAAAGTTTCTTTTTCCATCTCCATAGATTTGGCCAAGGATGCTTAACTTTTTTTTTTTTTTTTGCATCTTGAACACCTCAGCCAGTCTAATGAAGCCTATAGGCTCCTTTATCAAATTGTTTTTAAATATATGGAGAGGTGGAACATCCAGGAGTCAAGATGGCAGAGTAAGCAGTAAATCACTAAAACTCGCCCATATTCACCTCCAAAGAACCATAAATAAGAACCTCAAAACAAATTCCAGAACAACAGAATCAACAAAAAGGGTGAAGCAATCTTTCAGCCTAAGAAACTTGGAAGATGGGCAAGAAACATCAGTCTCACTTGGGTAAAAGAAGAATGGAGTCTAGGGCAGGAAGTGTCCCAGCAAGTCCCGGAGCAAGCCCCACCCCAAAAAACCATCAATAGACCCTGAGCACTGGTAGATACTGAGCCCCAGGTGGGTGGAGCAAGCCAATACCAGGACCTCCCATGTATCTTAGCAAAGCAGGGGAACCAGCAGTTTCCAGAGGTCAGACCACCACTTACTTCAGTGTAGCCCCAGCGAAATGCAGAAACACCATGCTGGCCTCAACAAACACCAGACCCACCCAGGCTCAGAACCAAACTCCTGGAGCCCTACAGCCTCCAGCAGTTCCAGCCACCCCCACCCCACCATCTCAGCAAAACACCAAATACAAGAGTCCCCTGGGGGCCTCAGGGAAACATTAGTGTAGCACCAGGCTGAAGCCTGGTAGCTGAGGTCTGTAGGCCCTGGCACAACTCTGAGATACCACCTCACACCTATGAAACAAGCTAATATGACAAAAAAGGAAAATGGTAAATATTAGAGAGAATGTGGAAAAATTAGGACACTAATGCATTACTGGTAGAGTTGTGAACTGATCCAACCATTCTGGAGAGCAATTTGGAACTATGCCCAAAGGGCAACCAAACTCTGTGTACCCTTTGATCCAACAATACCACTACTAGATCTATTTCCCAAAGAAATCATGAAAAAAAGAGAAAAGGACCTCTATATACAAAAATATTTATATCTGCCCTTTTCATGGCAGCAAAATATTAGAAACTGAGGAGATTCTCCATCAATTGGGGAATGGTTGAACAAGCTGTGATATATGCATGCAATGGAATAAATACTACTGTGCAATAAGAAATGATGAGCAGAAAGGTTTAAAAAAAACCTGGAAAGACTTGGAGGAATTGATGCAAAGTGAAATGAGCAGAACCAGGAAAACATTGTACACAGTATCAGCAACATTAAGTGATGATCAGCCATGAGTGACTCAGCTCTTCTCAGCAACACAATAATCTAAGACGAGGACAAAAGCCTCATGAAGGAAAATGCTATCTATCCATATCCAGATAAAGAATAATGGACTCTGAATGTAGTTTGAAGTATACTTTTTTCACTTTATTTTTTTCATGTTTTTTTCCTTCTGATCAGTTTCTTCTTTCACATTTGTAACTAATATGGAAAGTTTTACATGATAGCACATGTATAACCTATCTCAAAATTGCCTATATATAACCTATATTCAAAAGTTTTTAAAGAGTGGAAGGAAGAGAGGAAGGAGAAAAATTTGGAACTTAAAGTCTTGTAAAAATGAATGCTAAAAATTGTCTTGACATGTAAGTGGGGAAAAATAAAATACAACTTAAATATATGAAAGGACAAAGGGGGGGGAAGGAGGGAAAGAGGAGGGAGAGAAAAAGGGGGGGAAGGTAGGGGAGAGAAATAAAGTTAAAAGAGCTAAACAATCAGATGGGGGAAGTTAATACACAAACAGAAGCTTAAAAAAAGGGTAGAGGGGAAACATTATAGGGTTGTTAGGTAGGGAGCAAGCTATTCCACTCACTAGAAAACATTGGATCTGAGCCCTCAATAAAGAAAGGCTGTAGGAGTAGTTTTTTGCTCTAATAAGAGTAGAGAGGTAATTGAGGAAATTGAGAAGGTGCTGAGTTAGCAAAACCTGAGTCCATCAGCATGGTGAGGCGATTTCAGGTGATTTTCAGCTTATCCTGGGTGAGGAATCATGTTCCACAGAGTTGAAATCAAGCACAGATGCTGACAGAAAATAGAAAGATTTGCCCTATGGTAATCTGTGCTTATCCTATTGTGGAGTGATACGCTATAATAAAAGCCATTTTCTTATGTCACTGAAGTGGGAAAGATATTTCATTTAAAAATTCTTGGGGCGGCTAGGTGGCTCAGTGAGTAAGAGCGCCAGCCCCAGAGTTGGGATGACCCAGGATCAGATCCTGCCTCAGAAAATGAGCACCCACACATAAATAAATAATGACTGACCGTGTTGTAACATTGAGCAAGTAACTTAACCCCAATTGCTTTTAAAAAAAAAATTCGTAAAAGCATGTCTTTACACATAATCCTTTTTTGTCATATTATCTAATCTGACAGGTGTGAGGTGGTATCTCAGAGTTGGTTTAATTTGCATTTTTCCAGTCAAAATGATTTAGATGACTTTCAATCAAAATGATTTAGAGATGGACATAACTTCCTTGAGGAACTCATCATTGGAAAGAACTTTTCCAGATTGGATCAATTAATGTCAGCAAAGGAAGAAGTCATGTGATGTAGTAGAAAAGGCAATAGTCTTGAAATTAGAAAACCCAGATATATTTAAATCCAAAATTTGGATCCCAGTTCTGCCACTTCCTAGTTGTGTGACTGGGCAAATGACTTACTTAACTTTTCTATTAAAGACAGAGTAGTGTAATGGATAGAACATTAGATATGGAGTCAGAACTTGAGTTCTAAATTATCACTCAATGGGGCAGCTAGGTGGCACAGTGAATAGAGCATGGGCCCTGGAGTCAGGAGGACTTGAGTTCAAATCCAGCCTCAGATACTTAACACAATTACTAGTGTGACCTTGGGCAAGTCACTTAACCCCAACTGCCCTGTCATCATTCCCCCTCCAAAAAATAAAATAAAACAAATTACCACTCAACACATTAGTACCTAGCTTTATGGCTGTGGGCAAGTTACTTCATTTTCCTGCACTTCAGCTTCCTCTGCTATAAAAGAGGGAGTGGGATTAGATCTCAGAGGTCCCCTCCAGTCCTTTACATATTATTCTTCTCCCATAAGGCCTTTCCTTCCTCTCCTCCAGGAAGTTGTAGATTAAGGATAATGCTTTCCCTTTGTTATGAGAAAAGCGGAGGATAAGTAAGAGTCAGTAGCATAAAAGCCTAAAAGCAACAATAAAATATTAAAATAATAATAAGAATAAACCAGGGAAGAGGTTGTAGTAAGGTGCCTTCCAGTTCTCAATCCATGATCCTATGATAATTCTGTGTCACTTTGCTCATTTATACAATGGAGATGATAATGCTTGTATAACACACCTCACAGGGCCATGGTACAAAAATCACTTTGGAAACATTAAAGTTACTTTAAAGCTACATAAACATGAGCCATTACTATCACTCCCAAAAGGCTGCAATTTATTTTTACCAAGGCCAGCTTTAAAAAGAAATCACCTAAGTATAACTGTCTTTCCTCCCTTACCCCATTTCTCACTTTTCATTTGTTTTGGTTTCAGATTCTTAAATTAGCCAGAGCCCATTCTATTAGCAAGATAATTTGGCCCTTAGTAGTATTTATCCATCAACTAAGACTTATCTATACTCTTTAGATTTCTCTTAATCAATAACCAGTTACCCACCCTTTCATTTTAGTGCAAAGGCTATTTTTCTTGAAATGGCCTCATTCCAAGCCCTGGAAAGCTTTCCCCTCTTATCACCTCCCCCACCAGGGGCTTGGAAGCTGTCTTTATGCCACTCCTTCCATCATCCTGGCCTACTTGAGTGGGAGTGCCAGACAACTCTTCCCTTGGACTGGGGGGATCTAATCAGTTTTGTAAATTGCTACCCAGAGAAGCTCAGTTCTTTTCTCCAATTCAATGAAATAAACATTTGTTAAATGCTGGGTGCAAAGAATGCAATGGGGAAAAGGAAGATTTCAGTACTTTAAGAGTTTACAATCTGCTGGGGGTGGGAAAAGAATACATGTACACACACACAAAAGTATAATTCTAGGTAGAAAGATAGGATTTTATAAGAATGTTAAGAGATGTAGCAAAATTCACTTATTTTGGGGAGGCTGGGTAACACAGTGAATAGAGTACCAGCCCTAGAGTCAGGAGGATCTGAGCTCAAATTCACCTCAGACACTTAACACTTACTAGCTGTGTGACCTTGGGCAAGTCACAACCCCAATTGCCCTGCCTTCCTCCTCAAAAAAAAAAAAAAAATTCACTTATTTTACAGATAAAGAAACAGGACTGGAATAGTAACTAGAAGGGATGAATGCAAAAGCAATCAAAGTAATCGCAAAGTACAAAGTCCTAGTGACGAGGTACAGGCTCTGGGAACCCCCTTGAACTCTGATTGAATCTTCCCATTTGATGAGGTATTTTCATGAGGCCATAACCCTTTCATTGTGGCTCTGCCCAAACTTTTGTTACTATCTTGGTCCTCCATTATCCAGCTAGCCCCCACCCTAGATCCTCAACTGTTACACCCTTGAACTGGCCTAGCCCACCATTGCCTATCATCTCCAGGTAGCCTCCAGCAACTTCACTCATTTACTGGAGTGGACCTCATTAACTCCTGAAGACCCTCCCCAAACTCCAACTCTAGACCACCCCTAGATTCCTCCCAAAACATTTCTGTATATAAGACTCCATCTTGCCCCATGTGTACTGAGCGCACCATAGAATTTTCTAGCACAGATTTGCTCTGTGTCCAATACAAGCCTTACAGATAGCAAGGCTCCTTATGTCTATCCAATATGGCAAACTTTTAATAAACTTTGCTTTTCTTTGGCTTAGAGAAGGCTTGAGTCAAATTCATTTGGCAGGACCCAGAATGTTGGTATTTTGGGGTCTCGAGCACCCCTAACACTCTACCTCATCATTTTATGATGACCCTCTTCACTAGGCTGAACTGGGAACATAACAGGGAAGACATGGCCCAAGTTGGCAAAAGAGTTTGTCCCCTAAAGGAGGAGATAAAAAATACAGCAGTGCTAGGGGGTGAGGGTGGGGTGTATTTTGTCTGTAAACTTACAGGAATGGTGAGTGGAGCAACAGGAAAATTCGATAAATCTTTTTCCAGTAGCAGTGGTATTACTGATTTAATTTTGGGCTAAGTCCTTCAAAGTATGGTTTCTGGTATGGGTTAAGGAAATAGAACATGGAAGAACAGAATTAGAACTCAGGCCACAATTCCAAAAGCAGTGCTTTTCCCATTACACCACACACATGTGCACACACATGCACACATACCCAGAGTTAGCCAACCTCCTAACAATAAACTTCTCCAACCTCACTTAATTAGACTGGTTCTTGAACAACAGACTTTTTTTTTTTAATCTTGTGCCAGCCTTTCCAGTCTGACAGATGATCACAATGAATATGTTGGGGCAAAAGAAAGATCCAGGCAATGATATAGGAATTACTTATAGAGCAGGAGTTGGGAAGGGGGTCTGGATTAAGCCAATAGGCAATTTAATAAAGGTAGCAGGGAGCCAAACCTTGAAGAAAGATCTGGAATTGACACCATGGTATGTGCTTTCTTTCACTAGGACTAGTGAAATAGATTTAGGACTAGAAGGATTAGAATCACATAATGTGAGAGTTGGAGGACTCTCAATGGCCATCTAGTCCAATCCATAAAAAAAAATGGAATTCCCACTAAAGCACATGAGACAAATGGGCATCCAAATGACCTCCAAGGAGGAAGACTCCACCACCTTTGAATTCTTCATTTGACTTTAACTGTCAAATAGTCCAGTGGGGTCAAACTCAGATAGAAATGAGAGTCACTAAAACATACATAAGGATCTCTGAGGGCCTTTATTTAGGATATCAACACATTAAAATGAAAAAAGAACAGCATTTTAATCTAGTTCAGGCCACACTCAGGACCAGTGTAGACAACACATAGCTGGTGGGCTGCACATCTGATACCTCTGATCTAGTCCAATTTCATCATTTTACAGATGAAGGCAAGGCCCAGAAATCATACAGGTAAGTAACAGTGTAAATCTTGCCATTAATTTCCTCTTTAATGGGACCAGAAACTAGTGATTATATAAAAAGGTTTTATGGCAGAAAAATAAAGCCTGGCTAGTATTTTTAATCAGGAGGGTTTTGTTTTTTCTTTGGCAACCACATTACAGAACAAGGTTCACCTGGTTCCTTTGTAAAAGTAAACACTGTAAAGACAGAGTTGTAATTCAATACTCAAAAAAGCAAGTATAGCCCTTTGTCCGTGGAATCTATCTAAGATGTCCACTTAGAAGCACTACCAGCATGCACTCTCCAGGCTACATTTATTACGGTTTCTTTTGGCCTCTGGGCTCCACAGAGATCCCTGTATGCCAGTCACACCTAAGACTCTCTTCCCGTAACAGAGATCTGCCTGTTACACCAGAGGGAAAAACTATCGGCCTACTGTTCCTCTAGTCAGGGTCTAGAAGAACCTTCAAGCCAAACCATGGCACTTGCTGGCCATTTATCAATTACAGTCCCTCAGTGAGAAGCAGAACAATCCAGCAAAAGCCTTATCAACATCGAATAGCAACCATTATAAGATGGTGCTTTTCTGAAATCAAAATGAGAGTTATGATACAACCTTTTGATTTCCTTGTCAAGTCATCTCCATACCAAATCAAAATGGCAGAATATATGATTTTTTTAAATGGACCAAAGGACACTTAAGAAAATATGGGCTAAAAACGACTTATGATGGAAAGAGATATCCACATCCAGTGAAAGAGCTACAGAGTCTGAATGCAGATTGAAGCAAACTACTTTCCTCTTTCCCATTGTTCATTCCATTGGTTATAATACGTCTTAACAACCTGACTAAGGTTTAATGTGAAGGTATTTGCAGATCCTATATTTAACTGCATGCCACCATGGGATGGGGGGGGGGGAATTTGAAACTCAAGGGATTGTGGAACTGAATGTTGTAAACTAAAAGTAAATAAATTAATTAAATTTAAAAAAAAAAAGAAAATATGGGCTGTAGGTGGTGGGGATAAAAGCAACATGATTTCTACACAGTAAAATGTTTCTTGACTAATCTATTAGAGTCCCCAAGAATCATGACAACCTTTAATTTTACTAATATTTATTAAACACTTATTCTATATAAGGACATATTGCTAGAAACTAGGAAAGATGCAAAACTTTGACAAGACACTATTCTTATCCACATAAAACTTATTACTTAATGGGGAGCTATAATCCATACAACAGCGTTAAAATCTCAGATCCATCAAATCCTAGCAAGCCTCTTAAACTCTTCAGCCTCAGTTTCCTTTTCTGTGAAATGAGAAGGTTGAACTAGATGACCTCTAAGGTCTCTTTTAGCACTTAATTTATGAGCCTAAAATATACACAGTATAAAATAATCGTCAGAAAATGTATTAGAGAGATATCCCCAAAAGTCCTAAATGAAGGTGATGAGGTTGGGCTTATGAGAAAAGTTCATTACTGACCTGGAGGGAAGCATCAGGAAACCTTGTCCTAGATCATCAAAGTATTCATAAAGTACAGGGCAAAGTGCATGTGATTCAATCCCAAATTGGCCTAAATCCCAGAAGGCTCTCAAAAGGCTGACTTGCTTCTACAGATGACTGGACTAGCAGGTCAAGAGCCGAGACTTCCTTCCTTTCCCTCTCCTTTGCCCCTCTCTCCCTTAGGAAAACTAACATCCTAGAAGAGTATTCAACCAAGGACTCTAGTAGTAATGGTAGGTATATGATTAAAACCCATCTTAAATCCTCTCAGATTAGACATGGTGCTTGCTTCATTTCCATTGGTTAAATCCTTGAATTGGATTCAACATTTATGTTATCATTAAAACAAAAAAGGCTTAACTGATTATTTTTGTTTTCTAAATGTTATTGCCTTCCTAAAAGAGTAAGGAACTAAAAGTCAAGCTTGCCATCACTTTGACAATGATCTACTGGGGTGCATTAACCTTGTTTTGGATATGATCTACATCACTGGCCTCCAAATACAAAATTCTATCTCCCCAAAAGAGATATCCAGACTTCAGATGGAATTTCTGGTTAGTTTACCCTGAGTCCATTGCTTTGCATTTGCCCTCAAATGCTGCTTTTCTACTCACCCAAATTTCAAGATACCTTCCTCCAGTTTATGTTTAACATTCCACTACCTAGAACAGTTTAACCCTCAATGTCCTTCCTCTCCCAGATTACTTATGAATATTATCTAGTTCTATTGAAAAAAACAAATTAGTCAAAACAAACTGGGCACTTTACACCCTAGAGGATTCCATATATTCTTTCCCTTTGTCCCCATCCTTTGTCTCTTGTTTCTAAGTCATATCTTTATCTCAAACAATATTGTAAGACTTAAAGTGAAAGGAACCTTATAAGTGGGTCCTAGAACTTAGAAAAATGAGACCTCTTTCCCCCTCCCTAATTTACAGATATGGAAACTGGCCAAAAGAAGTTGTGATTTACAGATAGACCCCAAAATGGAAGGAACCATAAAAGCCATCTAATTTAACCTCTCATTGTATAAATAAGGAAACTGAGGGAGGATAAGAGATTTACTCAAGATTACGACAAGGAGTCCATATATCAAAGGTGAGATTTGAATTCAGGTCCTCTGAATCTAGAGACAATGCTCTGTTCACTATACCACAATGCCCCAAGTCTCCCAAGCAGTAAATTAGCAGGAGCAGAATTTAATCCCAGGTCCTGACTCCAGATCCATTGCTCTTTCTAATTCCTCACCCAACTAGCCATAAAATTGGGCTCCTTGAGAACAAGGACTGTTTACTTTTTGTCTTTTTATCACCAGCACCTAACAGAGTGCCTTAGACATAGCAGGTATTTAAGGAATGTTTGTTGAAACTGAATTTTGTGGAATACATTATACTGCTGTGCCTAATTTCACAGAATTCCATAGTGACTCAGTTTTTTAAAAAATGTTTTCATCTGTGAAAAACTAAATAAATTTTATCCACATCTGTCAATCTTTTATACATTTTTATACTCTCCAAGAGTTGTTTTAGAAAATTAGTCCAGAATATTTTCCCATTACAGAAATCATGCTGCCTGCCCTTCATAAATTATTGTAGCAGCAAGCACCCCAATATCCCCAGGGTGACTGCCAACACAGGTTCTTAGATCTGCTTTTCAAAAGGAAAGCAACTCAAAATGGATTAACAAGCTTACTTTAATCAAACAAACATATATTACCTAGTTCAGGGGTAAAGGTCAGCACCCCGAACTTCAGAGTTACAGAACTTACAGATCAAACAGACAGGCTTCCAAACTGTCCAACCATTATATCAATACCAAATCACAGTTACCAGAGAGGGAAGCATCAACATCTGGGTTTTCAAAGCCGGGGGGCTCTCAACAACGGCTTCCCAGAGTCTCATCTGGTCAAATCACACAACACTTCTCAAAGTGAACCCCAAAGCAAAGCCTCTCATCATAGTTTATATAGCCTTCTCCTGGCTCAAAGATTGTAACAACCTCCTTGACCCACTGCCCAATCACAAAGTATCAAGGTGTGGGCTTTCCAGAAAAAAACAAGCCTCCCAGGTGCACTTAAGCTAAGGGCAGGGAAGATCTTTAAATTTGCATTTCCATTACAATTATACTTATTTAAATGTTGAGAGATCCTACCTTAGGTTTGATTACCTACCCTCATCTTGATTTGGTATGAAAGTGAGCTGACCTTAGTATCAAGAAGCTTCACTTTAACTCAATTCAGAGAATCATCATCTGAAAACTCATTGCAAATGAATTAACATCAAGGTCTTATAACCTCCTTTTTCCTCTCTCCAACCCAATTCCTCCTGAAGAACAAAGCAGTCTCAAGCCACTGAAATGCGCCTCCAAATGAAAATATAAAGCAAAGTGTATAATTAAAGGCACAGGTTAAGGATCATTCATTCCACAGATCTTCATTTAGAAGTTTACATTTCCACTCAATGCCCAAGTGTCCCCTGAAACCTCTCTAACAGGGATTTTAATGGTTTAACTGAGGGAAGCTTTTAAACCAAGTTATAAACAGGGCATGGTGGGTGTTTTCTAGTGACTTGTTTTTTAACCCAACCATTCTGTCACCAGAAAATTAAAAGTACAACTTAAGGCCATTGTTGGTGTTCCTGCTGAGAATTCTTCAGCGGTGACCAAATACCTAATAAGATGTATTCCCAAACCAGCCCCAATAACCCTGGCATGCAAAGTTAATTTCGATGTTCATTTCAAGGGTCATTAGAAACACTGAATGAGAAGGTGGAGAAAGAACACTCATCGAAAAAGTCCTGAAATCCGTGAAGAAAGATAATTCGTACTGCTTACAAACAAGGCTGATTTGGGGGGATCAAAAGAGGCCTGACCAAAAAAGGGACTCCAATGGTCAAGCTATAGCAGAAAGAGCCCACAAATAACAGAACTGTGGCCAGTTCTGGGCAATGAATTTTAGAAGGGGCACTTGCTATTGCAGCCACAGTCAACAGAGGTTAACCAAGATGATTAAGAGACCCCTAACCATTTTTTCTAAAATCTGGTTGAAGCAGAGATTTTTAAGCCTTTTTAAGTCATGGACCCCTTTGAAAGTCTGATGAAACCTACCAACTCCTTAGAATAATGTTTTTTAATGTGTAGAATAAAATACATAAGATTACAAAGAGAACCAATAATATTAAAATAGCTATGAAAATATTCATTTTAAAAGTTTATAGAGCCCATGTTAAGAAGCCCTGCATTAAAGGAAGTCGGGATATTTAGACTAACAAAGAGGATACTTGAAGAGGTTAAAAGCAGTGACAGCTGTTTTCTTAAATATTTGAACAATTTCACTAAATCTATTTGACCCTAGACAATAGATCTAGTATTAGGTGGAAGTTGTAGGGAGGTGGTTTTCACTTCAGTTGAAGGAACCTAACAATATGAAATGAGCTGCCTTGTCCCCATCTCAAGTATCACTGAACAAAGCACTCACCAAGAAGGTTGTGTAGAGGATTCAGGCTTTGAGTAGGAGCTGGGCTAGGTGACCTGTAAGGTGTCTTCCAGCTCTAAGATTCCACGATTCTAATAATACCTTCCATGTGTATAGTGTTTTACATATGAGGAAACTAAGGCTTAGAAAAGCTAATTGACTTTCCCATGGTCATGCAACTAGTATTTTAAGTTCCTGAGATAGAATTTGAACCACAGTTGGACTCCAAGTTCAACACTCTAACCCAGGAGTGGGGAACCTGCAGTCTCAAGGCCACATGTGGCCTTCTAGGTCCTGGGGTGAGGCCTACCGACTGAGCCCAAGTTTTACAGAACAAATACTTTCATTAAGGGGATTCATTCTGGGAAGTTTGGATTCATTCAAAGGGTGGCAACTGAGGACCTAGAGGGTCACATGTAGCCTTGAGGCTGCAGGTTCCCCACCCCTGCTCTATCCACTATACATATTAATTTAATTTTCAGTTTTCAATAGAAGAAAAAACACTTCCACAAAGTGCTATCACACCAACCAATTTTTTTTTTTGGCATTCTACTGTATGCCTGATACTATACTAATAATAAACTCACATTTATACAGATTATCCCAAAAGTCTTAGTGAACTAAGAGTTTTGGGACACCCTATAAAATGCTTTAAAATCTACAGACATAATGCAAGTATTATAATCACCATTTGCCTTCCTTTTTTAAAAAGTTCTATTGTTGTCTTTTGTCTTTACATTGAAGACACTTCAATCATTCAAACATTCAAATCATCCTCATTTTCCAAGAGAAGAAACTGAGGCCCCGTGACAGCAGAAACTGTCTGGTGTTTTTTTTTAATCCCCAGCACTTAGCACACAGTATGTGGCCATAATAGGTGCTTAATAAATGCTTGTTGGGCCTGCAGCAGGATAGGGGGAAGGGGGATGATAGGGGGGATGATGGATGGGAGGGCATCCTTGGGGGGAGGGGAGGTTGGAAGTACCCACTGTAGAAGAGGGACAGGATCATGTGGGGAGTGGACCGGGTGGGGGGTGGGATGAGTGGGAGGGAATTGTAAGCAGCCTTGTGCAATATATCTACTATGATAATGTTTTGCATAGCTAGACATGTACAACATATACTGAATTACTTATCTCCCAAGAAGGAATGGGTGACAAGGGAGGAAGGAAATGGATCTGAAATTCGAGGTCGTAACATTAAATGTTTCAAATATATATAAATACTATTATTAATACTCTTTTGCCTATAATTGGGAGATAAGATGTGCAGGCATTGGGACACAAAGATTCATCTTCCTCTAATGGAAAAGTCGATGGGGGTATGGGAGAAGGTATGGGAGAGAGCAGATTGGAGGAAGCGATATCTTGTGGGACTGCTATTCTGGGAGGTTGGGTAGGGGAATAATGGGGGGAAAATGATTGTAACTCAAAATCTGGCGGAAATGAATGATATAAAACAGAAGTTAATAAAGCATTTGTTTAAAAAAAAAAATGCTTGTTGGGGCAGCGAGGTGGCACCAGCCCTGGAGTTAGGAGAACCTGAGTTCAAATCGGACTTCAGACACTTGACACTTTACTAGCTGAGTGACCTTGGGCAAGTCACTTAACCTCAATTGTCTTGCCTTCCCCCTCCATAAATAAATGAATGAATGAATAAATTATTAATTAACTAACTAATTAATTATTAATTAACTAACTAATACTTGTTGACTAGCTTAAATAACTTGCCCATGGTTATATTTCTGGCAGTGTCTGAGTAAAGACTTGAACACAGATCTCTTGGAATTGTTCCCACTATACCACACTGCTTATGAGGAATACAATAAGTATAAAATGTAGCCCCTGCTTTTGAGGAGCTTATAAACTAAAACTACAACCTACAAAAACAACTAGGGACTAATACAATGGCATTCTCTACAAATATAATATAGTGACAAGTTGTACAAGGCAGGTTACTTTAGAACAAACTATAAGATATTAACTATGTGGTACAGACAGAAAGAGCCAAAGGGATTGGCATAGGCCAGAGACCAAAAAAAAAAAAAAAGGGTCACTGTTAGCTGGAAGCAGCAGCAGTATCAACAGCCTCCAACAGAAATTAAAAGTTCAGGTGAGCCTTAAGTAAGTAGAATGTAGGAAAAGAGAGAAGAGGGAAGAGGGAAGGGAAGGAAACAATGATAGAAAGAAGCCTCAGAGGGCTAGAGTAAGGGAGGTTGGGGTGGGGAAGGATGGACAAAACTGGACAGGGAAGATACCCCGCACCAGAATAGCGCATTTCTTTCTACTTAGGAGACATGCTTTTCAAGTCATTAAGAGGTCAGATGCCTGCTTATCAATAAGGTTGAACCCTCAGTGAAAATATTCCTGAAATAGTGTCAAGCTTAGTTTAAAACTGTACTAAGACTTTCAGAATACCCTCTATGATACCACAATTTCTTGGCAAAGTAGAGTGAATTAATCACAACTTAATTTTTCTTTTAAAACTAGCTACTTCACAATGGGCTTAGATCCGTCATTGTGAACACCAGTTGTGGCAGGACCATATAGGAAATGTCTATGATGTGTGACATTATCAGGAATGTATAACCATTCCAGAAAGTGGATCTATTTTTTAAAAATAATTAATAAATTGCTGATCTGAATCTGCTTCTTTTTCTAAAAACTAAAGGCAGACAAAGTCTGGTTGAAAGCCCATTCAGTTGTGTTTTGGTGAATTAGCATTTTAGCATTATTTATGGGACAGAATGTGGTACAAAGGCAGAAAATGCCAAATCCACAAAACCAAACCACATGACATCTCACTCAGTAGGAGGTCATGATGTTGGAATTTGTGATACTTAGTCTAGGAAGGAAACAAGTTTTCACTATCTGCAAAGTATTTGCTAAGCAACCATTTTTTCTTGGTCTAATGCAACAAATAACAATGAAATGGGGTAAGTTCAAGTCCATAAGAGGTTAACAAGTTTTAATTATTTTACACCTTATTTATTTGTATGTAAATGACCTTGCTAATTATAAACAGATCTTATCTAATCCCTAAAACAACCATTTAGAGTAATTTAATGGAGGCCAAACACACACACCTCAAAAACTCCTGAGGGCATCACAGCAAATTTCAGTACAACAGAGTCCAGTCATAACAATAACTGGCTTTATAGAGTACTTTACAATTACAAAGCATTGCCTATATTACTTAAATTAAGTACCTCCTAGAAGAACACAGAAAGCACTGACTCTGGATTCAGAGGGCCCGCATTCAAATCCTAGATCTGACACTACCTATGTGACCCTGAGTCACTTAACACCCTTGAAGCCTCAGTTTCCTCATCTGTTAAAAATGACAAGTGGTTGGACTAAGTCATCACTGAGATCCTGCCAGCTCTAAACCTATGGTCCTATAAACTGATCTGTCTTCATAATAGACCTTTGAGGTAAGTATTTCAAGTATTATGATGTATTAAATTTTAAAAGTTTTTATTAAGCTTTTGCTTACTGTTCCATACTGTTCCAGCATCACTATTCCATACCCTGGAAATACAAAAACAAAGCAGCATGGGCTGTGCCCCCAAGGACCTTACAAGCTAAGGACAAGTGGAATTTTTACAGAGCTGTAACTCACAACTCTGGGAAGTAGGAGCTATCATTATTATTTGCCACTTTACAGATGAGAAGTCTGAGTTAAGTTTAAGTGACTTGGCCTGTGTTATACAGCTTCCTAAGTATCTGAGGCTAGAACTCAGGTCTTCCTGAATACAGGTCCAGTGTTGTATCCACTGGACAACCTAAATGCCTAGAGGAATGGCATCTAAACAACTCTGAAGAAAGAAGAGTTAGGCAGAGTATAAGAGAGAGTGCATAGTGACTCAAAGAACACCCAAAGTTACCACTAGAAGGTCAGTGAACAAATCACAGGATCATAGAATGTCAGAGCTGGTAAGCATCTAACCCCTTTATAGAGTACCAATGATGAAACTGAGGCCCAGAGAAAGAAGTGACTTACTTCCCTTGCTTCAGGTCTTAAATAAGGAAAAGAGCCAAGAGGAATAAAAGCAAGTGAGAGAAATCAGTTGAGTAATGCTGAAGAGGTAGTAACAGCTAGACTGGGGGAGCCTTATTATCAAGGCTAGCTTGTGGAATTTGTACTTTATCTAAAATGACAACAAGAAAGAAGAACCCACTCTAAGTAGGGAGGGATCTGGGTTCATTTTTGAAACAGTTTCTTCCTGTCTTTTAACTTTTCAGATTGGACTTTCCCCCATTAAATTCAATCACAGCTAATGTCTGTTTTAGACCCACTCAACCAAGCACTCTGCCCCTAGAGAGGCAGAGGCATGAATAGGGAAATTTGTAATACTATAATAAAAGGCTAGATTTAATACAAATTAACAATTTAATGTTAAAATTAATCCTATGGATGAATTCAAACTCAGCGAGAAAAAAGTGCTGGGCACCTGAACTCTGCAGGTGAATCTTAGCCTTGAAGAAAATGCCTTCTTCTTCTAGCTCCACTGGTAACAGAGGCACATTATAACATCCAGAAGGAATAAAGAGCCTCCTTTGGTTATGAAGCCAAGTCTGTATGTAAAGATACTCTCTAAACAATAAATATATTATGCACAGACCCAAAATAGGAGACTGCTGATCCTGAAAGCTTTCCCAGGCCACCAGAAGAGGAAAATAAATGAAAGATGACTAACATGGTTTTCCCCAAGACTTGACCATGTTTGTTTAAGTGTAACACATTCCCCCATCTCTTGATTGTGGTTTTACTCCTCCCCTCCTCCCCCCAGGACAACTGGCTGCTAGTGGATCTACTTCTGAGGAAAGATGAAAGCACAAAAATGTCAGTAAGATATAACAGTTTCTCTCTTAAAACACTTTCATTTAGTTCTTCCTTTAATGCTTTTAGGTGTCATGGAGTCTTCCTTTAATGCTTTGGGAGCCATTTAGCCATTTAGTCATTTTATAGATAAGGAAGCTTGAGGAACAGAGACTAACCTGCCCAAGGTCATAGCCCAAGGTCATATAGCTAGCAAGCAAGTAGCAGAACCTGGATACATAGTCTCAGTCATGTATCCATTCAAAAATACTTATTAAGTGCCTACTGAATATTATGCTCTGAGGAACATACAAATTTTGGATGACAAATCCCTGCCCTCAAGGAGATTACTTATGAGTTAACTAGGGGTAAGACTTAAAAAACACAGGTAACAATAAACAATATTCATAGGATCATAAACTTAGAGGTAATCTATCATTTCACAGATAAGGTAAACTGAGATCCTGCATTGCTCACAGTGATTAAAATAATAAGTACAAGAGCAAATATCTGAATGCAGGTCCTTTAACCCCAAATCATTTGAAAATGAATTCAATTGAGTGGAAGTGCATCAGAGAGATACAGAACAAAATGGCATAGGAGGTTCAAAGGTCCAAGGTGTGTGACAATTATTCTATTATGAAAAAGATACTAGGAAATACCATAAAGGATAAGGTGCTTTATCCTTTTCAGAGTAAGTTCAAGGACCATTTTTTAAAAACCAGCATCTACTACTTATTTCATAAGAAGTATTTCAAGTCTAATTCTCTCCATTTGCACACAATGAAGAAAGTGGAGCACAGATAGATTACTTAGGTCACAAAGTTAGTAAATGACTCTAAGGTAGGATTTGAACTGTCTGATTCCAAGTCTAGCACTAAATCCACTATATATCCCACTGCTTCCCTAAATCAGTCTTCCAACCATCAATTTCTTCCCCCTCAATTTTCACCTAGATACTTCTATCAGATGAATCTTCCCCCTCCCCTACCCACCCCTAATCTGATTTTTTCACTCTTTTGTTTAAAGGCTTGCAAATGGTTGGGCTCTGAGGTAAAAACAATGAGCCACACTCCCAGTTACACCCCTTCAAGGCTGCTTCTCACCATCACCTAACCCTCACTCCATTTCCCTAAACTCAGATTGTGTAGTCAGTCCCCAATTTATAAGCACTGGATGGCAGTACAGCCACCCAGATAAATTTGGTTAAGGTACTAGAGAGGAGGAATGATGAGGAAGAAGGACTCATCTTAGAGTCCAAAGTCATAGGTTCGAAGTCTTGGCTTGGACACTGACAACCTGTTTAATCCTGGGTCTCCAATCTATTTAATACTTAAGTAATAATAAATTATAAATCTGTGAGCATTAGTTTCTTCATCTATAAAATAGGGATAATAACACTTGTATTAGTTTCACCACAGGACCGTTGTGAGAAAGGAACTAGGTAAACCACAAAACCCCACATTAATGCGACCTATCATTATTTGTAAAGGCAAATTATTATTCCTTGGGCAAGTGACATTTGACTGAATTTTCCAACTTATATATCCTTCAACTTCAACAAAGTTCAATCTACTACGTAGCACCTTGCACAACCCAAACAAACAGGTGAATACAGTGTAAGAAGAAGATAATAAGTCTAGTTTAGCTGGGTCGGAGTACACGTAGAGGGGGTGGTATAAAGAACTGCCAGTTCTGGGTAGGGCAGGACCTCCAATGCCCAGAAAAGAAGTCTGAGTTTTATTTTGCAGATCTTAAGGAGCCACTGAAGGCTTTTCATGTAATAGCATCATGAAGAACAATCTCAGAGGGAAAAAGTGGAGGTCAAAAGACTAGTAGAGGGTAAGGGACAAATATAGTGGTCTAGTAGGTGGCAACTAGGACCTGGACTAAGATGGTAGCAGCAGGAGTGGAGGGAAGGGAAGGAGAAAAAAGGAATATTAGAAAAACTGGAGGTTAACAACAGTTTCATAAAATGATCTGGAGTAACAGGGGAGGGAAGGGAAGAGGGGATATGTTAAAGAAACCATGGAGGTTAAACAACAAAGCATCAAATTATTCCACATAAGAGTTACAATATAAAATTTGCATCTCCCCCAGTACCTGATACTTAGGAGGCATCTAACAAATATTTACTCCGTGAAGAAATGAATGAGACAATCCATGAAGACAACGAATGAGACAAGGTGTAATGGTTATGGGATCTGAAGGTCTTCTATGCCCCTTGAACTTTCTGATGTAGCAGGAAGGGGTGGGGCAAGAGGAAGCAGGAGTCAAGCTAGAGTGAATGCAATGACTGGAGTAGAAGCCTGGCGGCGGCGGCAGCAGCAACAGCAGCAGCAGCAACAACAGCACAAACTCCTTATCTTTTGAGCCAGCCAGAATTTCTGCTAAGGACTCCCTCTGAGGACAGCCAGGGACAGGGTCCAGAGTTTCTGGGAGCAAGCTTCATAGACACTGAGCAGTTGCCGTGAGTGAGGAGAGGAGGACCTTTGCCTGAGGTAGCCTGGTCTGTTTTGAAGGATTGGAAATGTGGGTGTTTACTATATTAACTGTGTGCCAACTTCATAACTACTGTGATGGCTTTGACTTTCTGGTTTTGGGACTCAGTTTTCTGGTATTTGAATAACTGTTCTAGCTTTGTCCCCCATGTAGAGAGCCTGGTATATTTTGTGATTAATAACCATATCAGCATATTTATAGTTACAGTAGGCATTCTGAATATTGCATTGTTGATACACATTGTTGTTACTTGTTTGCTGGACCTGTGACCTTCAGCAAGTCAGGTAAAAGTCTCTGGTTCTCAAGTTTCTTCATCTGTAAAATAAGGAAGCTGAAGTAGATGGCTTCCTTTCTATCCACAGGGGGAAGAGGACAGGAGGGCAGATTAGGAAAACAGAAAATCAAAAACTCAACTCTAGGGGGTGGCTAGGTGGCACAGTAAATAGAGCACTGGTACTGGAGTCAGGAGGACCTGAGTTCAAATCCAGCCTCAGACACTTAACACAAAAACTAGCTGTGTGACCTTGGGCAAGTAACTTCACCCCAATTGCCCTCCAAAAAGCAAAAAAAAAAAAAACCCGAAAACCTCAATATTTATTAAGCAACCAATTTTATGAAAGGCACTTTGTGAAGGTATAGCAGCAACCACACTAGCATCCCCAGGATGGCTGCTAGCACAGGTTCTTAGATCTGCTTTACTAGGAAAGGTAGCTGTTTAAGGGGTCAACAGTCTTTAATTACATTCATTGCTTCAGGGGAAAAGTCAGCACCCTGATAGAAAATATAGAGAAATAAAGACCAACAGGCAGGGCTCTTACTGCCTGACTCAAAGCAATATTGCTGTACACTTTACATACATCCCTGGATCCAGAGAGCTTTTATATCTGAGCAGTTGGGGAACTCTAAATATACAGCCACTCAGAATCTCCCATCAGGGAATCACAAGATTCTTCTCATAAAGGAGCCCCCAAAGCAAAATACCAACTCAGAGTATATATACACTTCTCAGAACCAGAAGGCATCACCAACCTTTGTCACTCAGTGCTTAATTAGAAATTAGCAATAGGAGTGAAAGCCTTCCTAAGCCTTCCTTAGAGGAGTGCAAGCCTCCTCTAAGCAAGATTTCATTAATGGGCTCCACAAGATGCCTATTAATGGGCTAGAAAGATCTTATATCCCATTAACCTTACAGAAGGCTATAAAGATTTTTAAAATTACAAAGACCCTATCACAAAGGAACTTCCATGCAATTAGTTTTGAACCTGATGAATGTGGGTGCCACTGACAAATCAGAAAGTAAGAAGGGGCACAGATTCTTGGGGAAGCACAATTCAATTTGGATATATTGAGTTTGACATGAAGGACATCTAGGGGGAGATATTCCATAGGAAATATGAAATACAGTTCTGAAACTTAAGTGGGTAAGCCACTTAATCTACCTGTGCCTCAGTTTTTTCACCTGTAAATGCAAGGGATTAGAATTGAAATAGATGAAAATTTTAAAATCACCTGCACAGACATGGCTGAGGAATGAGACAGTCAAGGAAGGGAATGTAGAGAAGAGAAAAAAGAAAACCAAGGACAGAATCTTGGAAATAATAAAGGGAAATAAGAAGGTGGAAAAAAAGCTATAAAAGAAGACAAGGGGGTAGTTGTCAGAGATGTAAAAAGAAAATAAGGAGAATGCAGGGTGGTCTAGGAAGTCAAAGGCAAGTATACACAGAGGACGGGGATAGTTAACCATGTGGGAAGTAAGAATTGTGATCTTACTAGAAAGTCCTTCCACCAAGGCAGATCAGAAAAGCTATAACTTAAACGCAGGGCATTGAAAGGATAAATGACTTGCTCGCCCAGAATCACATAAACTAGCATGTGTCAGAGACCACACTTGAAGCTAGGACTTCCTGACTCTCAGATCACTATCCACTGCCCATGCAGCCTCTCTTCATAGTCCATGATATCTACTAACATAGTAGCAGTTTCAAAATGCAAGAAAGCTTCCCCACCCCTCCCCTGAAGCCTCCACTGTCGAATACATTTACAACAGACAACTAAGTACCTGATCTACAAGAAATAAAATGTGTGAACAAGGGTACCAAAAGAAACAGTGATAAAACCCAGAAGTCCTACTCATCTTTTCCCAGTCTCCTAATAGGAAAAAAAAAGTATTCCTGAGCGTCTTTCTAGAGTCTAGAATCTAAACCAATACAGCGTTGTCTTTTTATTTCCCTGATAGGTTTTAAAGGATTGGAAAAAAATGAAACCAATAAAGTTCTTTTAGAACAGATGTTCTTCACCTTTTTTGTTTCATGGACCCCTTTCATGGCACTCTGGTGAAACTAACTGGAAACTAAGAGAGGGTTCAACAACTGAGGAATGGCTGAATAAGTTGTAATATATGAATGTGATGGAGTACTACTGTGCTCTAAGAAATAAGGAAAGACAGTTATCCCTTCCACATTGTGACTTTCCCCATTGTGATTTTGATATATTATGAGCTGGCGCAAGACATTAAATAGTAATTTGGGGGGAGTTTTGCCAAAGCAGCAGACAGTACTCCAAGGCCAGCAAATGATGGGCAGAAAGTTTAGAAACTCAGAAATGCATGAAATATATGTATCATATTGTATAATACTATAATATCTATATATATTTGTATATATCAATATATATCTCTACATATATAATTGTATAATACTATAATATAAGATAATAATATCTTCTAATATCATAATAATTCAGACTTTTTCTCTGGTAGAAAAGGAGGGCCAAAAACTTTTCCACTGATTTTCCAGATTGTGGGGATGATGCACCCCTAACCCCTACAATGTGGAAGGGATAACTGTAGATGATTTCAAAAAGAAAAATGGATTTTTATAAACTGATGAAGAATAAAATGAGCAGAACTAGAACAGTTCCTACAATAACAACACCATTGTAAAGAGAAGCAACTTTAAAAGTTTTAAGAACTTCTATCAACACAATGATGCTATTGATGATGGAGAGGTGACTGAGCGTGCAGAATGAGAGAGACAGAGTCAAATACATATGTGCACTACATGTGAATCTATATCTGTATATATTCGTATATAACCACTGAGGGACTTTATTTTGCTTGGGTATGGATATTTGCTACAAGAAATGTTTTTCGAGGTGGCTAGGTGTCGAGTTGAGTAGAGCTCCAGCCCTGGAGCTGGGAGGACCTGAGTTCAGATCTGGCCTCAGACACTTAACACATACACAAACAAAAACCTAGCCATGTGACCTTGGGCGAGTTACTTAACCCCAATTGCCCTCCAAAAAAAAAAAAGAAAAAAAGCAAAGAAATGTTTTTCTTTTTTCCCCCCAAAGAGGTGGATGGGAGAGAAACTGGTTTTCTGTTAGTTTTTTGGTTTGGTTTGGTTTGGTTTGGTTTTTTTTTTAAGTAGAGATGTGAAACACTATACTTTTAGATGAGGTCATTGCATTATTAAATTTACTTAACTGTTCTTACTTCATTACAAGAGACCTCCTATGAAGTAGGACTAATCTGTAAATGTATATAAATGTAAAAACAGAACATATTAATTTTTTAAATTTCGAAATCAATTTAATTAATTAAAAACTTATAAAAAGAACAGGGCTTCTTGACCTTGTTTGTGCCATGGAGCCCGTTTGAATGAAGCATTTCATTCAATGAAATGAAGCATTTGGGCCCTTTCTCTGAATGTTCTTTAAATGTATAAAATGAAATACATGGAAGAACACAAGAAACAATTATCTTGAAATAGTTACTAATACATTAAAAAAAAGTTTATAAACCCTAGATTAAGACACCCCATTTTAGAGTTGTAGCTGAAAATTAACCACATTATTCATTCTCCATGGCGAAAGCAGAAATCCCTTATTGGCCCACAAAGAATAAACTCCTCCCTGTAAACAGGAAGGCTGCCAGCTGTGTTGGCAGACATGGTACAAGTTCAGAGCAAATGTACCATGCCCTAATCCCAAACACTAATAACTCCATGACTACTATGCCCCTAAGTCCCTGAAAATCTCCTAAATCAATATTTCTTGGGGTCAAATGCTAAATTATGTTCCATTAAAGTAGCAAATGCTTATCTGAAAGCCAGTTTGAAGTTCCAAATTTCTCTTCTGTCACAGAGCTGAAGCAAACATAGGCTTCTAACTCTACTAGTTGCCATTCTTAAAAGCCTGAGGTAAGTGTTGTTCAGTTGTTCAACCATGTCCAACTTTCCATGACCCCATGGCCTCTAACATGCCAAAGCTGGCAATGGAGTTTTTTAGCAAAGATATTGGAATGGTTGGCCATTCCCTTCCCTTCCCCAGGGGATTAAGGGGAAAAGAGATTAAGGGACTTGCCCACAGTCACAAAGATAGCAACTGCCTGACGCCAGATTTGAACTCCTATCTCCCTGACTCCAAGCCCAGTGAACCACTGAGTCACCCAGCTGGCACTGAGGTAATTGCTATATGGCAACGATATTTGCCACAAGTACCACATAAACAGGAACCCAGTGTTGCCTGTAACAAGAATAATCAATGCAAATTGGAGAATTTCCTTTATGGAATAGCTATGGGTATGGTGTTCGGTCGTTTTCAGTTGTGTTCAACTCTTCATGACCCCATTTGAGGTTTTCTTGGCAAAAATACTAGAGTAATTTGCCATTTTCTTCTCCAGCTCATTTTATAGATGAAGAACCAAGGTA
Source organism: Gymnobelideus leadbeateri (assembly GCA_011680675.1). Taxonomy (NCBI): domain Eukaryota; kingdom Metazoa; phylum Chordata; class Mammalia; order Diprotodontia; family Petauridae; genus Gymnobelideus; species Gymnobelideus leadbeateri. The sequence goes on along the minus strand of WOXC01008954.1, from coordinate 74,956 downwards.
AATGGGGTTAAGTGACTTGCCCAGGGTCACACATCTAGAGCATGAGGCCACATTAAAACTCAGGTCCTCCTGACTCCAGGCTTCCACTGGGCCATCTAGATGCCCCAATTGTAAGCATAGTTCCATGTGGCTGGACAGAAATTGGAAACATTTACAGTGTCTGAGCAGCACTATATTCAATTTTCTTAGTGGTTCAATTATTGCAGGAGTTCTTAACCCAGGGTCCATGAACTTGTTTTCCAAAATATTTTTACAACTATTTCATATTTAATTGTTTTCCTTTACAATGCTATATCTCTTATTTTATTCCCTTAAAAAATATTATTCTAAGAAGGGACCCATAGGTTTCATCAGATTGCCAAAAGAAGTTATAGCACAAAAAAGATCAAGAATCTCTGTATTCTCTTCCCCTCCAAAAAGGGAAAAGGGTAACACCCCCTCACCCCCTCACCCGCCCACCCCACCCCCAACAACAATATGCAAAAAACCCGATACCAACATCTTACCCTACAGGAAAGGAGGGGGGAAGGGGATAAGAGAGGGGATGATAGAAGGGAGGGCAGATTGGGGGAGAGGGCGTTTAGAAGCAAATACTTTTGAAAAAAGACAGGGTCAAAGTAGAAAATAGAATTAGTGGGGGGTGGGATAGGATGGAGGGAAATATACTTAGTCTTTCACAATGTAACTACAATGGAAACGTTTTGTGTAACTACACATGTACAACCTATATTGTATTGCTTGTTTTTCCAGTGGGGGTGGGTGAGGAGGGAAGAAGGGAAAGAATTTGGAAATCAAAGTTTTAAAAACAAATGTTTAAAAAAGTTGTTTTTTACATGCAACTGGGAAATAAGATATACAGGCACTGGGGAGTAGAAATCCATCTTGCCCTACCAGAAAGTTGGGGGCGGGGGGAAGAAAAGAGAACAGATTGGGGAAGGAGTATTTAGTAGGCTTGATATTTTGGGGTGGGGGTATGGGAAAGATGGGGAGAAAATTTGTAACTCAAAATCTTGTGGAAATGAATACTGAAAACTAAAAATAAATAAAAAGTTATTTTTTAAAAAACCAATACCAACTATACACAAAAATTTTTTTCTCAAGAATGTGCTCCAACATATAACCCTTCATCATTTAACACTATGTGTGCTAGAGTGTTTCAATATGGCACCTTATTTCCATCTCATCTTCCCATTTGATAAATGTTGACTGACTAACAGAGAAGACTTGTTTTCATTCTAAGCAGGGAAATATTGTGGTATATACCCATATTTGCCTCTGGTTAAAGTAAAATACACAGACTAAATCCTGTGCTCCAAGAAGTCTGCTAGATACACCCTACTCCTGGCTCCTCTGTAATGGCAAGCCAGAAATGAAACAATATTCTAAATTTCAATGCACTAAAGATGTACCTTTTCAACATTCATTAGTCAACTGATTCATAGATGAACCTTAGCATTTCCTTCAAGGCTCAGTTCAATAACTTTCTATATGAAGCCTTTCCTAATCCCCTTCAGTTGCTAGTGCTTTTCCCCTAAAATGACTTTGTATACATAAATACATACATGCATATGCAGATGTGTGCATGTATGTATGTATCTGTGTGTATATATTTATATATGGAGTGTCCCCAAAATCTTGCCATTTTAAGCTAGTGAAGCTATCAAAGCTAAAAAAAAAATTGCACTAAAACTTCTTCTGGGATGTCATGTATTTATGAGTGGTAATTGTAAGTTCCTAGAGGACAGGCTCTGTTTCCTTTTTGTCTTTTTATCTACAGTGTCTGCTACCAGGTGGGTTGTTTTGATTGAATGTAGTTGTTAACAACCTTTGTACTCTGTCTTGCATAGAATAGATGCTTAAATCTTTTTGTTTTTGGTAAATTGAGCCACAGTTTGCCCTCAATGACCTAATTGCCCCTTTCTTTCCCCTTTCCTCCCCTTCTAGCAGCCACTGTCTCTCCCATTCACTCTATCAAAATCTGCTTTGGGAGGGGGGTGGGGAAAAAAGATATTGCCATCAGTCAACTATAACCCAGGGTCAACTTAGGACAATGAATTACCCTCTCTTGGGGTATTTATACTATATTCCTATCTCAAGGTTGAAAAAGAAGCTTTGTCTCAAAAGGAATTTCAAATTTCAGAGAGGAAAGGTGGGTGAAGGGGAGGGGCAGGGAATAATAGGGGAGCAAAGAACATCTCTTCAAGACTATTTAAATCAAACTCTGTAGATTTATTAACTACTCCAATCACATAAACCTCTACCATTCCGTTTCTAAGGTTTTCATTAGATAAGACAGTTATCTGGATAATATCATTGTTAGATACCAATAGAGCTTTACAGAATGGTTCAAAAAAATTCTCTGCAAATCCAATTTGCTGTTGATCCTTTCCTTTCCTTTTCTTTACCTTACCTGTAAAATGGGGAGGACGATCCTTGTCTTACCAATTCCCCAGGGCTCTAGTGAGGATAACATGAGATGCTGAAGTACTTCTAAAATCTATATAAACATCAGCTTTATTACAATCCTTAAGCTGCTGTCAACTCTTGGACCATTGCATAGATCATTAGCATTAGGACCAGATCAGAAAAATGAGAGAAAATTTAAAACTCAAAAATAAAAATATAATTCAACTCTATTCTTCCACAGGAAGGTGGGTGTATTCCTTCCAGAAGAGCTTATTTCTAAAAAATCTACATTATCCAATGGGATAGAGAGCCTCCATAGGAGAGAGGGAACCTGGCAGGGACCATGTTTTTTCTATTCTTTGTATCTTCAGTGTTTAGCGCAATGTCAGGTACATAGCAAACTTTTATTACTTGTCAACTGTCTGACTGACCTATTGGGAAATGAAAAGGATACAGGATTTCCAGCCTGAATTTATACTCTGCTACATATTACCTGTATGACCCTGAACAAGTCACTTCCCCTCTTTTTCCTCATCAGGAAAATGAGGGGGAATGGTATCTGAGGTCCCTTTTAGTTTTAAATCTGTCTAATCTAAATTAATCTAATTTTTCATCTAAATCTAAATTTTCTGCCCATTTACGTCTTTATTCTAATCACATCAGTACCATAAAACCAATATTGCTGCAGTTTGGTCAGATTTTCATCATACACTCAAAACTTAATTTCATTCTTTCAGGGACCTATACCTTCATCTGTGTGGGTACCTGCCCCCACTAGGAGTGATCTCTATAGACTGAACAAATCATCTTTAAAAGGTTGTATGGCCAAAAAATTCATCATCCTTCTCCACCCCATGAGTCTGAATTAAGGCTATATTAGGACAAGAGGCATGCTGTCCATCATTTGCTTGTACTTGAAGTCTTTCCAGGCTGGAATGACACGTCAAAGCTACTCTTCTGCTGGCATATCAAGAAGAAAGGGTCATTTGTATACCACAAAGGCACCAAAGGAGGACTTTAGTGGAGGTCAAACTTACATATTATTTTCAAATGCCCTGTTGCCAAAATGTTTTGCAAAATCCACAATACAACTGTCAACCTTAGGATGCAATGCTCAGACTAGAAGAAAGATCACATTAAAAAGATAATGCTATACTTGGATTCCAAAGAGCTTCAAATTCTGACTCTCCTACCACTTCTGGGATGTCAGGCAAATCATTTCCTCCTCTGTGATCTGAGCAAACTCAGTTTTCCTCTTTGTGCATCTGGTTTCTCATCTATACAATAAAGGTGCCGAACAAGATCAGTTGTTCTTAACTTGTGAATTTGCTTTTTGAAAAAAACCTTGTCAACTGGTTTTCTTTATAATTCTCCATATTTTATTTTATGCATTACTTGGAGAAGTCCATAGTTTCCCCAAACTGCCAAAGGGATCCATGACACAAAATAAAGGTAGCTTGGAGGATGAGGGGTGGGGGAGAGGTTCAATGACTAGAGCACTAGATCAGAAAGGTCTGATTTCTGGTGGCTAGGTGGCACAGTAAACAGAGCACCAGCCCTGGAGTCAGGAGGACCCGAGTTCAAATCCAGCCTCAGACACTTAACACTTACTAGCCCTGTGACCTTGGGCAAGTCACTTAACCCCAATTGCCCTGCCCTTCCCCTCCAAAAAAACAAAAGATCTGATTTCAAATCTTATCTCAGACACCTACCAACTGTGTGACCCAAGTTGCTAACCCTCTGTCTACCTCAGTTTCCTCATTTACAAAATTTACAAAAATATAGCAACAACTCTCAGTATTGTGAGGATCAAATAAGATTATATTTGTAAAGAGCTTTGTAAAATACCTTAAAGCATCACATAAATGGTAGCTATAAACAAGGTTAAGAACTCAGGAACTAGATAATTACTTGCATTTACATAGCACTTTAAGTATTGCCCTGGTAATGCAATACTATCACCCTCATTTCATAAATTTAATCATCTCTAAGAGGTCTTCGGCTTCTAAAATCCTATAATTCCTATGTATAGAGTATTTTCAATTTAGGGTTTCTTAACCTTCAAATGGAAAGGTGTATTTCAGGGTTTCAACCTAGAAAGCAACATGATTTGATTCTGTTGCCAAACAGAAAAAAAAAAAACTGCAAGAAAATATTCTCCATGGTTTTGTTCCCTAATGGTTAAGTATTTTGGTCAAAAGTCACATTGTGTTACTCTGCTTTCCATATAGCCAAGACAATTAAGTGAACTCCCACAAAGACTCATTTCTAACAACAGGGCAAGCTATAGAGGTGGGGGTATGAGGTGGGAGAGAAGGAAGACAGTAGGGGTGGGGTGGGGAGGGAAGAAACCAAGAGTACCACAACTTAGAAAATTTTTAAAGAAAATTAATTTCATCCTGACATTGATACAGTTTCTGTAAACTAAATAGAACAAGCATGAGCATTCATTTATGGAGGGCATTCTCTTGAATGAAGTATGTCATCCAATTGCTGGTAAAAATTCAAATATACAGTACTATTATTAATTTTAAAAATATCTCCTTCCCCCTTTCTACATACACCCCCCCCCCACCATTCTGTGTAGAGATCAGCCTATGGTTGGCATCTAACAGTAAACAACTGCATAGGAAAAAAGACAAAAAATTAACCTAGACCCTAGTAGGCTGATGCTAGAAACAAGGACACACAAAAAAATCATGTTTGTAAAAATACTACTTTTGTTAAATTAGCTTTAAAAAAATCTAATTTTTCTATAGGCCCTCTACATCTTTATAAGCCAATTTTATAGGCTTGGTCCCATCAAATTTTATCCCTGGCCTCTAGCTAATGTACATAAATGGTGCTAGCCTTTATTTTCAAAAAAGGAAAAGGAAAAAAATATTGTATTCAAGACAAAAGAGGCCATTAGCCCACCCCAGAATAAGTTAAGCACATTCATTCGGGAGGCCACAGTGACACAAGATTATTCTCCAAAACCTTAAGGATCTCATTAGTCCTCACTTTGGAGGATAAGTGTAAGACCCTAGAATCCATGAAAAACATTTCTGTTGGAAGCCTCAAAGATATGAAGAATCCAGAAAATGGTCTCATTCCTTCCCTTTAATCTGAAATCCTTTAAGTTGAATGTCAAATTCATGTCACCCTGGCTTCCAGGGAAATGGGACGATCATATATATATTATAACCTTGTTTCTATTGAAGGTGGAGTGTTTTACTCCCACTTCACCCAGGTACCTCATAAAAAAGTACTGATAATTACTATGGGGAGGGGGGAACTAAAAAGCAAGGATGCCATCAACAGTTTTCAACCTGGCCCCACTAACAAAGAAGCCCTTAAAATAAGGAGACAATTTTTATGGGAAAGTCATGACATTAACCAAAACCACAATTTATGAGGTGTGGCTAATAAAGTAATGTGACCGATTTTCTTGTGTGGCCCAGAAATTGTGTCTGAAGGCAGTTTCAAAAGAAGAGCTCAAAAAATGTTTTGAACAATGGCAGAGTGGATGGAATAAGCCATGTACCTCCTAAGGGGACTACTTTGAAGGACAACACTCATTTGGTTGTAAAGTTTTGATGTGATTGGTTAAAAAAATTGAACACCCAAGTATAACTTTATAGCCACAATACTCCATGTAACCTGGGAAGATTCCTAGGAAATGCAGGAATAGGGCAAAAATGGGGTAGGAGCTCTCCCAGCAAACACTAGTGAAGATTGGATTTAAAAATCTTACGTTTCAAAACCTGGCTTGGGCAGGACACTACCTCAGGGATAGGAATCAGAAATGCCAGAGGGGAAAGAAAGAAAGATAGATGACGCCGGGATAGATCTTCCTATCCTCAACACGACTCCAGATCCACAGCAATCAAGTAGGGGGAATATCCAGGTTGGGGGCAAGAGGAGGCTGGAATTGAGGACACTTTCTTCCCCGTCAGGAGGTTTAGAAATTAAGAAATGAAGTTCCTGCCACATGCATGCCCTTCCAAAGACCCTGGAGACCCTTCCCCACCCTCCTCAGGAAGGGAAAGAGGGCTCGCTCACCAGCAGTTGTACCCATATGGGGAATGAGTCCCAGACCCGGACACCCTTTCTCCAGCCGGGAGTCCAAGCCTGGTTGGTCACGTCCGGCCCAGGAAGCAGAAGTAGGACCCTCAACCCTATACCGGAGCGCGATCCAGAAGGGGAGATGAGGGCGCTGTCCCAGGAACCCTGGCCAATTTCACCCTGCCCCTCACGTTACTCCGAGTTCCAGAAGCGCCAGGCGCAGTGTGGGGAGGTAGTGTGGGGAAGCTCACCTGGCAGGGGAGTGAAAAGGCTTCCCGAGTGACCCCCAACTGTCCCCCGACGAGTCCCCCAGCTCCACTCCCAGCCACGCGTTCCCCCTCGAGCCTAAAAGCGCACACACAGCCCACCGCCAGCAGCAGCCCCAACACCAACTTCACTCACCGTCCGGTCTCCCGCCCCTAACTGCCTCTGGCCCCTCCTAGGCTGCTGCTCCGGCTCCTGCTCCTGCTCCAGCAGCCAAGCTAGTCTCGATCCGGAGCAGGAGCCCAGCACCGTGGGGGTAGTGGGGGCAGGGTAAAGAGGGGCCCCGCCCCTCTCAGAAGGAGGAGGTACGGGCGGGGCGGGGCGGAGCGAGCCGGCCAGGGACTGGAGGCCCCTGCCCCAGAGCAGCACTGGGGGCAGGCAGTCTAGACTAGGGTTGACGTTTTCATCCGGGCTGGAAAGTTGGAGCATTCAGCCCCTTCCCCTAATACTTTCCCACTTCTCTGGCCAGGGCCTCCGGGTCTTTGCCAGGAGTAGTTCCTCCACCCCGTCCAATGCACACACTAATCTCCTCCCACCTTTTCACCCTCCACCCAGTCCTTGGCGCTGAACAGGACTTCATTTGACCACTAACCCCTCCTCCCCCTCCCCCCACCCCGAATTCCCATTGCTCTTCCCTAGAGTGGGATGTCTTTCCCACCTTCTCTGCCAGTCTCTACCAATCATCTTGAAGACCTCGTTCAAAAGTCACCATTTCTCGGAAGCATTCCCAAATGACCCCTTGTGAGGTAGGTTACATTGGGGATTCCTTTCATGTATGGGCCGGACTAGAGGGCGTCTGAGGTCCCTTCCAAGCCTCTGCTCTGATTCTGATTAAGGACGCCTCACTGATCTTCTGGGTCTCTGCATTTAGTATTTTATCTGTGTCTCCAAGAACTGGACGCGTCAGAAAAATGGCTGAATAACAAAACCGGTAGTTCAGGTGCTGTTTGACATTCCTTTTGTATACATTTTTTCTCCCCAACCACAAACTTAAGGAACAGAACGTCTCCCCTCCACCCCCCAGTCAAATCCAACCAACATATTTATCAAGCTTTCATTATTCACTCTGTTTCGTGGTAAATAAAAAGAATCCTAGGGGCTTCTTCCCTGCCCTCATAAAGTTGCCATAGAAGTTGGAGGGATGATCTATAAATATAAAGAAAAGTTCTTTGTCAATGGAGTTTTCAAACAGAAGTTGAAGCAACTAAAGAACATTTATTGATCACCTATTGTGTGCTAGACTCTGTGCTACCTACTTATATAAAGACAAAAATGAATCAGTCCTAAACCTCAGGGAGGAACAACAGGGAAACCATAGGTACAACAACAATGTTGTTATTTAGTGGTAAAGTTAAATTCAGCTCTTCCTGACCCCGTTGTTGTCCATGGGATTTTCTTGGCAAAGATACTAGAATGGTTTGCCATTTTCTTCTTGTGGATTAAGGGAAAAAAGAGGGTCACACAACTAGTAAGTGTCTGAGGTGACATTTGAACTTGGGTCTTCCTGCCTCCAAACCCAGGGCTCTATCCATTGAGTCACCTAGTTGCCTACAGGTATAAATATAAGTACATTACTTCAGTAAGTTTCCCAAAATAAATACAAGGTGATTCTTGTGAGAGTGGCTAGAGTAGTGAGGAGGATCAGAAAAGGTTTCTGGGGGTGCTTAAGCAGAGTTGAACTTTGAAAGAAATTAGGGATTCTGAGAGGTAGATATGAGAAAGGAGTGAATTCCAAGTATGAGTTCAACTGCATGAAGTTGTTCATAGTAGTAGTAGTGGTGGTGGTGAAAGTGGTAGTGGTGGGGATAGTGGTGGAAGTGGTATGTAGTATTTTAAGACCTAAAAAATGCTTTACCTATGTTAACTCATTTGATTCTCAAAACAATCTTATGAGACAAATATTATTATAATCCCCATTTTACTGTTGAGGGAAATGAGACAGAAAGAGGTTGAATAACTTGCCCAAGTTCACACAGCTAATAAGTATCTGAAACAGACTTGAATTCAAGAAGACCTGAGTAGAGGTACAGGAATGACTAGCTGTATGAGGAACAACAAGAAAGCCAGTTTGTCTAGACTAAAGAGTTCATGAAGAGGAATAATATATAAGATTAGAAAGATATGTTACTAGCAGGTTGTAAAAGGCTTCCAGTGACAAACAGGAATTTGTATTTGATCACTGGCAATAGGGAAACACTGAGATTTGTTGAGTAGGAGAGTGTCAATGGTCAGACCTGTTTTAAGGGAAATCACTTTAGCAGATGTGTAGAGAGTGGATTAGGAGGAATTCAGGTGCTATCTAATTTTACGAATTCTGAAAAGGAATTGCCACTATAAAAGGAAGGCAGGGAGACTGACTGGGAGTGACTGTGGTGGATGTCCACTTGTCGAGGACATTGTGAACAGGGTTCACAGCTTCAGTAGGGGTTGTCCAAATAGATGACTTCTGAGCTCCTTTCTAAGATTCTGCTATGATTCTAAATAAGTTAGGAGGTCACTTCCGAGAGGTCCAGAGGTAAGATGATGATGTGGTTTGAGTAGGAGTGAAAAGGAAGGAATGGATGAGCTATATCTTGGATGAGAGTTATTTCAAAGGATAAATCAGCATGACTTACTGACTGACTGGATGTGAGGGAGAAGAAAGAACCCAAGATGACCCCAATGTTTCAAACTGAGGAGCTTGGTTTAGACATATTTAGTTTTACTTGAAAATGGGAAATGAAAGTGGAAATATCTAGCAGTGTTGAAAGTGTAAGACTAGAGTGCAAGAAAGAGGTCAGGAATGGAAATTGAGATGCGGGAGTCATAGCATCCTAAGCTATAAAGGACAATTAATGAGCAGATACTATTTACACAACTGTATCTTATACTCTGGATGTAATGATAATATTTTATTTGTATGCTTTGAGGTATAATTATATATTCATATCTATTAGAGACATCTAGTTTTATTTCCATGCTTAAGCACAGTGACCCAGAGATGGGAGGAGCTGACAGAGATGGGGAGAGTATCATATTAAAGGGGTATAGTGATAGTCGTTGATTCTTCTCTAGAAAAATTCCCATAAAAATGACAGAACCAGGATAGTAGAGTTTCTTTTTAAGGGAAAACTTCTTGACATAACTAAGCCATGCACTGACTTAAAAGGTTGCAAAATTCCAAAGTTTTAAGGGACTTTTGAGGTCATCTTTCATTCCCAGAATCCCAAGACTGGAAGACACCTAAGAGTCCATCTAGTCCAATCCATACCAGAATGAGAATCTCCTAGCCTTTGTTGAAAGAATCCCCAGTGAAACTTGTGGAAAATGCCACTACCTTCAGAAGCTTTGAGATCACTTTAGCTGGGAGGGAATTTTTTTTTTTCTTACATTAAACAAAAATTCCTCTTTGTAGTTTCCACCTCTTGCTATTAGCCCTACCTCTGCCAGAAACATATATTAAGACCAGGTAAGTAATACACTACCCTACCCACTTCTACCACTCCCCTAAAATACCACTACCACCAACCCCAGTATTTTCCTGGGAATTTCTATCCACATACTGAACTCACCTTACAGGATTCTGAAATAATTACCAACAAAAGCCAATTTGATTTTAAATTTAATTGTCCATTCAAGAGGAATAGATTAAAGAACTCAACCAAGATTATATAGGTCATCAAAGTAGACATAAAGCTGCCATGACTCTAATCACTAATAAGTAAACCAAGGATTAACAGTTAGTTTTTGGATGAACCAGGTACCAACTGACTAAGTGATTAATTGTTTGTACTCTCAATTTCTTCTCTTCTTGGGATTTTTTTGTAGCACTTTCACTGTAGGTAAGCAGAGTAAGTAAAAACACATAAAACTTGAGTCCTGCTAGGAGAGAAGAGAATAAGCATTGATATAGCACCTACTGTGTGTGTTTAAGTGCTTTTTACAAGTATCTCATTTGATCCTTGTGAGGTAGGTAACATTATTATCCCCATTTTGTAATTAGGAAAACTGAGGCAAATGGAGGTTAAGTGACTTGGCCAGAGTCACATGGCTATTAAGTATTTGAGGTTGGATTTAATCTCCCATCAATTTAATCTCAGACCTCCCTGACTCTAGGCTCAGTGCTCTAACTACTCTACCACCAGCTTAATAATATCATAGAGAAAGAGAAGGGAGAAGGGGGTAATCAAGATTCACTTGATCTCTAGGGTCTCCCCCAGAGAGTTTAAGTAATCTGCTCAGGATTACATAGGTAATAAATAGCAGGAGGATCTCATCCAGGTCCTCTGACACCAAATATAGCATTAGATTAATGAATCATAAACATTTTTTAAAGAACCTAACATGTGTCAGACACTGTGCTAAGCACTGAGGATACAAAGAAAGGTAAAAGACAATCAATGCTCTGAAGTAAGAAGACAGAAAAGGAACAGGGAATACTAAGGATGTTGCTTTGTTTGTAGTGGAAGGGATGGCAGTAATGGGGAAGAAAGGAAGATGAAGTTGGAAATCTTGAAGTAGGATGAGCTAATTAACAGAGTAAGTGGATATAGGACCTTGAATTATGTAGATGTAGGACTAAAGCATTTCTATTTTACCCAATAGACCACAGGAAGTCTTTATCCTGAGCAGGACCATCATGCATCTTTAAAAAAAAATAACAAGGAAAACTATCTGGCAGCTTTGTTATTTTCTGGCCTGAAACAGTGAGAGACTGTTGGAAGCCAGGAAACCATCCAGGAGGTTATTGTAGTAATAGAGTAGAGAATCGAGATGAGGTCTTGCACTAGGAAACAGAAAGGAAGAGACCAGTTCAAGAGACATTGCAGAGGAATTATCATCACTCCATGATGAATTGGATATGGAAGACACAAGAGGAAAAGGAGTTTAAAAAAAACCAACTTCTGATTTATGAGTTTGGGGAATAGGGAATTGGTTGCTGTCATTGACAATGATGGAAAAAATTGTCTTAGAAATCCCAATAAAGATTTAAAGGTAGAGATTAAAAGTTATGCCTTATTCATTTAAAATAATTAATGAAAATAATTACTAAAAGAGTTTAATTGCTTTTATTTATGTTAAATATTAAGTTTTTAATAAAACATTCAAATTTTAGAAGGAAAAGTAGTGTTAAAAATTGTCTGAGATGTTAAGTGGCCTACCTAGGGTCAAACAGCTAATAAATGTCAAAGCAGAATTAGAATCCTGATTTTCATAATTCTAGGTCTAGTATGTTATTCACTATGCAAGAAATTTTCATTTTTTTTTTGTCTTAGGACCCCTTTATACTCTTAAAAATTATTGAAGGCTCCCCAAGCTTTTGTTTACATAGGTTATGTTTATCAATATTTACCATATTAAAAATTAAAACATTTTAGTATTATAATGAAATTAATTTTGACTTCATGGATTCCTTGAGTCTCAGGGATCCCTTTCCCTAGACCACATTTTGAAAACCACTGTACTATATTATACTGCTTATCCATTTTTTAAATATTAAGAGAAATTACAAAGAAATATATCCGGTATACAAATGGACAGTTAGAAGTTAGGCTCAGCTGTATCTTTAAAAGCAAGTATCAATACCTTTTTTTTTTTTTACATTACAATCATTTTCTTTTCTTTTTTTTCCTTTTGCAAGGGGGGAAGGCAGGGCAATTGGGATTAAGTGACTTGCCCAACGTCACATGGCTAGTAAGTGTTAAGTGTCTGAGGTCAAATTTGAACTCAGGTCCTCCTGACTCCAGAGCCAGTGTTCTCTTCACTGTGCCACCTAGCTACCCCAATTATAACTGTTTTCTACCAACAACCATTGAACGTTCTCTTAAGTTTAAGAAATACAAGTTAGCAAAACCATCAGATACAGTGACAACTTCTGATAATGTCTAAAATATTCTTTTCTAGTAGTCTTCTCTTCCATGAGGGAGGATACTGGTTTCATTATCTAATTCCTGAGTCTGTCATTGGTTTTTCAGTTACTCAGTATTGACTTACTTTTAGTGATCTTTACATTCATTATTGTTTTCATTGTGTATATTCTTCTCTCAGTTCTTCTTATTTCAGTCTGTATGTTTATATAAATCTCTGCATATTTTCTGAAAATCTCTATCATTATTTTTCATATTATATTCCATTATATTCATATGACAGATTTTTTTTTTAAAGCCATACCTCACTTGATGAGAACCCAGGTTTTTTTTTCTAGTTCTTTACTATGATATAAAGTGTTACTATGAATATTTTAGTGTATAATGTATCATTGTCTCTGTCTTCGGCTTCTCTGGGGTATATATCCAGTGGGATCAGTAGGCCAAAAGTATATACACAATTTAGACATTTTTCTGGTGCATTACAAGTGGGATGGGGCAATTGGAACACTTCACAACTCTATCAGCAGCTCATTATTGTGCCAATTTCCCATAGTCCCTCTGGGGGCTTCTCGTCTCTTATCTTCTTCGCCAATTGGGCAATGTATATTCAGCTTAGAAAAAGTAATTGAAACTTTAAAGATAATCTAGTCCAACCACTTCATTTTATAGATAAGGAAACTGAAGCCCAGAGAAGTTAAAAGTCACAGAGGGGGTTAGTAGCAGAGCTGGGCCTAGAACTCAGGTCTGTTCCCTCCCAGCCAAATGTTCTCACTGCAATAAAACCCCTTTTTCTTTCTGTCACTCTTCTGTTTTTCCCTCTTTATCTCAGTGTTTCTTCCCATTTCTTATCTCAATATTTTTTTTTGTTTTCCTCTTTGTCTCCCCCTTGTCCCCTTTTTTGTATTTCTTCTTTACTCCCTTTAACTCTATCCTCCTCTCTTTCCCTTGGCCTGTCTTTCCTCCAGTGTTGAATCTCTCTATTCCTTTTCCTCCCCTGTCTAGCTCTCCTACTATCTTTTCTCTCTTTTCTTCTCCCCTCCACTAATTGATCGTAATTTGGAATCCAAATATATTCTTTGGCATTTATTTTAGTTTTTAAAAGTTTCATATTAATTTAAAAATTTTTTAAAGTGGGAGACTTGAATGTTTCTATTGCAATAAAGGGGAAAACAACTAGATTAAGCCGATTTTTTACTTGTTTGAAACCCTTTTTTTTTTCTTGAGTCAGTGACCTTTAATAGGAAAAAAAATGTACTTATCACCACATTATTTTTGCATATTCAAAGTTCTTCTTCCCTCAGAATCCTTTACCTCATTTATTCCATTCCTTCATATTCAGAAATAAAGCTAAACAGTACTGAAACAGAAAAGATGCCTCATTCATTAGTGGACCTTTGAGGCCTAACTAGAAATCTTTGAATTTGAAATAATTTGAAGTAATCAAATTTAAAAACAGTTGGAATGCTCCCAAAGAAGAAAACAAAAATGTTGGTAAATTCAGTGAACAAAAAGGGTGGTGATTCACTCGAATAAGTAATGAATATTCAATTATATTCCTGACCCTACCTACCACTGGCTTCCTGTATGGATCTTGAAGCCTTATTTGGCTCACCTGAAAAATGGAAACTGAGTTGTGAGGGATGTTTTGACAAACAACTCCTTTAATGAAAGTGATGGTAGGGTACCTGGAATAATACTTGGTCATATAAATGTTCCTCATAATTATATAGTGGTTTGAGAGGAAGTAACTAAGTATTCTGGGAAAAACAAATGTTCATCTAAATAAGTATTCATTTAAGTCACTTCCAAAAGTGACCCAGAAATCATACTAGGAAAAAATCCCTAGGGAATTATCAATGTCTATTGAGTGTTGGCTAATAAAGATTATTGTGAAATGAATCTTTCAATGATTTCCTCATTTCTCAACCCAGTAATCATTCCTGCCAATCCCAAAAAGGAGGGGAGAGGGAGAAGAGAGGCTAGAGATATTGTATGGAAAGAAAAGAAGGTGTTTCAAATTTGAATGCCCATCCAGTGGTCTTCAGAATCAGCCATTTAACCTGGTCCTATTATTTTTTATTTCATTGGGGGAGGGGGCTTTTTTGTTTTTGTTTTTAATTTTATTTTTTAAAATCCCAAACTTAATAAACACCAAATAAAAGAAGCCTTTCCATATACAAAGTAGACAGGGAAAAAAGGATTGTATATGAAACTATAAATCTCCATCATATATAGCTTGCTTTTCCTTACAAGTAGGTAATAATTTGAACAAGTAACTATTCTTTGTCAGTATTTCTGACTTTCCTTCTGTTCTCGTCTGTCCATTAAAAAAATGCTTCAGTAACTTTCTTTTCTTTCTGGTTTTTTTTTTTTTTTGGCAGTCCCATCACTGTTTCTCCCCTTACCCAAATTAAAAAAAAAACTAAAACTAAAAAATAGACAGGAAATAGATTGTATTTGTGTGTTATTTGAAGTGGAAAGGTAATCCGTAAAGGATTACTCCTTTGTTAGGAACTTCTGGAAGTAGGCTCACCAAGTCTACATGAGGTTATATCAGGCAGAGTATTTTTAAAGAACTGGACCCTTATTGGCCAGTCCTCCATTACATTAGGTACTTGATAAGTGCTTCTGGATTTATTTAAATCCATGAGAACATAATTCTAATGTATTGTGTTCGGTCACATGATATTCAGGTTCATTAGATTTAGATGTTGTAGTAGTAGGTAATATGGTCTACTCACAGATACTTGATTGCTAGCAATAATAACTCCTATTAACAATGGTGCTCATTTTCTAAGAGCCACTTATGGGCTTTAAAGCATTAATTAAGCTCAACAACATGAAATGAGTAAATGTTATTTTGGGATATTTAGGCCACGAAGAGATTAAATCATTTATCTAAGGTCAAAAGGTGAGTCAATAGCAGAATTATGCTGTGCTGGGCTTTGTTTCTTGTTCTAGTCACAAAACAACAGTCCAAGCACTCCTTTAGATTTTTTTTCTATAATAATATTTCCTGACCACCATACTCATTGAGTAGATTCAACTTGGCAAGTGACTAGCATGCTGAGGTTGGCGTAAGGAAAACTCAGGTTCAAATCCAGCCTCTGACCCTTCTTTGATGTATGACCCTGGGGTTGCCATTTCATGCAAGTTCCTAAAGTTGGTGAAATCATGGATCATTGATATATTTATGGAAGAATTTTTACCACAATTTTTCTGTGTTGCCTTTACTTCAAAAATTAAGCTTAGTATCTTTTTTATCTCTTCTTGAGAGACTATTTTGCATTAAATTCCTATGGCTCCTTGGTTGAATTAACTGAAATAAGTATGACACTGGAGTCCTTGCTGCTTTCATTCTTAATAAAAGGGTTAGGCAATGTGGGGAATTTGTTTTGCTGGACTATGCATACTTGTTCCAACTTGTATAGTCCAGCAAAACAAATTCTCACATTAAGAATGACAGCAACAAAGAGTTTACATATATAAATATATTGGTTAATTGACCTTGATGAGAGATCAGTTGGTCAATTGATTACATCAGAAGTGTCAAACATCCATTGTAGCCCACAACTCTCAAGAACCAGATTATGGTTTGGGAATAACTAGGAAATACTTTTTAAAAAAAATAAACAAAAAATTCAATATAACTTAGATAATGTTAATATGTAGTTTTATAAGTCAATATTCTGTCTAAAGGAATCCTCATTTGAGGTTTGGCGGCCCCCTGTTTCTTTTTGAGTTTGAACCAATAGGTTACATGATTTTGGAAAGATAGTTAACTGGTTGAATGATACTATAGGGAACACAATAGTTCATAAGCTATAGTACTGCATAAATTACACCCCAAGCCTTCAGGGCTACCCCCCTACAACTCTGAGGAGAGCAATAGTCTTGTTCTGGGGACTAGACCTGATACTAAAAATATGGGTTAGAAATGTAAATCCAGAGCCTATTATAACATGCTATATTCCTATACTCTAGGTGCTGGAGATAGAAAGACAAAAAAATAAAACAAGGATCATATATTCTATAGGCACAGACATCACCTGTCTACCTGCAATGATAGACATAATGATGAACAAAGGACTTCCCAAAGATGTCAAATATCATGAGTTTTCTAGAAGGTCGGAGACAGGCCCAAGGGTAATTGTTCCCACATGAGATATATAAATGCAGAACTTAGCACCTTAGAGGCCATTTGGAACATACTCTATGGGATCATAGATCTAGGGATGGAGAGGGCCTTGGAGAAAATATAGCCCAACTGCCTCAGTTTTACTGACAAGGAACCTATTTGTAGTTATCTTATCTAAAAAAGAAAGCAGTTAAACTTAAGAATATAAAAAATGCAAAACCATCAAATTGCTTTGTAAGAACAACTGATCTTGATATCATGGAGAGATATTTACTAGCTTAATTATAACAAAAACCTTTGTATAATTGGCAGAAAGGACTGAAAAATGAGTTTTGTGATTTTTAAATAGTAAGCATAGCAAACAATTCACTTCTTCCATTTTGATCTGGTTCTTTCTGAGGTACCATTTTCAGCTGTGAAGTCATTAAAGCCAAATATCAAAATATACTGAACTTAGAATAAAACCATTGAAATGTTAAACAAAATATTAAACAAAATTCCCCAAAATAATAAAGCATATTCATTCATATTGTTCTCACTAAAAATGAAAACAAAAACTGAATAATAATATTTATACCATTAAGTAAAACTTTTAGTATTTATAAAATACCATGTATTTCATCTTAAATTTATCCCTTGAATTTCTTTTCATGTATGACTTAATAAAGTACATATCTTAGAGCAGTAGCACATGCTATAAATAAGTCAATCTACATGTATTGGGGGGGGGTGCTCCAATATTTTTTAAACAAAAGGGATTAATGATAAAAATTCCAAGGTTAGTAAAATTCCTTAATTATTAAGGGCTTTGTCCATGCATTCATCAGTAATTCTAGCTGTTTATGTCTAATATGTTTATGTCTAGCTTTTGGGAAAGGAATCTATTCTAAGAAGCCTGCATCAAGCACTTAATAAATGTTTGTTGAATTTAATTAACTTTACATCACTTGAATTGAATAATTTCTATAACCTATACCAGCTCTGAAAGATAAACAGTCTCATTTCATAGATGAGAAAACATAGACAAAGAGAAATAAAGTGATTTAGTCAAAGACATTCATTGGCAAAACTAAGATTTTGAGCTCTTGAGCACAAAGGGCTTTGGAAAAGACTTCAAAAATATGAAAGTTTTGAAACTTACTAATACTGAAAAGAGGCAACCAATGAACCTTCAACAAATGTTGTCCTGTCTTCTTTCCCAATCCTGTGAAATTTTTATCAGAATAATCTGTATGCACACTAAGGGCATCCTTAATAAAGAGAATATCATATATATATATATATATATAGAGAGAGAGAGAGAGAGAGAGAGAATATCATATATATACATATATATATATATATATATATATATATAGTCTTTGTCAGAGGGTATATAAGCATATGAAGACATATGTGAATGTGTGTATATATAGATATGTTTACAGGTATACATAGATAGAGGGCACAGGATCAATTTAATAGCAAGAGATGATAATTAAAAGGTGAAATTTAGAGGTTAGAGAGGAATATAATGAGAGGAGATGGGGAGAGACAGAACGGGGCAAACTATCTCATATAGTAGAGGCAAGGGAAAATGGGTACAATGGAGGGGAAGAACAGGAAGGCATAAGGGAATGGGTCAACCTTATACTCATTGAATTTGGCTCAGGGAGGGAATGACATACACACACTAAATAGGGTATCTCATCCTACAGGAGAGTAGGGGGGAAGGGGATGAGAGGGGAGATGATGAAAGAGAGGGCAGGCTGGGGGGTAGGGAAGTTGGAAGCACACACTTTTGAAAAGGGACAGGACCAAATAGAGAATAGAACAAGTGGGAGGTGGGATAGAAGGGAGGGAAATATAATCAGTCTTCTACAATATATCTACTATGGTAATGTTTTACATTAGCTACACAAGTACAACCTATATTGAATTGCTTATCTTCCCAGTAAGGGTGGGTGACAAGGGAGGAAAGGAATGAATCTGGAATTCAAAGTTTTAAAACCAAATGTTTAAAAATATATACATATATACTATTATTAATACTATTTTACATGTAATTGGTAAATAAGAGGAGGGGATATCCTGGGGGACTGCTATTTTGGGGAGGTGGATAGGAGAAAAACAGGGAGAAAATTTGTAACACAAAATCTGGCGGAAATGAATGAAGTAAACCAGAAGTTAATAAAGCATTTGAAAAAAAAATAAAGAGAATATCAGGGAACAGGTAATCTTCTGCAAACAATATTCTACAGTGGACCATATCTTTATCTTCATTAAAATTGGCTCAAAGATGTACAAAATACAAGATATCACCATACTCATTATTTATTGATTTAAAAAAAAAAACATTTGAATTCAATGGAACAACATACAACCTTGCTGACTCTCTTCCAGCAACATATCTCCCATGCATATATTAAACTTATTCAAGAGTCCTTGAAAATTCTAACAATAGCGATAAACTTACTCATGTTCCCCTGATCATTAATATCAAGGAAGACATGAAATAGGGAAATCTGATGAATTTGTGAAATTTCACAGAGGAAGGATAATGGAAGGTGGTGATCAGCAACACTTCATCAAATAGAAGCAGTGAAGGGCAAAACCACCGTGACACATTAAAAAGAGCTGCAGGTCATCCTGAAGGGGAGATGGGAGGCAGCTTGTGCCAGGCAAGTCAGACCACCACCACTGCCTTGACCATAATTTCTCCTTGGACCTTAATGGAGACAACCCAGGACTCTAAAGCCAAGAGCTTTGGAAATAGCAATATCTACCGAACCACAGTACTTGCCTCCAGCCCAGCTCCACAGTCATCATTGACTAGAGAAATCACTGGGGAGAAGGGGTCCACCTTCCACCAGCAAACAACTGCTGACCAACTATCACCAATAGACAGATGGGCACAGAGCCCTAGGAGTGGTAGCATTCCCCCCTCACCCCGAAGACTGGTTTTGTTTCTAGCCCAGCCCTCACAGCCATCATTGTGGGAAGCAACTCCTATGGAGACATAGCCTGACAATTGCTCCTGCAAAAGCTATAGTCACATCCATTGATGACCCAGAAAAGAAGGTACTTGTCACCAGTCTTTGGCATTGTCAGATAGTTCAGCATCAGACACTAAGAGGAATTTATCAGTAGAAATTACATTAAAGAAGAAGCATTGCCATTTGCTTTGCCACTTCACCCAAGGACCATGGGACCATTCCATCTGACTTACAATTGAAATCTTTCATATATGGTGTCTCTCCAATTTGAATGGGAGTTCCTTGAGAAAGGACTATCTTATTTTTATATTTGTATCCCCAGTACTTTGCAAGTAGGAATTTGCTTTAATAAATTCTTTATTCACTTATTCATCTACATTTACCAAGGTTCTTTGCCACAGTGGCAAAGCAGAATCCAGAGCAGAATCAGGGTAGAAGAGGAAGTCCCTATAAATGGTCCCTCAGATGTTCCTTTCTATGGATGATATTTTGAGGGTTGCATCAAGGCTGGAAATATTCAGTCTCTTGGAAAACTTTCATAATAGATCAAAAGAATTTGACTTTGCATCTAACTGGATGGAAAATGTCTATTATACAAATTATGACATTTAGTTTAATAGACAACCTGTAGAATTTCTCCACTAATATGTAAATCTGAAATAGAAAAAAATGGTCAAGTTGGATGAAGAAGAGAAAAAAGGAAGGCATATTATTATTAGAATAAATATTTGATGTAGTTAAATGGCGTGAATATGGTTATAAAAACTCTAAAATAGTACAGGAAGTCAGAATGCCTGAATTTATAGTACATAATATTATAAAACATTCAGGTAAAATAAAAGAAAATGGCAAAATTGCCTCAGATTTTGTGGTTGGCAAATAATGACAAGGAATAGTCATGTTACAATGATAAAAAATGGAGCATTTTTTAGCTGTATGGTTGAAGACTGCAATCAAAAACACATACCTCTAAGCATAGCAACCCTTCAGACAAAAACTTCAAGTTTATTTAAGACTTTTTAAATTTTTTATTTTAATTTTTGCTTTTTGGAGGGGGGAAATCAGGGTAATTGGGGTTAAGTGACTTGCCCAAGGTCACACAGCTAGTAAGAGTTAACTGTCTGAGGTCACATTTGAACTCAAGTCTTCCTGACTTCAGGACTGGTGCTCTATTCACTGTGTCACCTAACCACCCCTGTTTAAGACTTTTCAAGAAAATAGATACAAAGTAGATAGTGAAAAACTACTGCAAGCATTGGGTTGATTGATCTTTAAAAATCAAGTTCAGTTGCATAACTGTTAAAATTATCAGAGAGGAAGCCAACGTAGATGAGGATTCTGAAGCTAAATAAACTGACATTTTAAAGAAAATAATCAAAGAAGGTAGATACATTAATCAATACATTTTTAATATAGGTGAAATAGGATTATTCTAGAAAAGGATGCCTTCTACAACTCAGACATTTCTAGGAAAGAAAAAGTTCAACCTAGATTTAAAGTGTTCAAGGATTGTTGACACTTTTATCGGGAGGCAGCACAGTGGATAGAGTGCTTGTTTTGGAATCAGGAAGACTCATCTTCCTGAGTTCAAATCTGGCCTCAGACACATTAACTGTGTGACCCTGGACAAGTCCCTTAACCCTGTTTGCCTCAGTTGTCTCATCTGTAAAATGAACTGGAGAAGGAAATGGCCAACCACTTCAGTATCTTTGCCAAGAAAACCACAAATAGGGTTAGACATGAATTGGACATGAATGAAATGACTGAACAACCATAACAATGCAGAAAGGGATTATAAATTAAAACCAAAGCTCACTTATCATTCTTAGAATACTCATGGAGAAGTTACAACCATCTATTTCTTCTATTTCTTTGGAAGACAGATAAAGTGTGGGTGACAGAAGCTGTTTTCAGAGACTAGTTTTCAAGTTATTTTAGACTGACTCTCGAATTTTGTTTCAAGGACAACAATGTCACATTTAAAACACTGCTGGTTTTAGATAATGCCCCAGATCCTCCAACTATACTTGGTTCATTGAATGAGAATGTGAGCATGCAAATTCACCAAGACTTTGCCTCACATTTTACTAGGTAAAAATTGCCAAGATGCCCCTCTTCTCCCCTCTTCCACATCTCACATCACCCAGAAACCTTCTGCTACTGTCATCTTCACCTCCTTCTCACATGAAGAAGTGGTCCTTCTCCTTACCTTGCATGCAGAAGTAGCCCCATTCATCTTATCTCCTGCATGTTTACCCTTTCTATCATTCCCCCACCTCTCACTTCCACTTCTTCCTGTCTACTGTTTCTGGATTGCCTGCAAAGACTCACATACTGCCTATCCTATAAACATCTTAAACTTACCATGCCCAAAACTAGACTTATTTTCTTTCCCCCAGAAGCCCCCAACTCTTCCCACCTTTCCTGCCACTGGATGTCACCATCTTCCTGGCCACTCAGACTTGCATTCTCGGTGTCATCCTTGATTCCTCACTTTCACCTCCCAAATCCAAACTGTTTCCAACTCCTATTGATTTTATCTTTGTAATAGCTCTCACATATGGCCCCTTCCTTCCTCTGACCCTCATTTGATACACTTCAACTCCCTATCACCTCCAGGATCCTCTGATTGACATTCAAAGGCTTTATAACCTGGCTTTCTCCTAATTTTCCAACCTTACACCTTACTCCCCTTCATGTACCTTTTAGTCTAGTGACACCAGTCCCCTTTTCTGTTCCTCGAACAACACATTCTATCTTCCAACTCCAGTCATTTCCTCTGGCTGTCCTGCATGCATGGTAATGCTCTCCCTTCTGCCTCCCCGAGATTTTTTCAAGTTCCAGCTAAAGTCCCAACTTCTGCAAGAAGCCTTTCCAGTCCTCCTTAATAAGTACATTCCCTCTGAGATTACCTCCAATTTATCTTGTATATATCTTAATTGCATATAGTTGTTTTCATATTTCCAATGCATAACACAGTGCCTGCCACATAGTAGGTTGACACACAATGCCTGGCACATAATAGGCTTGATAAATATTTATTGACTGACAATTACATATTTTACATCTAATTATAACTTTGAATAGTGCCAATTCAAATAATGTGACCACTTCCTGGGATTTATTATTCTCACTAATCAGCACCTAGCTGTATATATTTTTAAATACTATGATTATCTGAGTTTAGATTAAGCTAGATTGGAGATAAGGAAAGTAAATAATTATTTTAATGTGACTTGTGATTTTTCTGGTGTGTGGAACTTACAGTGAAAAACCTCTTGTTACCAATATAGGTTAGCAACTACTCTGCACCTTTCAGCTTTAGAGATTTGTTCTTGGTGCTGAGAGATTAAGCAACATAGTCACTCAGTCTCCCATAACCATTATGTGTCAGAGTTTGGACCTGACCCCAGGTCTTCCCCACTTTAAAGCTGGCTCTTTAACTACTGTGACTCTCAAAAGGAAATGATGGTTATATAAAATAGCTAATAATTCTAAGGTCTTCAAGAGAATGCTGCATTTGGAATCAGAAGACTTGTGTTCTAAACCTATGGTTCCTCATTTTATATATGAAGAAACTGAAAGTCAGAGAAATAAGATGATTTTGACCATGGTTGCATAGTAGTGCAAGTGGCAGAACTGAGATTCAAACCAAAATTTCCTGGATCCGGAACCAATGTTCTTTCCATCACACTCTGCTGCCTCTCAGCTTGGGAACTGCTTATCCAAAGTAAGGTATTCTTGTATGGCTAAGCTTTCAATATCTAACACAAAGCTTTGTGTAGAGATGCTCCAAAATCACTCTTCTAAAGCAAATCTGGCTATATCTCCCTCTCTGGGTTCTAGAGGTACCCCTGAGGATTTGGGCTGTTTTATCTAATGTCCCAGTGTGTTTCTCCCAGAGTTAGCTGTCAATAATTAGCACCCCAGTTGCACTAATCAATTAACATCAATTTGCTTTTACAAAGGAATAGATACTTTGAAGATATAATAGGAATGGAATACAGAAATTGTGCACCCTGCCCCAATACCTGGAGGCGAATTCTCCCTTATACCACCTAAATCTCTAGGGAGAATGAGATCATACTTAACACACATTCTATGTAGCTTTTACCTCATCAAATTCACAGATACAGCATGGCTGATAGATGGATGAGCCTGCATCTCTGCTACTGCTGGACTTGACTGGCCAAGTCACTCAGGGATTTGCTCCAGACTGTCTGTCTTGTGACAATAGACTCCAGCTCAAGACTTCTGGTGGCTCACTTTCCTGACAATTCAAAGCTCACCAGGTCATAACCATCTCCAGTCTCCTTTTCCTCAAAGCAGAAAAAAAGAAATATAAAAGAGACAGAAGCAACAGCAGGGCTATTCACTATCAGCTTCATGCTATCTTCAGGTAGGGAGGGCCTGATGTTCCCTACCTCGAGGCCCCCCAGAAGCTCATCCTTCTTCTCTAGTATCAGCCAATCTGGAAATCATTAGAATCAAGAGACTTGCTCTAGCTGGCTAGTGCCTCTTGAATGTACCCTAATTTTAGCTCCATAATCAAACATGCTTCTCTTTACCTGGTGGTTAGAGGATCAGAGGTACATAATGTCTATGCATGATCCAAGGTGGGGATTATGGACATATTGAAAAGAACTAGACTCATTGATCAGTCCCCTCCCCTTACATTTTTACCTAATACGTGTTTAATGTTTATTACGTTGAAGTGGCCTAGTGAAGGACTCTTTTTTGTACTTAATATGGTGACTTTATTGATGGTATACAACATAGGATTCTATGCTTCTTCCTCCAGGACAGGACTACTTTAGAGCAAGGACTAGGAATGGGCATGGGATCTCCAGCAAAGGGAAATGGGTCATGGAGGTAGGCTCCCCAGTGATGAAACTCCTCTTCTGGCTTGGAATGAAGACCCATGGCTTTCCATTTTACTCCTTGGAGGCCATGTAGACCATGAGGTTTATTGCATGGTTGCTATAACCATGGTTATTGTCATGTCAAGAAACAAGATTGACAAAATGGTCCCTGAGGTCAATTCAAGGGCCAGCACTAAAGCTAGAAAAGTGGTTGTTGTTAAAGTTTACAGTTATACATGGAGAGAGGGCATAGGTTGAATTTGTTGGGAAGCGAGGATACTTAAGGGGTGAAATTATGAGGTGAGAGAGGAAAGTGGCAAGAGGAGATGGGGAGAGACAGGGTAGGGTAAACTATCTCATGTAGAAGAAGCAAGGGGAAGTGGTTGCAAGGGAGGGGAAGAATAGGAAGGCAAAAAGGCAAAACCACATTCTCATTGAATTTGGTTCTGGGAGAGAATGACACACATACTAAATGGGATATCTCAACCTGCAGCAGAATAGGGGGAAGAGGGATGAGAGGAGGGATGATGGATGGGAGGGCATCCTTGGGGGGAGGGGAGGTTGGAAGTACCCACTATAGAAGAGGGACAGGATCAAGTAGGGAATGGACCAGGTGGGGGGTGGGATGAGTGGGAGGGAATTATAAGCAGCCTTGTACAATATATCTACTATGGTAATGTTTTGCATAGCTAGACATGTGCAACATATACTGAATTATTTATCTTCCCAGAGGGAATGGGTGACAAAAGAGGAAGGAAATGGATCTGAAATTCGAGGTCTTAAGATTAAATGTTTCAAATATATATAAATACTATTATTAATACTCTTTTGCTTGTAATTGGGAGATAAGATGTGAAGGCATTGGGACACAAAGATTCACCTTCCTCTAATGGAAAAGTCGAAGGGGGTATGGGAGAAGATATGGGAGAGAGCAGATTGGAGGAAGCGATATCTTGTGGGACTGCTATTCTGGGAGGGTGGGTAGGGGAAAAACAGGGGGGAAAAATAATTGTAACTCAAAATCTGATGGAAATAAATGATGTAAAACAGAAGTTAATAAAGCATTTGTTTAAAAAATAAAAAAAATTTAAAAAATAAAAAAATAATGAATTCTTCTTGGGTATGTATAGTGCTTTACATTATATACAGAAAGAAAAATTCTAGATTTAGAGCTGGAAGACACATGTTTTAAACCCCAGTTCTGTCACTTACTAGTTGTATAACCTTGGTCAAGTCATGCAACCTCACCAGTTCCCTCGTTTGTAAAATGAGAGACTTAAATCAGGCTCTCTTACAAGGACTTTTAGAGACTAAGGACCCTTTATCCATAAGTCTGTATATACAGTCGATGAGTAAAAGTAGGTGACTATTTAGACAAATAAAGTCTGTTACTATTAAAGTTCATACTAATAAAAAAGAAAGTTTATTGTGTTTTGAAGATATTTTATTCCTATTGGGTTGAATTTATTTTACTATAACTTAATAAATGAATTACTTTAATTTTTTTTGCTTTTTTTTTTTTTGGAGGGGGAAGGTAGGTCAATTGGAGTTAAGTGATTTGCTACACGGCTAGTTATGTGTGAAGTGTCTGAGCCCAAATTTGAACTCAGGTCCTCCTGACTCCAGGGCAGGTGCTCTATTCATACTTTAATTATTTTGAGCTCAATTACTAACTCCTTCAGAAAACCTTTCCTGAGTCCCCCAGTATTTCCTTTCTCCCATCATTATGTACTTATTTTGTCTACGTTCTATATTTAGCTATGAATATAGTATATTCCCCATAGTAGAATGTAGATTCTTTGAGGGCAGAGACAGGTTTGTATCTTGCCTTTTGTATCCCCAGCCCACAGCACAGTCCCTGGCATATAGGAGACACTTAATAAGTGATGACTGGTTGTAAATCATTGTACAAAAAAGCATGTCAATGATGCCAGATATGGGACCATAGAATAGGTACATCATCCCTTAGAACTATTAGCCAAGTAGTTCATGGTTTCCTAGAATGTAAAATGGATGTTAGAACTTGACTCCCAGCCAATTAAAACTTTTGTGACGGATGAGTTTCTAGTGAATTTCAGTTTGCAAGCACAGTACCCTCTCTGGGACCACTATCCCAAATCCCACTTAAGCTGATGAGTCACTTTTCCAGAAATTACTACAAGGGGCAGCTAGGTGACACAGTGAATAGAGCACCAGCCCTGGAGTCAGGAGAACCCGAATTCAAATCTGGCCTCAGACACTTAACCTTAAACTAGTCATGTGACCTTGGGCAAGTCACAACCCCAATTGCCCTGCATTCCCCCCTCCAAAAAGGAAAAAAAACAAAACAACAACAACAACAACAACAAAAATGGAAATTGCTACAAGCCCTAGGGGTACTCCTGAAAGGCTGGAGGAATGTCTTTTCATGTGCTATAGCTCATGAAGCACTATGCTTTCCCCCATAATCATCAGTTGATATCACTTAGTTATCCATCTTTAATTTACTTTTTTTTTTTTTTGCCTTTTGGAGGGCAATTGGGGTCAAGTAACTTGCCCAAGGTCACACGACTAGGTTTTTGTTTGTGTGTGTGTTAAGTGTCTGAGGCCGGATCCGAACTCAGGTCCTTCTGACTCCAGGGCCAGTGCTCTACTCACTGCACCACCTAGCCGCCCCTTTAATTTACTTTTAGAAAGGGGTGTTTATTAAAGTAGTAAAGTAAGTCAGGCAGTATAAGACATTCTATAATAATAATAACAAATAAATAACATTTATATTGCACTTGAAGGCTTACAAAATACTTTAAACTATTATTTCATTTTATCCTCACAACAACCCTGGTTAGTAGATACTATTAATATCCCGTTTTACAGATGAGGAAACTGAGGCAGGTGGGAATTAAGTGACTTACCCAGGGTGATACAGAGTCTGAGTCTGAAAAGGCTCTGGGTGCAGAGAAAAATGGGCTCAAGCTTAGAGGGCGTGTGTGGAAAAGGGATAACTCATAGATGCAGAGAGTGCTTGTTCCCCTTAAAGATGATATAACTTTCTGCTTATTTCTTGGTAGAGCCTTAAATCTGTATCCAGTCTGTCCTTGGTTCTCAGTGTAGCCACTGCTCTCAATTGATCTGGGGACACTAGTAGGATAGCAGTAGCAAGATGGGAAAGTCCTCTGGACCCCCAAAGTTCATGAGATCATGTGCCTTCCCTCTTTTTCTTCCAAGAGAAGCCTGGGGGAGAGTGGGAAGGGATGAAGGGAATAAGCATTTATATAACACTTAGGTTCCAGACATTGTGATAAGTGCTTCAAAAATGTGATCTTATTTGATCTTCACAACAGCCCTACAAGGTAGATACTTATTATTCCAATTTACAGTTGAAGAAACTAAGGTAACCAGATTTTAAAGGGCTTTAAAAGTAGGGGAGTCAGAAGGACCTGGGTTCAAATCTGGCCTCAGACACTTAACACAAAAACTAGCCCTGTGACCTTGGGCAAGTCACTTGACCCCAATTGCCCTACCTTCCTCCCTCCAAAAAGCCAAAAAAAAAAAGGCTTTAAAAGTTTTAAAAGTTTTAATTTGCTTCTAGAGGCAATAGGGAGCCATGGAGGTTAGTTAATAATGGAGTGGCATGGTCAGATCTATACTTAAGAAAAATCATTTTTGGGGTGGCTAGGTGGCACAGTGAATAGAGCACCAGCCCTGCAGTCAGGAGAACCTGAGTTCAAATCCAGCCTCAGACACTTAACACAAAAAAATAGCTGTGTGACCTTGGGCAAGTCACTTAACCCCAATTACCCTCCAAAAAAGCAAAACAAGAAAAAGAAAAGAAAAAAGAAGAAAAATCACTTTGTTAGATGGCTGGAGGATAGATTGAGGTAGTATGGACTTGAAGCAGGATGACCAATTAGGTGGCTTTTGCAATAGTGTGGGGAGAACTGTTAAGGGTCTAAATTAAGGTGGTGACTGTGAATAGAAAGAGGGGCTGAATACAAGAGATTTCATGGTGATAGAAATGGCAAGATTTGGCAACAGATTGGATATATGAGGTGAGAGTGAGAAATCAAGGCTGTGAAGCTCAATATGTCCACAGCTGAAATGAAAAAGCAGCCTGGGTGCTGAAAAAAAAAAAACATTTCCATTGATATAGTATATTTCTTTCTTAAATGGCTTATTTCTTTGCACTTAGAGATACAAAAAGACAAATATATGTAGCAGTGCAAAATAATTCAGACACTCTGAATTTCAGCTTGATAGCAATTAATTTTAATGGACACAAGGTTCTACAACACTTCAAGGAGGTAAGTGACTGATGTACAGTAAGATCAAAACAGTTAAGTATGTGCACTGAGGGTATTAAAAAGGAATAGTGTGATTTTGCAACTTGAAATTGGCCAGAATATTCTCTGATAAGAAAATTGTTGTGATTTCATGTCATCTTAGCTTAATGATGTAGCTGTCCAAAGAAAGTCTTGAACTTTTTTGGGGGGAGTGATGGTGGGATGGGGTACAAGAAACAGAAAATAGGAATGCCTTATTTTTAGTGGACTTGCAAGGGAGATGCAAATTGATACCTTGTCTTCAAACTTAATAAAATGGAAATATACCAAAAAGACACATGGTGTTCTTTTTAAAAAACTGTTTACAGAAAGAAAACTCTCAGTGTATGCTATATTTGAAAATACTAACAGCTGGAATTAATTAATACTATGCTAGTTTCTTTTTGTTGTTTTTAAAAAATTTATTAATATTTTAAATTAATAGACATTTATTTTATTCCCCCCCAAGTGAGGGGGGGGGAAATAAAAACAAAACTCTTTTAACAAATATGCATAATCAAACAAAACAAAGTCCCAAAATGCCCATGTCCAAAAATGTATGTTTCATTTGACATCTTGAGTCTATCACCTCTTCATTAGGAAAAGGTAGCATTCATTCCCCAGAAGAGTAAGCTAAGCATTATATTAATCACAGTTGCCTCTCAATTCTCTTCTTTTTATAGTGTTATTACTGTATACACTGTACTCCTCATTCTATTTACTCTTCAATATATAATTTATATACATTTATATAAATCTTTTCAAGTCTAAAGCCGTCAGATGGTATAGTAGCACCTCAGAGGGAAATAAAAATTGCTTTTTAAAATTTTAATCAATATAATAGAACTGTGAGTCTGAGTTTATGCAGATTGGGTTCACACTTGAGAGCTTCTTTCTAAAATCTCTCATTGGTAAGGTCCTCACCCAGTACTCCTATGAGAACATCAAAACTTAAGCCACTACTAGGAGGTACCACATCACACCTATCAGATTGACTACCATGACAAAACAAGAAAATGATAAATGTTGGAGAAGATGTGGGAAAGCTGGAACACTAATGCATTGTTAGTAGAATTGTGGACCAATCCAACCACCATGGAGAGCAGTTTGGAACTGTGTGCAAAGGGCTATAAAACTGTGACCCAGCAATACCACTTCTAGGTCTGTATCCCAAAGAGATCATAAAAATGAGAAAAAGACCCACATGTCCAAAAATATTTATAGCAACTCTTTTTGTGGTGGCAAAGAGTTGGAAATTGAAGGGATGGCCATCAATTGGGGAATGACTGAACAAGTTGTGGTGTATGAATGTAATGGAATACTATTGTTCTATAAGAAATGATGAGCAGGTGAACTTCAGAAAAACCTGGGAAGACTTGTATAAACTGATGTTGAGTGAAATGAGCAGAACCAGGAAAACATTGTACATAGTAACATCCACATTGTGTGATGACTAACTTTGATAGACTTAGCTCTTCTCAGCAATACAAGGATCTGTGACAACTCCAAAAGACTCATGATGGAAAATGCTATCCACATCCACAGAAAGAACCATGCAGTCTGAATGCAGATCATAGCATACTATTTGCTCTCTCTATTTTTTTTTGTTTCTTCTTTCTCATAGTTCCTCCCATTGGTTCTAATTCTTCTTTACAACATGAATAATGTGGGGGGGAAATTTTAACCCAAGGTTTCCCCAGAGCACAGAAATATCTTGTTTCTAGATCACCACCACAAAAGGTAAAGGGCTATCAGCCACTGTGGACCCTTGTGCTTATTCAGCAGTTTTCTGTCTTCATGACCCCATTTGGATTTTTCTTGGCAAAAGATCCTGGAATGGCTGGCTAATAAGTGTCTGAGACCGCACTTGAACTCAAGAATATGTCTTTCTAACTCCTGGACCAGCAATTTTATCCATGGCATCATTTAGCTGGCCCCACTATAAAAGGACTTAGGCTAATACCTCTTTTATGTCTTTTCCCTCTCTCTCCTCCAACATATAAACACAGTTTTCCTTTTTCTTTTGTTTACATCTAGATCTCCATAACAAAAGGAAAAGGGCCCTCAACTTCCTTGCAAGCACTCAGGCTAACAAAACATCAGATATAAGACAAGCTTTATTTAACCTCTCAGTATTCTAGGTAGTGGTTCTCAGAGTGTTTTGTTTCAAATTTGCTATATATTTACAATGATAAAATAGCATGCTATTCTACCTATAAACCTAATTATAAATAATTATGAATATTTTATGGGACACATTCTGTAGGAATTAAAAGAAGTAATCCAGCAAGGCTTCACATTAAATTTCATGTTGGCTATTTTCTGCAAGAATTCATATTTTATAATTTTACAAATTGTTGTTGAATAAAATATTTTACAAATTTTGTTGAATGCAATATAAATAACATCTTTATTGAAATAAGTTATAATTTGGAAGGTGTTTAATTTAACATAATAATCAAGAATCTTAATTTTGATATTGGATTTTTTTTATTTGAATAAATATTTACAATTTTGGTTGAACACCAGATAAACACAGTCAACTCTGGCTGTGCATCAAGTTTTTTTCTGCGTTTTGATTTAAAACATAAATAAAGTAAAAATGCTTACTCGGGTAGAAAATGGGAGGAAAAATCTACAAACTCTCTTGCTGAGAGATGGAAATTCATTTTTTTTCTTTTTAGCTACCAAACCAATTGATGAAAAATGAATAGCTACTATGATAGAAAATATTTACTTTTCTGCTGGTTAAAGACAAAAGCTGTATTCAATGATAAATGTGCTTAAAGTTCAAGGTCATACACATTGCGTTGTTTTTAACAATGTTCATATTTAGATGGACTTTAGTAAGAATCTTTTTGTATATGACTCTCCTCTTTTCTACCACTGGTTCAACAGGTACATCCTCACAGAAATTCTGCTGAATAACTGTTCTATTCTGGCAACTAGTTCATTTGAAAATTCACCAAACAGAAATATAGTAACATATAACATAACATATAACAGAAGAGCTTTAATACTACGAGAGGCTACATAAGGTTTGTTTCTGCAGAATATTTGTGATGGTTTCAAAATTTCTTGTAATGATATGCCATCGGAATTTTTTTTTATAAAGCAATTGGGGTTAAGTAACTTGTCCAAGGTTACATGGCCAGTTTTTTGTGTGTGGGTAAGTATCTGAGGTCGGAACCAATCCCGGGTCTTCCTGACTCCAGGGCCAGTGCTCTTACTCACTGTGCCACCTAGCTGCCCCTATGCCATAGGAATTTTTAACTGAAATCCTTTGGACTATCATTGCTAACCCCTAAGAAGTTCATGAACCTCTGAACAGGAATCACTACTCTGAGGCAATAAATTACAGAGAAATCGCTGATCTTCATTGGTAGGGGAAGTTTCCTTACCCAGGTGTTCCCTCTACCAATGAAATGACAGATTTATTCTCTATCCCTATCTCCATAATAAATTTCTATGGATTAAACAACCTGTATGCTTTACTTATTGCTGTTTAAAGTGACAATAGGGCCTCACAGTAACAGAAAGTATAATCCTATTACATTTGCATGCTTCTTAGAGCTCTATTAGGTTGTGATTAGTTAGCCCTGATGACCACAGAATCTCAGAATAGGAAGGGACCTCAGAGGTCATCTAGTTAAACTTGTAGCTGAACAAGTCTGCATTCTACATCATAACCCATAAGTCTCTGTTTGAAGCATACCAGTGAGGAGGAAATCGTTGCCTGCTAAGGCAGCTCACTCTACCATTAGATAGCACTAATTGTTCCTTTCATGAAGCCTAAATGTGCCTCTTTACAAGTTTCACTTTCTTCTAGTTTTGCCCTTTGGGGCCAAAAAGAACAAGTCTACAAATAACTCAGAATAAAGTGCTCTGAGTGCAGATTGTAAGTAAACACCTAGGACCCATTCAGTTCTTAATTTGTAAATAGCTCAGTCTAATATTTCCAAATGCCCAATACCAGGTAAACTTAATTTATTCCAATATCTTGTGCACTTTTTTCTTTGTGAAATTCACATTTTTAAGGTTTAGTCGAGTACCCAGCAGTAAAGCTTGAGGTATAACCATTGATTATATTTCATTTACTTATTATCAAGCCATCAAAGCTTCTCCACAGAGAGTACGATGGAGATATAGGGTCTTAGAGCTGAAAGGAATCTAGTCCAGCTCCCCTATTTCACAGAAAACTAAGGCCCAGAAAAATAAGTGGTAGCCTTCCAGGAGAAAGACTATAATCGCTGTTGCTAGGTTTCACCATGTCAAAGTAATACCATTTCATTATTTGCCCCTACCTTTCATTTGGTAATAAGCCATGTATTATTTTTCTAAAAAGGAAATTACATAAAGAAATATCAATGTTTTACATAAAAAATACCAATATTTTAAGTTTAAAGATAGCTTTCCCTCTTTCCAAATGGGGCAAATTGATGGTCTGATTGTAAAATGAAGAATCTTAATAAATTCAAGTCCCCAAAGAAAAAATGAGCCTCTATTTACATTTCACCAATAACAAATAACAAGCAGGCATAGGTAAAATATTGGGAACCGATAGTTATGAAAGAACTCGAGAGTAAGAATGTCGAATTGTTGGATAAAATGTATAATCAGGTATAATGTTTACTGCAAATGAAAAATGTTGAATTTAGAAGGCGTGCCCTTAGGAATCCTATGGCGTTGACATTTGATGACTGGAATGCCAATAGCTCCCACCAGGTGGCAGTAGTATCCTGGTTATCATAGCATCTATTGGTTAGTCATTCAATACAAGGCATTGCCTTTTATCTCCAAGGTTCCCATACAGGAATGTGTTGTGTTTTTTTTCCTATGAGAGTGCAATTATTTTATTAAAATAACATAAATATTTAGCTAAGCACTAAATGTGAGTGAGACTGAGTGTGTTGTGATAGAGTGGAAAAAGTGTTGTGCTGAAAATATCACAGATTCTTAGGTTTGGAAGGTTCCTCAGAAGCCATCAAGTTTCATTCTTACCCCTACAATAATCCTCTCTACAACATATCTGACAAATGGTCATTCAGCCTTTTCTTGAAAACTGCAGATGAAGGGGAACTCACTCCCTCCCAGAGACAGCTTGGTCTACTTTTGAATAGCTTAATTATTACTGTTTTTCATCACATCAAGCCATTCTGCTCTCTGGGACCATGCAGAACAATTCTAATCCTTCCTTGTGACAGTTAAATTGTCTCCAATAAGTCTTTTTTCCCTCTCCAGGTTAAATGTTCCTAATTCCTTTCATCAGTTTTCATACAGCATAAGTTAAAGGGGCTTTAACTACTCTGATGACCTTCCTCTGAATGTTCTCCAGCTAATCAATGCTTTTCTTAAAATGTGGTCACAAGAGTAGATCCAATACTCTGGTTCATTGTCCACTACCAGAGCAGATAGTACACAAGACTATTACTTCCCTAGCCCTAGATGTTCAGTCTCTCTTACTGAAGCCTAAACTTGTACTAATTTTCTAGTCTTCCATATCACATTATTGACTCACGTGAAGCTAGAAGTCCATTAAAACTTCCAGACATTTTGCAAATGTGCTGCTATCTAAGCATGCCTCCTGTATCTTATACTTAATTTTTTTGCACTCAAGGGTGAGACATTACAATTATTTTCCTCAAATTTCCTTATATCAGCCTGAGTTCAAGTCCTAATTATGTCAATTATTATCCATGTGTTCTCAAATTAGTCTCAACCTCTTTAATCCTCTGTTTCTACAGAGTGCAATATGAGGGGTATGGACTGGTTTCCAAATTCAAATAGATACAGGGCAACTAAACCATAGATAAGGATCCCTATGGGATGTATATTACCTTGTAAAACCATATATTAACATTATCTGTGTTTTAAAATTTTTGTCAAATATGTCCTATATATTTGTAGGCAATCAGGGCTAAGTGACTTGCCTAGGGTAACACAACTCATTAGTGTCTAAGGCTGGGTTTGAACTCAGGTCCATCTGACTCTAAGGCCTTTGCTCTATCCGATGAGTCACCTAGTTTACCCCCAATTATATTTTAATCAGGTTCTGCTAGCATGGGAGCTTTGTATCCATGTTTGACACCTTTCAACTAGATAATCTCTATATCAAGAACTTGCTATGATTCTATGATACACAATTCCATCCGTTTACAATTAACATCGAGACAAAATACTAACTTGAACAAAACAAAAGATACATTAATGAGGTAGAAAATAAGCATAATTTTTCACTAACTTTATCTAGTCTTTTATTGTTATTTGTTTTGATCTAACTCCTTTTTAAACTTTACATTCATCTACAGAGTTCCCAAAGATAGAAAAATATCTCTGACCTAGCTCAGGCCGTGTCCTGTAAGCAACTTCAGCTTAAGTGTGAGAAAATTTTAAATCACTTTCATTACTCTATTTCATCAAAACTAGACATTAGAAAACTCACTCCAGGGGCGGCTAGGTGGCGCAGTGAGTAGAGTGCTGGCCCTGGAGTCAGAAGGACCTGAGTTCGGATCCAGCCTCAGACACTTTCCA
This sequence comes from Gymnobelideus leadbeateri, assembly GCA_011680675.1. Lineage (NCBI taxonomy): Eukaryota > Metazoa > Chordata > Mammalia > Diprotodontia > Petauridae > Gymnobelideus > Gymnobelideus leadbeateri. Next base: position 39,586 of record WOXC01008954.1, on the reverse strand, counting down.
GCCTCAGACACTTAACACAAACAAACAAACAAAAAAAAACCTAGCCATGTGACCTCGGGCAAGTTACTTAACCCCAATTGCCCTCCAAAAAAGCAAAAAGTAAAAAAAAAAAAAAGAAAACTCACTCCTCTGATAACACTCTAAGAGAAGATATTGATGGAAGCCTAAAAGTTCTTAAGACATTTCCCTTTTTATCCTCTTGTATCCTTCTGTGGAGTCAATAGTGGTGTAAAGGAAAGTGTTTCAAAGGGTTCAAGTATCAATTCTGCTTCTTGCTTCCTATGTGATTTCATCCTTCTGAGGCTCAATTTCTTCACCTGTAAAATAAGAAACAGACTAGATAATCTCGAAGACGTTTATATATTCTAAATTATATAATTATATGATTTGTTTTTCTATTTGTTTTTTTTCTTGTGGTCAGAACAGGGAGGTCCTACAAAGCATGGAGTGGAAAAAGACATTTCTTTAACCTCCTCTCTCCTAGAACCTTGCCCTTTCAAAATGGACATTGTTATCTGTGTGCCTAAATTACTGGCCCAGTGCTGTTAGTAGTCTCCTAATTTTCCCATTTCAGTATTCATAATACTTTTCATTCAGTGTAAGATGCTAGAAAATAAGGACTGAAACTGAATATAGCTTTGTATTTCCTAAAATACCTAGTTAGTCATTCCCCGCACCCCTTCCCCCCATTCCATTCAAACCAATTTACACATTGTTCCCTGAATATGGCACTCCATGTCGTTGCCTCTGTGACCTGATATAGTGGGTCCTCAATTTCTGGGAACACACTCCCTCCTCACAACAGTTTTGTGGAACCTCTAGTCTCCTCCAAGGCTCAGCAGATTGACATCTCCTAAAGGTAGCCTTTTTCTGTTTCCTCCTCCTTATTAATGCTTCTTTGATCCTACACCCAGTAAAATGTAAGCTCCTTGAGGACAGATTGTTTTTTCCATTTTTGTTTATATCCCTAGGGCCTTATCACAGTGTCCATTACAGTGACCTAATAAATGATCGTTGTTTAATATTTATTGAAATAATTCCTATTGTGTTTCTTGTTTACTGAAACAGGAACACCTAACAGTAACAGGTTTGTTTTCCATTAAAGTCAAACTAAGGCTTTGCTTTCTTTTTGTTTTTCTTTCCTATTAAATAATTCAACAAACATTTTTAAGCACTATGGTAGGTTTGAGGGACATGCAAAGTGTGGATAAAGCATTAAAGATAATAATGATAACAGCTTACATTTATATCTCACTCTAAATTTTAAAAACCCTCACTCTTCCCTTGCACTCCCCCCCCCCCAAAAGTAACTGACAAGCAACTGGACCATATATCTAAAACATTTCACACTCATACTCAACCACCTCTCCATCAACCAACCAACAAGCATTTATTAAGCATCTATTACATGCCAGGACCTGTACAAGGTGTTGGAGATACAATGACAAAAAAGAAATAGACCCCATCCTCAAGAAGCTTACTTTCTTTTTTTTTGCCTCTTTTTTTGGAGGGCAGTTAAGTGACTTGCCCAAGGTCACACGACTAGTAAGTGTTAAGTGTCTGAGGCTGGATTTGAACTCAGGTCCTCCTGACTTCAGGGCCAGTGCTCTATTCACTGCACCACCTAGCAGCTCCAGAAGCTTATGTCCTATAAGAGGAGACACCATATACACATATAAGTATTTATAAAACATAAAGAAGGAGGAAGGCACATCTCTGGGGCTTATTTGCCATTCTAATTATATAGTACTGAGTTTCATTTTATTGTTTCTTTTTGTTTACATTATTATTCATGTACATTATCTCTCTCCATACATATGCATATACACATATATGTAAAGGTTTCTTAATTCTTCTTAAATCACTTGGCATCATTCCATACAAGTCTTCCCACGTTTTTCTAAATTCCCTATAATCATTATTTCTACTGACACTATAATATTCCATTACCTTCACATACAACAGTTTGTTTAGCTATTCCACACTTTGCTAAAACAAGGTCTTCTGACTTTAACTCCAATGTTTATTATGGAAATTTGAACATGTATGTGGTCATAGTGATCTCCTCCCATTCTCTGCCTTTCCCTAGCTCTTCTCTTTATGGCAATTTCAAAGCACAGATTACACTTAGTTAAGAAAAATGCTCAAAGATTCTATTTTCTCCTTTAGAAAGTGTTACTCTAGGAGAACCTCTCATTCCAGATCAAATTGAACATTTCATTTGAAAATTTTGAAGCTTCCAGAAGTATGTCTACAACTTGCTGTTGGTGATTTGAACAATCTTTATCCAAGTTGGGACTTAATCAGTCCATAAGGTAAGCTCCTGGTCACCCTGATCTTATCCAAAGCCAGAACAATTGCCAGACATTTCTTCGGGATAGAAGACACATTTCTTTTCCTTGACAATAATTCTATACTGAAGTATTTACAGGATGTTTTATATTCTCACAATCTTGTAACAAAATTTCCCTCAGTGCTATATCAGGCATATCCATTGCTGTTCTGAAGGATCTGAAAAGTCAGGAGCTTTCAAAAGTGGTAGAAACAAAAGGCAACGGTTATTTCAAAAGTGTGTTGACTCCAGAGTTCAGATAACTTTATTGGTTTTTGCTTTCTGTGATGAGACAGACAATAGACCAGCTATGGTCCCCAAATGAGGAACAAGAGAACATTAAATTCTCCAAATAGCTACCTTGTTTCTTGGCTACAGTCAGTTTCCAAAAAAGGTAAATACTTTAAGCAAAGTAAAGAATCTTAAATAAACTTACATACTACCCCAAATAAAATAAAGTCTATTTTATCATCCTTACAAGGATATCATATGCCCATTTCCTGTTTCTTATCCTAAATGCTTAGCCTCTAGAAGTCCAAATTAACATTTGCTAAGTTTCACTACAAGTCCTGTTTTATGAATTACACTTAGCACCAATGTGAGCTATTCCATATGTTCAGGTATTCTGGCTAAATATAGTGATGTAATTTTTGTAGGCTATAGCAAACACTACTAGCCTGCTTAATAACTTATTAACCAGCCTTTGGAAAAAGCCCTCCACCATCTGGTTCCAACCTCCTTTCACAGGTTTATTGCACATTACTCCCATTTACATATTCTACATTCCAATCAAAAGGGTTCCTATAGAGGACAATCTGTCTCTAATTGTCCGTTCCTTTGCACAGTCTATCACCTATGTTTGGAACACTTTCCATCTTCACCTTCATCTATTAAAATCCCTCATTTCTTTCAAGGTTCAGCTCAAGCACTACCATCCATAGGAAACCATTCTTGCTCTCCTCAGTTGTTAAGGTCCTTACCACCACTTCTACCACCACCACCACCACTACCATGTTGTATATATGTTATATTTACTTATTTATGTATATGGAGTTTCCCCCAACATCACACCCCTACCAGGATGGAATGAAAAGTTCTTGAGGGCAGGAACTGTTTTTGTTACTTTGTACACTGAACAACAAAGAGAGCCTGGCACATTGTGCAGTAGGCACTTAAATACTTCTGGAATGAATGAACCAAAGGGTGACTTTGCAGTCTAATAGTAACAGAGATTGTTTTATTCTTGGTATTTATATCACTAGCGCCTAGCAGTATCTGGCACATAGCAGGAGCTTAATAAAAAATAGGAATTCTTGGGATGGCTAGGTGGCGTAGTGAATAGAGCACTGGCCCTGGAGTCAGGAGGACCTGAGTTCAAATTTGACCTCAGACACTTAAAACTTATTAGCCGTGTGACCTTGGGCAAGTCACTTAATCCCAATTGCCCTGCCTTCCTTCCTCCAAAAAAAAAATAGGAATACAAACTGGAACTATGATTTCATTGACACAGTAAATTCTCTTCATGAAAGTTAGCATGTTTTCTGTAACTTATAGTTCTAGTGAGATTCCTAAAGTACTGAAGGGTTAAATGACTTGCCTAGGGTAACACAGAATAAGTCAGAGGCAAGATCCTAATCCAGGTCTTGCTGGCTTTGAAGCTGTCTGCTCACTAAAATATGCCACCTCTCAGCATAAACTTAATAAATGCTTATTAATTGATTGATTGATACTACTATATTGGTTTGAATATTCTGGCTTTAAGAACCTGGAAGAGCTATTGAGGGTCATTAATATTTTTAATTATTTTGCTTTTTGGAGGGGGGAGGGCAGGGCAATTGGGGTTAAGTGACTTGCCTAAGGTCACATGACTAGTAAGTGTTAAGTGTCTGAGGTCAAATTTGAACTCAGGTGCTCCTGACTCCAGGGCCAGTGCTCTATTCACTGTGCCACCTAGCTGCCCTGATGGTCATTAATTTTTAAAAATCTTTCCTGGAATCAGTTCAGCACACTCAACACTTGCTCTTTCCTTAGATCTGGGATTTGTTCCCTAGTGTTTGTTTTATTTTTATTTATCCTTCAAATGAGATTCTTTTAAAAGAAATATGTATATATAGGTAAACACTGAAAATTTTCTCCAGTGACAGCCTCCTCTCAGGTTTATATAAGCCAAATTTAAGGAAGAAAAGTAGCCTAGATTTGGACTAATACAATATATTAAATTCATATTTTCCATCTGGTGTTCCAAATGTTTTTTTGGCAAGGATTCTTCATTCAAGGCTATTTGCCAAAAGCCTTTACATAAATCAGTAGTCGATATGATCATAGTAATTCCCACCTGATCTCACAATGAATCAATTCTTGGCATAAGCTGTGTATCAGCTTTAGTTCTAGAACACAGTCTCCCTAGAATCTAATTATACCATCCAGTTTGAGAAGCTGGTTGATCCTACAGCCTCACCAAAGGTCTGATGACTCTTATTTTAATGACTCTTCCATCTCTTTCCTGACATTTGACACTTTTTTCATAGACTCTGTAAAATAATGATCAAATGACACTGTTGTCCCCAAGGTTTATAGTGTAAGGAGCCTAATCAGTGGTTCCTGGTGGTGTTTGAAAGAGATCTGTAAAGTCACTTAGTACATATATAATTCTTTCTCTGCCTGACTGAGAAAAATTCTCAGACTACCTCATTTGACCCATGCTCCATTCTTTAAAAAGGGGAGGAGAACATAGAAATAAAGAATAGATTTAGAGGTAGATCCTTTTAAGATCCAGCTACTTCGACCCCAAATTTTACATGTTATAGGACGGTGCTTCTTAAATTGTGGGTCAGGACCCCATACGGGGGTCACAAAAAATTTGGCAACAGTACAAGGTTTCTGAACATGCAATGACCAAAAATTAATTAAAAATCAAACTTGTCATGAATCCAAAGTGTTTCTGGCAAAGCTTGCTTGTATTGCATCATGCAACTTCACTTCATTCTTAGCTCTGAGCACAAGGCATACCCTCAGGGCACACAAGGCCAAGCCAGCCAATACTGCTGAAACTCAAAAAGGGGTCAGGAGTGGAAAAAGTTTAAGAAGTCCTGTTATAGGGGACTGGCCAATGAGATCTCAGTCTTTGGAGGACTCAAAGTAACCTCTATTTGCTGGCTCCTTACCTGACTCTGCTGTGGACTCCAGTTATTCAACTTCCCACGATTCTTTCTAACCTTTTAAAACTCCTAAGACTGTGACCTGATCCATGCCATCTCCAATACCTATTCACCTAAGATTAGCAAAGAAAAAACAGAAGAGAAAAAGTGGGAACCACAGGACCATGCACCCAGGGCCATCTGGTAGCCTAGGTAGGAGTTATGGTAACCTGCAGGTTATCTCTCCTCAAAGATGCTTTTATCACTTTCCCTACCTCCTCACTTGAAAGCTACCAGGGAAAAAGCAAGTTTTCCTCTGTGACTTTTGTATGCCTACTTATTTCTATCTCAGCAACCAAGTTATCAAAAAGTTATCTATCAGTTTGAGGAAATTGAGGCCCAGAGAAATTAAGCAATTTACACAAAGTCACACAGGTAATAAGTTACAGGGGCAGGATTGGAATACAAGTCCTCCGATCCCATAATCAGTGCTTTTTCCATTATACCACATATCACAGTTACTCTGAAGTCTTAAGTTTCTCAAGATCCACAACAATTCACCTCTCCTTTGGTACCAACGAAAAGCAGTTAAGTAAAACAAGCAATAGAGTGAATTGCATTTAACAGTGCAGAAAACTCCCAGCCCTTATAGTCTTCCAACTCTTTTCTTCTCATTTCTTTTACAAGTGATAATTTTAATTTATTAATGTAGTGAAAAGTATAGCAGACAGCTAGGTGGCTCAGTCAATAGAGCACCAGCTCTAGAGGCAGGAGGACCTGAGTTGAAATCTGGTCTCAGACACTTAACACAAAAATTAGCTGTGTGACCTTGGGTGAGTCACTTAGCCCCAGTTGCCCTACCTTCCCCCCTCCAAAAAAAGGCAAAAAAATAAAAATAAAAAATATAGCAAAGTTTGCTTACTCAGTGTACCTTCAGAAACATTATAAATAAGCAGCCTTAAACACTGAAGAAATAAATGCCTTCCATAGAGTCAAGCCTTATTGTGATGGATTCACATAGCTTTGAAAAATTCATATAACCTTATAAATGCAAAAATAAGTTTTCAACATCACAGAACTCATTTATCCATAAATCAAATGTGTCGCCCCTCCCCCCCCTGAAAATTCAGAGCCAGTCACAACTAAACTTTAAGAGAAAGGCATATTGGGGCAGCTAGGTGGAGCAGTGAATAGAGCACCAGCCCTGGAGTCAGGAGGACCTGAGTTCAATTCCGGCCTCAGACACTTAACACTTACTAGTCCTGTGACCTTGGGCAAGTCACTTAACCCCAATTGCCCTGTCTTCCCCCCTCCAAAAAGAAAAAAAGAAAAAAAAAGAAAAGAAAGAAAAAAGAGAGAAAGGCATATTACAATCACACACATTTATTCAGTAAACACAAAGCCCAAATATAGAGATGCTGTCGATTTCATGTGATGTGGGTAAGGAAGGGAGAAAACAATTTCTGCCTGCCAGACAAATTTGTCAAATTCTATCTCTCTAGGCATTTCTTAAACCTACAATTTCCTTTCCTGAAAACACCATTTCCTTTCAAATCCATTTACTAATTACATCTGAAAGAAACCAAGCCAGTTCAATTCATTATATATTTGAATAAATAGTCCTTCTTTCTTAGAGAGAGTTCAGGTGAGGTCCAAAATGTTGCTGTTTGGTAAGAAACAACTTTTTTTATCCATAAATGTGGTCTTTTTCAATGTACAGGCATACCTCATTTGATTGTGTCTTGAAGATATTCTGTTTTTTACAAATTGATGGTTTATATTAGTCCTGCATAAAGCAAATCTATTGGTGCCATTTTTCCAACAGCACACGCTCACATCGTATTGGTATTCTTACGTTATTTCAAATTTTTTCATTATTATTATATCTGTTATGGTGATCTGTGATCAGTGACTTCTGATGTTACTTTTATAATTGTTTGGGGCACTAGGCATCCACACTCATAAAAAACAGCAAACTTAATAAATATTGTGTGTGCTCTGACTGCTCTGTCGGTCAGAGTTTTCCCATATCTCTCCCTCTTCCTGAGCCTCCCTTCCTATTCCTGAGTCGCTATAATACTGAAATTAGACCAATTAATAACCCTACAATGGGCATTTCCATATACATAGCAGAAGAGAAAGAGTACTGTAAGTGAAACTGACTCCGTGTTACTTACAGTTTGTCGGTGCTTATGATCTACTGGGGATACACAAGGAAGTGGATACAAAGTAATTTACAAGGTGGTGGGGGGAGGGGGGACTAGCTGTGTGGGGGAGAGACTGAGAAAAAGCATTGAGGCAGCCCTTTGTGATAGGGAATGATGTTAAGTGTTAGAGTGAAGGGAAGAGTCAATCGATGTGGCAATCTTCACTGTTGTCTGATTTTAAGAAGTTGTCACAGCTTGGGGTGGCTAGGTGGTACAGTGAATAGACCACCGGCCCTGGAGTCAGGAGGACCTGAGTTCAAATCCAGCCTCAGACACCTAACACAAAAAAACTAGCCATGTGACCTTGGGCAAGTCACTTAACCCAAACTGCCCTATCTTCTCCCCTCCAAAATAAAATTAAAAAAAAAAAGAAATTGCCACAGCCACCTCAGCCTTCAGCAACCACCACCCTGATCAGTCAGCAACCATCAACATCGAAGCCAGACCTTCCACCATCAAAAAAATTGCAACTCTCTAAAGGCTCAGATGAGGGTTAGCATTTTTAGCAATAAACTTTTTTTAGTTAAGAGATGTACAGTTTTAAGGGGCGGCTAGGTGGAGCAGTGAGTAAGAGCACCGGCCTCGGAGTTTGGATGACCCGAGATCAGATCCGGCCTCAGAAAATGAGCACCCACGCATAAATCAAATGACTAGCCGTGTAACCTTGAGCAAGTTACTTAACCCCAATTGCTTTAAAAAAAAAAAAGAGATGTACAGTTTGGTTTTTTTTAGAATAATGCTATTGTACAATTAAGATATTACAGCATAGGGTTGGCTGGGTGGTGCAGTGAATAGAGCACTGGCCCTGGAGTCAGAAGGACCTGAGCTCAAATCCAGCCTCAAACATTTAAGACAAAAACTAGCTATGTGACCTTGGGCAAGTAGTTTAACAGCTATTGCCCTCCAAAAAAAAAAAAAGATATTACAGCATAATATAAAGGTAACTTTTCTGTGCACTGGGAAACAAATTCACGTCTTTATTGCAATATTTGCTTTTTTGAGGTGATCTGTAACCAAACCTACAATATCTCCAAGGTATGCCTATTTGAAGTAGATCAAAACATATGTTATAACGTATTCAGTAGTCATATAAAATAGATTATTACCCATCCTGTTTTAGAGCTTAAGATGCTGTTCATAAGGTTGGGACACTTGCTTTGCAATTGTAGTGACCTATAACATTCTTTCAAATTTATGTTAGTTTTCACACTGAACCTTGTGAAAAATACTGAAATAGGAGCAGAACAAACCCAGGTTCAAACAACACTTGTGGCTTTAAAAACACATTAATTAAAAATTAATCATGGCTATTGCTCTTACAATGTTCTGTGGTTGAAAAAAATAGATTCTGATAAATCTCCAAAGCAATTTTTTTTTTCTTGTTTGACTGACATGGTCCCTTCTTCCTTAGCTCCTGAAAAGTTCCTTTTTGGCCTTCTAATTTTATCTGCATTTTCCTGACAAACCCTTCTAAAAATCTCTTGTTGATGAAATGTGGATATACTGAGAACCTTCAGTGTTTTTAAAGTTATCTGTGACCTTGGGCAAGCCACTTAACCCCAATTGCCCTGCCTTCTCCTCTCCAAAAAAAAAAAAAAAAAAAAAGGAAAAAAAAATTTCTAAAACTTAAAGTTATTTGTGTTAAAATCATCTTTAGGTTGTATAGGAAAATGTTTTGGACAGTAAATTGCAGATAAATTGTTTGAAATACAGCTTTTGTTTCCAATTTCTTGTATTTGAGTAGCTGATAAACACCATCCTGATCAACTCTTCCTGATTGCTGTGGTGAGTGATTGAGATCACTGGGCAGAGGGGTTCAGATCCCTTCTACCCAGACTATCCTTCATAGCAGTTGAGGGATGGGCTGAGGAGGGAGGCTGACTCTCAGACAGAGGACAGAAAGATTAAACTCACTTCTCTTGGAGGATTGGGGAGGTGGTGGTGATGACTGCAAGTGGCACTGGACCAGCTACTACAACAGCTGAGTGTGAGGTATGGGGGAGATGTGCGTATGAAGGACAAAAACCAGGAGAGATCCAAGTGTGGAACATCACCCAGCCTCCAAACCTGCTACTTCCAATTTCTCCTCAAGTGTTCCTCACCTCTTTGCTTAGGCATTTATTCTCTAAAAACCCTAATTGGTTTTCAGTTACTTAGTTCAGCTTCCCTTTTGTGATCTTTTAATAGTCATTGTGTTCTGCTGGCTCCACTTACTGTCTTCTGCGTCAATTCATGGGAAGTCTTCCCATGTTTCTTGGAATTCCTCTTGTTCTTTATTTCTTGCTTCCATGCTGTATTCTATTCAATGGACAAGCATTTTTTTTTCATTTCAGAGTCAGGATTTGAATGTAGGTCCTTTGTCTCTAATACAAGATGCTTTCTACATATCAGAGTTTTTATTTTTTTTTCTAATTTTCTTTTTTAGCTAAATAGATTTTACCAGTTTAAATAAAAAGCTTCTTAAGCTTCATTTTTTGTCTCTTTATCCCCAGTGACTAGCACAATGCCTTGCATATTGTAGATATTTTATAATAATAATAATAATGTTTGACATTTATATAACATTACCAGCATATATAGTCCATTCAAATTTTCCCTTAGCCATAAATAACACTGAGGTTTTATATTCTATAGGTTAACCTCCCCAAGGCTCTTAGATTAAATTTAAGGGGTCTCTCACTTTCTCCCCAAACATAAATTCAAATGGTGAGAACCTATGATCCCCAGAGGACTTCTCTATATGCAAATAATAACTGTAATAATTTACTATCCCAATCATTAGAACAATTCATTATATAAGCTCTTTTCCTTCCTTTCTAAGTTGCATTAAATCATCCTACTAACCCATTTCCTTGTGGGTTGAAAAGCAGTATCACAGATATATTTATTCTTACTCTATTTCCACAGGAAATACAATATCTCTGAAAGGAAATTTGTATAGTTACCTATCAGGATAATTGCAGAAAATTCAAGATGGAAAAATACAGTCACTATTAGTCCCTTCTAGTGCATTCTTTCCACAGTCCAACAAATATTTATTATGTGCTTGCTTAGGGTAGAATGCAGTGCTAGGGATTATGAGAATACAGGTTTTAGATAAGGACTGATCTCTATCTTTATGGAATTTATATTCCTCCCCATTGGGAGGATTATTTGGTTGAAACCTAGCCATGAGGATTCAAAAGCAGAACAGAAAGCTCAGGGTCCTTCTGGGATAGGCAAACTAATCTAGGGGAAATAGCAAGGCACCCTGAAGGAGATACATGAAGTTTATACCAAGAGGCAGGCAGGCAGTACAGTGGATAAAAAGACAGATCTGGAATCAGGAAGATTTGAATTCAAATCCAGCTGCATTGACTAGTTGTGCGACCTCAGGCAAATCATTTATCTCAGTTAACTTATCTGTAAAATGGGGATTATAATAACACTTCTCTTCCAGGACTGTTTTGAGATTCAGATGAAGTAATTTAAAAATATTTGGCACAAAGCCTGGCACATAGTCAATCACACACAACACACACACACACACACACACACACACACACACACACATTATTATTGTTACTTTTGAGTTGAATCACCAAAACCACCTTCATTCACCATCTCCCTACAGATTCTGCTGAAAACAGTCCTGGAATCCAAGACGTCTGGGAATAGCAGTGCCCCACAGAATTCCTACCTGTTTTGAGTCCAGACCCTGCAGCCATCATTGAGAGGAGCAATCACTGTGAAAAAGGAGCCTACTTTCCTCACCACCACTAATACCAATCAATGACCTACTGCCAATCTCAAGAGCTCTGGGAAAGACAGTGCCCTCCTACTTCATTGGTCCTGCTTCTAGCTGATCCCCCCCCCCCCAAGCCATCATCCCTTGAAGCAATCCCTGTGGAAACAAATCATGTCATTGGCTTCTTTAGTTGCTGAAGTCCCTACCTCCTCAAAAACCACAGCTACTAAAGACCTGGAAAAGAAAGTTCTTTTTACCAAGGTCCCTGACACTATCAAATGGTTCAACATAAAAAATGGATGTGATTTTGTCAGTACAAATGACATTAAAGAAAATGCATTGTCATCTGCTTTGCCACAGTATCCTAAGGACCATAGGACCTTTCCATCAGACTTGCTACTGAAACCCCTTATAGGTGTTGTCTCTTCCATTAGAATGTGATTTCTCTGAGTAGGGATTGTCCTTGCTTTTCTATTTGTATTCCCAGTGCACAGCATAGTGTCTTGTATGTAATAAGCACTTAATTTTTTTCCTATTCATTCATTTATTTATTTATTCTACTCTCTTTTTTTTTTGTAATGACTCCAATAGTTCAGGACAAGGTCATTTCTTTTATTTTTTATTTTTTTGCCTTTTGGAGGGCAGTTGGGTTTAAGTAACTTGCCCAAGGTCACACGGCTAGGTTGGACAAGGTCATTTCTGTTCTAGAAGAGGCTCGTGGAGACTGGGACTGATTAGGGCTGCCTCATAAATTCTAGGTTAGGGGTGCCTTGCAGTGAAGCATTGTTCTTTCTCTATTCCCTGTCAAATTTCCTGAAGGTCTTGGGGTAAATTTTGATTTTTCCCATTTTCCAACTCCTTAGATTACAAGTGCATCCTATAACTTTACTCTGACTCACATATGACTCCAAGGAGGTTCTTATATAAGTAAGCAGGGCATTACTTGTCTTCTGTTTTCAAAGATGACTACTGATGGAAGCTAGAAGCGAAAGCTAAAGAAGTCAATGTGGGACCATTGTACCCATCACACTGCATACAGGCATGTTCAGCTGGTGGTTGTAACTTTGAATCAATTGATTCTAGGCCTTTCCTCCCCCAAATCACCTTTAACTCATAAAACTTCAGACCAGATTGACTCTCTTACCACAGTGTTTTCTCAGTTATCTGAAGCGAAGGTGCACATCATTACATCATTGAATTATACTAATATGTGGATTATACTTACCTGTATATATGTTATATACCTTGACAGCTAGAGTGCTGGACCTGGAGTCAGAAAAACCTGAATATAAATCTTACTTCAGACACTTATGACTTGTGTGGCTTTGGGAAAGTCATATTTGTCTCAGTTTCCTCATCTGTAAAATGTCGGTCATAACAGCACCTTCCTGCCAGGTTGTTGTGAAGACAAAATGAGAGGACTGTAAAGCATTTAGCATGGTGCCTTACATGTAATAAGAACTGTATAAATGTTAGCTATTATTATTTTTTTCTTCCTTTTTTTTTGGAGGGAGAAAGCAGGGCATTTGGAGTTAAGTGATTTGCCCAAGGTCACACAGCTAGTAAGTGTTAAGTGTCTGATGTGGGATTTGAACTCAGGTCCTCCTGACTCCAGGGCTGGTGCTCTATTCACTGCACCACCTAGCACCCCAGCTATTATTATTTTATACTCATCTGTATATGTGTCATATGTCTAGAGAGCTAGGTTGCATAGTGGATAGAGTGGATAGAGTGATGCACTTTGACTCAGCAAACTCCAGGTTTAAATCCTGCCCTCAGACACTTGGTAACTGTGTGGCTCTGGGCAAGACACTTAAATTCTCAGTTTCCTTATCTGTAAAATAAGGATAACAACAGCATCAACCTCATCTGATTGTTATGAGGATCCAGTAAATAATGTAATTAAAGCACTTTGCAAACCTTAAAGTGCTATATAAATGTTGGCTATTATCATATTCTCTGTAAACACTTCAAGGGCAAAGACTAATTTTTTTAAGCTGTGTATCTCAGGAGACAATAAATGTTTGTTGAATTCAATTCAATTCAAAGCCTGCTTTTATCTTCCCCATACCCACTTAAGTTCATTCTTTAGTAATATCTCAGTTTCAAGGATGTTTGCAGAATGAGGAAGATTATAACTACTATCACCCTCATAAAATAAGTTTTTTTTTTAAAATAGAGGGAAAACCAAGACTGCAAAAAGCATAGTATGAGACCCAGCTAAGCCAGATTATACCAAGAACATTTATGGAGGAAATTGAAAGGACAAAAAAAAATAGGTAAGCTGGATTTGATTTGCTGGCATTCCCATAATGATTCATTCTCCTCCTCACCAGTGATAATGAAACCGCTACAACAAAATTCTCATACTTCAATAGCATGGTATCATGAATAGGGCACTGGACCAAGAGTGAAGAAGGCCTGTGTTCAAATCCTGTCACAGACACTTATTAGTTAGTTATTTAACTTCTCTAGGCTTTAGTTTCCTCATCTATAAATGAGGGGTTGGACTTGATGGCTTCTAAAATTTCTTTTTTCCAGGTCTAAATCTGTGACCCTTTCTGCTACAATCCTACATTACCCAGTCTAGCAGATGAGGAAGTCAAAATGGCAATGAAGAAAATAGACAGTCAGGTAGGAGGAAAACAGGAAGTCAGAAAGGGAGAGGCTGAGCGGCATCACATATACATGGAAGGAATCTATTCTAGAAGGGATATATAATTGTGAAGGTTTTTAGGGATTGACTCTCAAGGACTCTCAAACAGGTGAAGAAGCTAAGAGAATAGGGGAAAATGGATGATATTATTACCAAAAAAGAGAAAGATATAAAGACAACAGTAACTATTCACTTATATGCTTACCTTCTCATCTCTAAGATATTTTCATGAGAACAAAGTGAGCTAACCACAATGTTACTTTATAACAAACTCATGGGTATCCTATGGTCAGCCATTCTTCACATGGGTCCAGCCCTGGGGAATCATGATTGATGTTTAACTTGACAATTCAACCTAATGTAACAAGTATTTATTAAGTGCTGCTTGTGCACAAAGTGCTGTGCCAGATCCTGGAGATGTGGAAATTAAACAAGGCATGCATGGTTCCTGCCCTCAGGAAGTTTACAATGCAAATTTCAAAAAATGTTTAAATGATCAGACTAGGAGATGAGGAAGGGGGGACAAAGAGGGATGGTGGGGAATAAGTAATAATGCTTGGTTCAGAGTGGCTAAAGACTTGTGTTTGTTTCTCTAGCCATCACACAGAAAGCAACGGCAACCTTTCCTAATTACAAATAAGAATAGCTAACATTTACCTGGTGCTTTAAGGTGTACAAAGCACTTTACAAATATTTGTATATTTGATTTGATCTCATTTGATCCTCACAATGACCCTGGAAAGTAGGTACTATTCTTAACCCCATTTTACACATGAGGAAACTGAAGCAGGCAGAGAGATTAAGGGACCTGCCCAGGGTCACACAACTGGTAAGTGTCTTAGGTTTTCTTGACAAAAAGTCCAGCATTCTCTCCACTGTGCCACTTTAACCAACTCTTACCTTCTGTCATAAGTTCATAGGAATAGAATGTTAGAGAGTCCAGATCCTGTAGAAATCACCTAACCTAACTTTCTTATTTCACACATGAGAAAGCTGAGGGCCAGAGAGTTGTTACTTGTTCAAGGTCACAGAATTAATTGGCAGAAAATCAAGAACCAGAGCCTAGGTCTTCTGATTCCCAGCTCCAAAAACAATTGGAGTTTTAAAAATCTTACCTCTGACACTTTCTTTCCCCCTTCACAAACCCCAATAACAACAAAATTTCCCCTCAAAGGAAAAATAAAAGGAAGATATTCCTTATTTCCTAAGCTGAGGAGGATGTTGATTAGAGATAACATTCTCTTGCGGTCCCTCTGTTGCTATGGTAGATGAGACATTCAGGTTCATCTGACTTTTTTTTTTGTAATGAGTTTGTGTCAGGACAACTATCTCAGCAAAGTTGGCTTTTCCTATTCTCTCTTTTATCACTGTAGCCATTTGTGTGCTGTGATGGGCCTCTGGAATAAGGTTTATGGAAGTCTGGACATTGATAAACTGGAGAGCATTCAGAGGATGATGAAGATCCTCGAAATATTGCTGTATGAAGACTAGTTGAAGAAGATGGGATATTTAGTCTAAGGAGATTTAGGGGGAGTATGCTAATCATCTTCAATTATTTGAGTGGATGTCACATAGAAGAGAGATTCTTTCTGGCCTCAAGTCAGAATCAGGAGACATAGGTAGAAGTTAGAAAGAAGCAACTTTAGTCTTTGTGTCAGGAAAAATTTCCTAACAATTATAGCAACCAATAAATAAGCATTTATTAAGTGCCTGCTATGTGCATTCCAGATGGAGAAACTGGGCCACTGTGTTAGGTGTTGGCCAGCATGAGCTCAAACCAGTTCTCAAGAACCAATTGTTAAATTTTCAGTGCCAGCATTTACCCCTCAGAAATCAACAAACACTAGAAACCAGGTCTTGGTTTATTGTTTTATTGATGGTCTAGATTTAATAAAATGATAGGGAAAATGTTTAAAATGTAGATTAAACTTAAAAGTGCATTGTTCACAATAAAAATCAGAGAAAGTATACATAGGAGAAATATCCATCAGACAATATGGATTGAAGCAGATCTCTCACTGGGAGCAAAATATCTCAGATTAGAGTGAGACTCACATTGAAAGAGAGTCCCACATTTCACTCACTTCCAAAGTTTCTGGTGTAGTAAGTTGAGAATAAGGATTGATCAAAGTTCAACATGTCACCTTCTTCCCAGAGTATGTCTTTTCTCCTAACACTGGAGGCTAGAAGAACCCAAAGAGACTGAAAGGAACAGATCTCTCTTCTTTTCCACTATCACCAACTCACCCATGCCTCATGTAGAAGTGGAGCATTGATCTCCACCAATGAGGAGAGAGTCTCATCCCAATGGGCTTTGGAACTTGGGTCACACATAGTTTGCATGTTTTCCCCATTACACTGTGATCTTCTTAAGAGAAAGGACTGTCTTTTACCTATTTCTGCATTCCTAGCACTTAATAAATGTTTAGTACCTGGCTGAATTCTCCGTTCTAATCTCATATGTAGAGTTTGGACACCCTCTCATGCTAGTCCAGGAATTTGGATTCTTAATACTTAGCTTAACTAAGACTTCTTAAACTTTAAGAAGAGGTACATTCAGACCAAATCTCCAAACTAAAATAAAATTCCTTTTATGTTTTGGGTGGGCAGATGGGTGAAGGAGGGGCTTGGAAACAGTACTTAGTTGTTTGGGGAGAGAACCCAGCACCTCTTTAATTTAATTTTGAAAACTCCTATAGAATGAAGCTTGCCACTCTCTCTCTGGATTCATGCAAACTAGGCATTTTTCTTCTTTTAAAGGCATATCAAGGTTGCTTTTCATTTTCTTCTTTCAGAAGAGGCTGCACAGTGAGTTGGCTTGGATAGAGCTCATTTAGAGAGCAGAAGCAGGAATTCACTACAGTGTAATTTTTTCCTGAGTGGAAATCCTTGCTTCAATGCTTCTTGAAATGAGGAAGCAGGGAGAGAGCTATCTTTGAACAGACCTAATAAGTCTGGTATTTGCAGTACTGGGTGGTTCAGGCTATTCTCAGGGAAGTCTGTGGGGCCTGATTGAAAAGGTTGAGGTTGGAAAGTATTAGGAAAGATTCATTCAGAATGACTGAAAAAGAGAAAAGACTTTAAGCAGTTTGACACTGAGGATTTGATGAAAACTGAAGAGAGAGATAGAAGTAAGCCAGTAATAATGGTAACAACCGGTAAGTTTGGGATTTGCCAAGAGTGGAAGAAATCACAAAAGACCTACTAGGTGTATTGATTCACCACAGACAAAGAAAGAAAATCAATTCTTGTCTTGAGCTGGATTAAGCTTTTTTTGTGTGTTGGCTTGTTTTGGGCTGACCTATGATTTCACTAATGTAGGGAGCTCCTGGTGAGGAATGCAAATGGCACCTTTTCTTAGAGAGTTACCCTGGCCAATGAGAGAGGAAGTGACTTGTTCAGGGCCACTCAGAAGAACTTGAACCCAGGTCTTTCTGACTGAGTCTGGCTTCCTAGCCACTATGGCACACTGCTTCTCCCTAGAATTTGCTTGTAGCATTCTCACACTTAAATTGTGTAATCTTTATCATCTATTTGACCTTGGGCAAGTCAGACTCTCTGAGCCTATCTACCTACTTTTTGCTAAAGCAAGGAGGGGTAGGAGAGGTTAGATGGTTTAAATAAGTCCCTTCTAACTCTAAGTACTCAAGACTTCTCAACAAGGACAAGGAAGAAAAAGAATGAAAAATTAGATCTACTCTGCTCTGCCCTCATCAGTCCAGATCTGTAGTATGATGTTCCATTCTGGGAGCAACATTTTAGGAAGGGCATTGAAAAGTTCAACTGAAGCAGGGTAGCAAGAATGATGAGAAGACAAACGACCATTCCATAAAAGGATTATTCAAAAGAAAAGGAGATGTTTAGCCTGAAAGAGAGAAGACTTAGGAGGAACAGGATTGCTGCTCTTGTGGATCTGAAACCGCCATATTGAAAAGGAATTGGAGTTGCCCTAAGAAAATACAATTAGGAGCAATGAGGTGGAGGAGGCATTGGATATAGTAGCTAGGACACTGGATTTATAGACAGGAAGATGAGGGCACATATCCTACCCATAGATATTTATTAGCTATATGACCTGGTCAAGTCATGTAACCTCTCTCCCTGAGTTTCTTTATCTGTGAAATGAAGGGGTTGGACTCAATGTCCTCTAAGTTGTTTTCCAGACCTAAATCTCTGAACCTATGTGTCAGAAAGTCATTTTGACTTTGGTTTAGGAAAAACAAAAAACCTTCCTAATGACTAAAGCAATCTCAAAATGGGACAAGCTGCTTAGAAGCAGTAGATTCCCTCTGGGGGAAAATGACTTCTACTTGATTGATTTGTATTCAGGTGTGGTTCAGACTGGGTAACCTTTGAGGCTGTCTCCAACTCTGAGATTCTGTAATTTTGGGTGGTTTAATCACTGTAATTTACCAGTAACACCCTCTCCTCCCCTCCCTTTTGCCTGAGCTGCTCCTCGCAAGTTCTAAATGCCAAGTCAGCAGGCATTCATTAAGCAACTACTATGTGTCAGGCATTGTGTTATGTACTTGATATACCAAAAAAAAAAAATATGAAAATGAAAAAAAAAAGACCTACTCCTTTTTCTCAAGTAGCTTACAGTCTAATAGGGAAGAGAACATTCAAGCAACTATATACAAGCAAGATATAGATAGGAGAAATTGAAGATAATCTTAGAGGAAAGGTACTACTATTAGGGTGAGATGAGGAAAGGCTTCATGCTGAGGTCAAGAAAATCAAGTCAACAAGCATTTCTTAGCCAGGCACTTTGCTAAACATCAGGTTAGAAACACACACACACACACACACACACATGCACACAGAGGAGTCCCTCCTCCCAAGGCACTGATCTGGGCCCTTCCTCAAAATGGCAGATTTGGGATAACTCACCAATAAGGGAAGGAAGCTAAGGGATATCACTGAAGTCAACAACTCCACTCCTTCTGATAAGAAAAGACTACCAGGCCTTACCATTGGCCCTGTTACTGTCTCCTTACAAGAAAGACATTTATAGGACTCTAAACCTAGAGCTGAAAGAGACCTTAGAGGCCATCTAATCCAGCCCTTATTTTGGGAGATGAGGAAAATGAGAGAAAGGACTTGCCATGGTCACCTGGGCAGTAAGTGTGAAAGGTAGGATTCGAAACCGGGGTCCTCTGACTTTAGAACCAGTCCTTTTTCATGTGGGGGAACCTGGCCATTATTTAACAGACAGGGCTCTTCTGTCCCAAACTTCACCAAGGAAGGACTCAGTTGCTGGTTGCAGTCATGGTGGCCATGCTCAGTCACTCTGGAGTCCCTTGCATGCTCTCTAGAAGTCAGGCACCTTTTTTGAGGAGGGCAAACAAGTTTGAGTGGAAATGCAAAGTTCAAGTTAATTAAAATCATACTGAATTACAGTAAAATCTAATTAATTCTGTGTTGGTTAATTTAAAACTGTGTGTATTTCCAAGCTGCCACTATTCCCCAACCAGTTAGATGCCTTATTATTCTTTAATAAAAATACTGGAATTAGCTGAACTTGGTGAATTCAAAGTCCAGTGGGGAGAGGGGAGGGAGGGACTGGGGAATTTCTCTTTTGGTTCTTTGCATTTCAAAGTAATGAGATTTTGCTATTGCACAAGTAAAGACTGAGGTCCCTATATACAAAGCTGCCAGGGAGAAAGAAGTGCTACCAAATAATAGAATTCTAAAATAATGTGCTTGGTATACCTCATGTACCTACAGGTATAAATTCTGGAGGTTTCTGCAAAAAATTTTCCCTTCAGGTACATGAGAATCTAGCCTTAAGTGAGGTTGTATACATATATGAAAACTGGTGGGAGGAGAGAAAGAGTTGGATTTAGCCAGTTATTTGAAAAAAAAAATTGGTTAACACCATTTACTTAGCAATTATTTTTCAAACACCCCCCATTGTTTGAATGAATCCAACCATGTGTCCAGGCCCTGCCTGGCCCTTAACCCATATTCTGTCCCCTCAGTTGCTGGGACCAGGTGCAGATTAATTTGCTGCCATGGTCTCCACCTCCTGTCCCCTGGACCAGCTGTGGCACTTGTTCTAACCCACAGGGGTTTCCTGCCTTGACCATGCCCCTGAGATCTGATGATTGGTCAGGAGGAGCATAATTAAGAAGTCAAAGGGCCCAGAGAGGTCACCACTGCCATCTGTTTGGTCTTGCCTGATTTCCAGCTCCTGACCCATGAAGATTCCCTGGTCTCTGAACCCTGACTTGTGATCCTTCTATGACTCATGAGCTAGGCAGGTCCCAGATACTTTGTCTTTTTTCCAAACTGCATATGGAAGCACCCTTGGTTGCTGGTTAGCAAATCCAAGGATATATTCAATCCTTTTCGTACTATATTCACTTTCATAAAAATTGCAAACTCATTAGTCTTTGATCTTATTTCCGTTCAAATAATGACTTTAAAATGCCAGGTACAAAATTGTTCTGGGAAAAGGGATTTATCATTGAAATAGTTCTTAACTTCTTCCCCCGTGTCTAGTTCTCTCTATTAATCCATGTTACTTTATGAATTGGCATATACTCCTCATAGAGTTAAAATATGGAGTTCATTAAAACGTGCAATTGTTCAATAATAATCCATTGACATTGATATAAAGCTTTGAGTTTGGCAGAGCACCTTATAGACATTAACTTACTTGAGTCTCACCCCTGTGTGGTAGGTGGTATTACCATCATCTTCATTTTACAGATGAGTAAACTGGGAGTAGTAGAAGTTAAATGGTTTGTCCAGTGTCTGAGGTAGGGGTCAGACTCTGTTTTTCCTGAATCCTATGCCTCACCTTCAATGTTTCAAGGACCAAATCATATTGGTAGTGTTAGGGGTCAGACATTTCTTCCACCAGGGCTAGACCTGTCTATATCTTAGCAGAATGAATTCCAGAGTTACAGTGCTCCAAATAAAGCTAAACAAATGAACAAAAACCCAACAATTCTCCCCAACTGGTCGTCCATATTGTGGAAATGAGTATCTTGGAACTTAGCAAGGCTGGTCCTTCAAAGACAGTTTGTCCCTGGACCCAAGACTCAAGCTTTTTGTTTTTTGTTTTTTTTGTTTTTTGCTTTTTGGAAGGCAATTGGGGTTGAGTGACTTGCCCAAAGTCACAGGCTAGTTTTTGTGTTAAGTGTCTGAGGCCAAATTTGAACTCAGGTCCTCCTGACTCCAGGGGCAGTGCTCTATTCACTGTGCCACCTAGATGCCCCCACCAACTCAAGCTTTTTAACCTCAAAATGGCCTGCTTTTTATGTTTATGTTATTCTGGCTTTGAGAACCTAGGGTTACCTTCATCACACAATGAGATACTTGAGTAGCACTTGAATGGAGAAAATAGTCAAGCTCCATAAAAACGGTTTCTATTCAAACTTCATTAAGTCCATAATTCCAATAAACAAATAAAACCATAGTTTCTATGGTGCATATAAACTTAATATATATTGATTTCTTTGTTTACATGATACTTTGTTATGTGTTTTACTATAAAGCAAATACTTAGTTCATATTATAGTTACCAGCAATAAAACACTCTGCAAAAGGGAATATGAAGATTCAAAATGATATATATTCAAAATATGAGATTCAAAAGCAATGGTACCTGACAGTAAACAGTGATACTTTGGTCGCTAAACTGTATTTGGAGATAATACGAATTATTCCTTGTTTCAAGGACAGAAACAAAGGAGGATATTAGATGAAAGAAAGACTTGGAGACTGACATACCCCAGGGTTGCCCCAGGGTGAGAGGGTGTGACCAAGTTTTGATTGGGATTGTGAAAAGGAGTACCTCAATTGATGAGATCACAGATCCATAGAAGTAGATTTAGCTTAGTGTGGAAATATTAGATGTTGCACGTTAGCAAAAGGGTGGGAAGCATTCTTTGAAACAGTGATTAAGAAAGTTTACCATCATGCTTTACATTTCCTCCAATTAAAAAAACAAAACTATTCACTTAATAACAACCAACATTTGTGTAATAAATTAAGGTTTGCAAAGTAATTTACATACAGGGTGTCACAAAAGCTTTTACAGCTTAAAATTGCACTAAGATTTTTGGGACACCCTGTATAGTATCTTATTGGTTTCTCTCAGGTAGCTGCTATTATCATTCCCATTTTACAGAGAAGGAAACTGAGGCAGAAAGAGATTTTTTTTTTTTTTTAGTGACTTGTTCAGGGTCACCTAGCTAATAAAAGTGTTTAAGGAAGCATTTAAACTCAGGTCTTCCTGACTCCAAGCAGAACACTATCCACCATGCCACCTAGTTGTCCACATTAAAGTCTGTAAAGCACTTTGCTCAAAATAATCCTGTGAGATAGGTAGAAGGCCAAGATAGCTGATCTGGAATACCCCCACCAACTCTCCACTACCATTTGTTATTTGTAAAGATGATAACAACACTGAGGAAATCAAATCAAAATCCTTTCCTGAGTATGTTTCCTTCTCCATCAAATCATACTTTTGAGCTTTGCTGCCATCCTAGGTTCTTTGGGATTGTGTTAGTGTGACAGCTAGGATTTCCAGCTTGGAAAAGTACTGTGAGTAGGTAATAGGACTTCACTATTCCAAAGCCAGGCTTTCTCCTTCCTCATCATCCCTTTCCCAATTCTAGGTCCTTTCTAAGAGGGTTGGAAAGAAGGTATGGTGGAATGGGAATATGAAGTAGGGGTGGGTCTCAGCAGCACCAAGAGGCAGAATCCCACCTAGCTGGTGGACATGCTGTTCACAGATCATCTTTTGTCTATTTATGGTCAAAATTAAAAGTGTGGATTGGGGAAAGAGGAGAGAGGAAAGCCAAACTGAAGTTCAGTTATCCATAGCTCTTCTGTACAAGTAAATTACTGTTTGAAGTTCATACTCACTCATTCCCACTTCAAACATTCCAAGTTCTTAGCTCAACTCCCAAGTCATCTACCAAGAAACAAGGAATAGATTGTCTAAATTCAGATATCTGGTCACCTCACCTAAATCCAAATCTTTTCCCTCGACTAGCTGAAGTAATTCCATACTATCTAATCAAACAAATCTTGCATCTCCTCCCTCCTCTTCTCCTAACCTGGAAATACTTAGCACTCACTAAGACGGAATTTCATTTACAGATTAAGGTAGATATGCCATCATCCTATGGAATGATGAAAATAACAACTACTGTTGTTTATATACAGCTTTTAATTTTAAAAAGCACTTTACTTACATCATCACTTCATACTGTGGGGTAAGTTGTTAGGGAAGGGATATTATCCCTATTTTCCAGAGGTTTCGAAAGGTTCAGTGACTTGCCTGGGGTTATACCCATGTAGTATCTGATAGATGATTTGGATCCTGACTCTCAGTTCAGTATTTGATTCTCTATACAACACTGACTCTTGTCATAAAGACTTCTGACCACAAACATCAACAAAACTTTTTTCCCCACATACACTCCTACAAATTTCTCAAATTTGAAATTAGGAAGATTAGGAAATTATGAATTTCAAATTAGGAAATATCATAGCAGAACACTTTGAAACACATCAAATGTTTCTTAGAACATTTATCATTATATATACATAGTATCATTATCATGATATATTGGAAGTATATTAGAAGGAGTATTAAAGTCAGTAGATCTTGGGTTTGATTCCAGCTCAGAAAATTACTAGCCATATGACCTTCAGTATGGCACTTGACAAGTCTTCCATTTTCCTCATCTGAAAAATAGGGAGGATTTGCCTGTAATTGTGTGTGATACTGGACAAGCTACTTAACCTTTACATGCCTCCTTTCTCCCATTTAAAAAAAAATTATTTTATTTTTTTATTTTTTTGCTTTTTGTAGGGGGGGAAGGCTGGGCAATTGGGGTTGTGACTTGCCCAAGGTCACATGGCTAGTAAGTGCTAAGTGTCTGAGGTCAGATTTGAACTCAGGTCCACCTGACTCCAGGGCTGGTGCTCTATTCACTGCACCACCTAGCCTCCCTGCTTCTCCCATTTTTGAGGTTAACCTGAAGTCCATGGGCCTCTCACCTCTCACTTCCATTTGAACATGAATGGAGGAAAAAATACATAATAATTTTTCCTAACCTCTAGCTGAAATTTAGAATTTCAGTTAAAATATTGTGAAAAGTGGTCTGTGGGCTTCACCAGTTGGCCGAAGGGGTATATCCCATAAAAGATTAGGAGCATTTGGACTAGATGATTCAATTCTATACACATTTAAACAATTTTATGATTGAATCTCCCAGAACTGAAAGTACTTAATACTCATTACTTTAATTGTTTGAAAATGGAATAGTTACCCCACCTGAACACTAGATCAAAAGCGTGTCTTCCTTAAATAGATTAACAGCCAAATGGAGAGTGTCACAAAAGCATGTTATACAGGCTTTTTATTCAAACAGAACTTGCTGTAGCCATGTTGGAAAATCAGTGTTAGTTCAGGCCCTTGGCCAAGCCATAGAAATATCCTCATTATTTTGAAGCTGGCTGTAACAATGGCATTTGTTAGCAACGTTCTCTACCAAGTACTACCTTAAAGTCTGTTTGATGTATGAGAATGGAGCCAAACATATGGGTGCTGTCTAATGGTGCCACCTGGTGGACATCTGTCTTCTGACCAAGCTAATACTATTTAGTCTCCCTCAATAAAGTGCCCCAAGATGTCAGATTGCTCTGATTTCTCTATTACTTATTCAAGTGCTGTTAGACAATCCCAAAGAGCCAAAGTTCTGTAAGTTCTGCTGCTATCATTCCATTAAACAGATGAAGGAAAGTTTGCTTGACCCTCCTGGGGGCAGCTGTATATAGTTCTTTCATTTGTTTTTTCCCTTCCAGCAAGGGCTTATCAAGATATAAAAAAATATTGAGCTAGAGCTCAGTATGGAGGATACACAAATGAATAGGGTACACACACTGGCCTCAGAGAGTTCATCACGGTAAACTCTAGTTGGGGAGAGAAGACAGAAACACAAGAAACTAAATAAAAGGGGGTAAGAAAAAAGTGGCAGGAGAGTTTGTATTTATCCTTTTTTTATCCTTTGGCAACTATTAGTCAACAAGCATTTTTTAAGCTCTACTATGTGTCAGGCACTGTGCCAAGCACTGGATATACAAAGAAATGCAAAAACATATTCCCCACTCTTAAGGAGTTTTCATTCTAATAAAGGAGACAACATGCACATAACTAAGTTCATACCAGTTATATAGAGAATGTGGAAGGTAATAGGAGAAGGGAAGCCTCTAGCATCTGGGGGAATTGGGAAAGGCCTCTTACAAAAGGTAGTTGAGATAATGAGGCAGAGCATCCCAGGGAGGGGGACACAGAAATGGGAGATGGAGTGTCATGATCTACGAATGGCAAAGTAAGTGAGTATAGCTAGATAATGGAGTGTGGTGGTGGGGTTTATCCTTCTGAAGAGGACCAATGACATCATGGGATGATGTCTTGACTTGCTCATGAATTGGATTTAAGTGAGGCAGAGTTGTATAAAGTTAGCTTCCCTCTTCCAGAGTCATCAAAATCCAGTGGCAAAGACAAAAGTCAAGAAAGCTGGAGATGTCCTGGGGACCAAGCTCTAAGCATCCTTGTGGCCAATGGAACAAATTCTTCTCATCCATCCATTTGCTAGGGAAGTCTTTACATGCTTGGGGTAGACATCCATCCAATTCACCCATAGGGTACAGGGGAGAAAAGAGTAAGAAATCAGAAAAGGTAGAAAGGAGTCAGGTGATTAGGAGCTTTAAATGCCAAGAAGAGGAATTTATATTTTATCTTGGAGGAGTAACTATAGTTCATTGAGTTGGGGGCGGGGGCGGCGGATGAGTAGGGTGGTCAGATCTACAATTAGAAAAATAATCTTGGAAGCTGAATTGAGGCTGGTTTAGAATGTAGAAAGACTTGAAGCAGAGTAAGCAATCAGAAGGTTATTGCTGTAATCTAGGAGAGAAATGATAAGAGTCTTTAACTTGCATGAGGGAATAGGAGGGCACTATAAAACAGATGCAGTGAACATAGAAACAAGTTTTGACAGTTGATAGCATATGTCAGATGAACAAAAGTGAGGAGTTGATTCTGACACTGAGTTGAAAACCTAAATGACTGGGAAGAGGATAGTACCCTGATCAATACAAGGGA
This sequence comes from Gymnobelideus leadbeateri, assembly GCA_011680675.1. Classification (NCBI taxonomy): domain Eukaryota; kingdom Metazoa; phylum Chordata; class Mammalia; order Diprotodontia; family Petauridae; genus Gymnobelideus; species Gymnobelideus leadbeateri. The sequence goes on along the minus strand of WOXC01008954.1, from coordinate 13,397 downwards.
AGTATGGAAGGGAGGGGTGTTGTAAAGAGAAGTCCCATTTTGAACATTAATGTCAAAGAATCAGTCATCATTTGATTAATCATGTTCTCTGGCCATTTTTTCATATCCCTAGTAAGTCCGAGATAAAGCAAATATGTATGAGAAGGCAATCTGGCTAAAGAGTTGACCTTGGAGTCAGAAAGACCTAGATTCAAGTCCTGTCTCTAACATCTGTTAACTTGTGATCTTGGGCTACCTAAGACCCCAACTTGGGCAGCTTGACTTTTAAGTGCCCCCTCAGGGAATTTTTCACCAGTTCACTGCCAATGAAATTATGGGGTTATTTTTTTAATCTTTTTGTTATTTTTTTTAAAAGGCAAATAGCTTCAGAATGTCTAATTCCAGCTGGTAGGGAAAATCCAGCTCCCACCCATTCAGTAGCAACAGCCTCTGAGTCCTTTGGTATCATAAAGGGGTTTGTAGTTGGGGAAAGGACTGCAAAATGCAGCTTTCTAAAGCATTTCCAGGGTTAGCTATTTCCCCAAATCATAAACAAAGCAGATGGAACTACCTGAGGGGTACAATATGGTCCCCAAGGCTGATTATACCTCCTGGAAAAAGCTGTTTGTAGAGATAAAACTGAATCTTATCAAACCCTATCAAATTCACCCAATTAAAGTCACTCCATCTAGGCTAGCCAATAAATGCCAGGAAGGCATCATTTGTAGAAACTCACTTTGAAAGAGACTTTGAAAAGGCCTTGACACCCTTTGTTCATCAGATTAGCTAGCTATCAGCTTGGATAGCACAGAAAACATAACCGAAGGGACAGAGTTCAAGAAAGATCAGTTTCCCCTGGGGCAGGGTGGTGGTCAGGGGAGCAAAAGGTCAGGAACATAAAGAGCTTCATGGAAGATAGAGTGATGCTTTTCAACTCGGGAAGTCTATTAACCTTGAAAAACAAATAACCAACCACTAGGGGGCTACCGAGTCTAATTGGTTCAAAGGTGCAATTTTTGAAATAAAAGACACTAATACTAAAGGGTATAATCCTGAAGTTCCCTCAAACAGAGATATGGCCAATGCCGAAAATTTTACCTTTCTCCTTTTCTCTCTTTTCCTGAAAGACAAATGGAGGAGGAGAGAAAAGGAGAGGACAAAAAATAAATAGAAACTAATGTGTTCCTGTATGGGTGTATGCCTCTATGTATGTATGTATATATGTATGTATAGCACCAAAGTGCTTTGAATACAGTATTTCCTTAGATCCTCACAATAGTCTAGTGAGATAGATAGTGTGTTCTTACTCCCGCCCTCCATTTTATAGTTGAGGAAAGAGCAGTTTAGTGACTTGCCAAAAGAGATTCAAAGCCAGGTGACTTGACCAAAAGAGGTGGAGTGAGGATTCAAAGCCAGGTGTTCTGGCTGCCTTTGCTGTTCTCCCTGACTGGTTTCTCAAAGCAGGAGTAGAAAGAGGTAGGGGTAGGAGACTCAGAGAGAGAAAGATAGAATAAGGGGGATCGGGAGGGACAGATTCGAGGATTCTGAACATAGTGTAGCCTATGTCTCTTTAGTCAATAAAAATATCAGAAACACAAACCTAGGTGAAGACTTTTTCCTGAGGTCATCCAAGGCAGCATGAAAGCATAGTGAGAACAGAGTATTGTGGTCAAAGAGGAAAGGCAACCAGTAATGGATTTTGCCTGCTTCAAGGCAAGGGGGTCCTTGCTGCCAGACTGGAGAAGAACCAAAGCAAAGCAAATTGCTTTGTCAATGACTATAGATAGGATTAACTGTGGGAACATTAAAAAGCATTGTCATGGGGTCAACTAGGTGGTGCAGTGAATAGAGCACTGGTCCTGATGTCAGGAGGACCTGAGTTCAAATATGGCCTCAGACACTTAACATTTACTAGCTGTGTGACCTTGGGCAAGTCACTTAACTCCAGTTGCCCTGCCCTCCCCCCTCCAAAAAGCAAAATAAATTATAATTAAAATTTTTTTAAAAAGCATTGTCGGGGGCGGCTAGGTGGCGCAGTGAGTAAGAACACCAGCCTCGGAGTTGGGATGACCCGAGATCAGATCCGGTCTCAGAAAATGAGCACCCACGCATAAATAATGACTAGCCGTGTAACCTTGGGCAAGTTACTTAACCCCAATTGCCCTCCAAAAAGCAAAAAAAAAATTAATTTAGGGGCGGCTAGGTGGTGCAGTGAATAGAGCGCCGGCCCTGGAGTCAGAAGGACCTGAGTTCGGATCCAGCCTCAGACACTTAACACACACAAACAAAAAAACCTAGCTGTGTGACCTTGGGCAAGTTACTTAACCCCAATTGCCCTCCAAAAAAAAAAAAAGAAGTGTGATAAGGAGCAACATATACATCATTAAAAACACAACATCAGCATAACTTTTTAAATACACTGACAAAAATATTTGGCAGGGAAAAGGACAAACCTGGAATTTCATTGCTGTGGGGTGCATTTAGGTAAGAAGCTTCTGTCAATGCAGGTCAGTACCTTGACTGAAACTCATAGTCATGGAGGGTGGGGGGGATGGGGGACACTGAAAAAATAAGTGACTTTTCCAGTCAGGATGGCCCAGAGGTGGAACCTGAAACTAAGTCTTTCTGGATCTAAGGCCCAGCTTTCTATCTATACTCTAGGCTGCCTCATGATGACAAGAGTCTTCAGGGCAAATAAGTTGCCATTCTTACTTCATTAAAATTAATATTGCTTTTTCTTTAAGAAAAAATCAAAATGTTACCAGTTTAGATTATTATGGTTTTAGCCATATTTTATATTTGATCAAAGTGTCACTAATTTTCTAATTAAAAACTGTTTTGGAAAACGTAAAGAAATTGAAGAAGGATATTAGATAAACTTGTTTGTCATCATCAATCCAAAGATTCAAATATACAATATGGCCAATGGGGTAAGTCTCTCACCTTAATTTATCTCGCTTTTGTAATAGATTTCTAGCAAGGCTTAGATGAATTGCCAAGACCTTGGGAATTGTCAAAATGATTTTACACTTTGATTGGCTAGAGCCTATCATGCTGTCTAGTTTTCTTGCTCTAATAAGGATATTCCACAAATCAGACTTGAATGGGTAAAGCAAAATGTCTGAAAAAGCCAATAAAGTATGTCCGTGGCCTCCTGAAACTCCAGTCTATAATAACTTAGGTATACCAGTCTGAAAAAAAATAAAACCTTTCAGCCAGAAGCCACTGGCCTATGTGGTACCTATTTTTGAAATTGACTTGATCTGAAACTGACAGTACCTTGGGAGGTAGGACCCAGATCTGACTATGGGCAAAGCAACAGAGTCCTGCCTCAGTTCCAGCAAGAAAGACCCCTTGTAATCTCCATCTGACCAGTTGTTGACCTCCTTCATGTCTGTGAACTGAGAGCTCTGGAAGCAGCCACTGCTGCTGTCACTGCCCCTGACACTGCTGATTCAGTCACTCCCAAGACCTGCTCCTGATTTGCTGGGGCTGGCGTGGCATGCCCTGGACTGTGTTTCACTCTCACCCAGGAAAGACAGATTGTTCCTGCTGATTTTCTAAGTTGTCTTTGTCATTTGTAGGCTGAAAGGCCTGGAAATTACCACTGCTGCTACTGATTCAGTCACTGCAAAGCCTGCTCAAAGTTTGCTGGGGCCCGGTCTCTGCTGGCCTGGCCTGTGCTGGACTGTGCTTTTCTCTCACACTGGTGCAACAGACCATTCTTGCCATCTTTCCAAATTGTCTTGGTCTGGTAATTTGTTTCACTCCATCTTATTGTGGGTTTTGCTGCTCTAGAATTTGTTTAGATTCATTTTTAAAAGTTATTTGGAGGGGGTTGAGAGGGAGCTCAGGTGAATCCTTGCCTTTACTTTCCAATCTTGGACAAAATGGACCTTTTTTTCCTTTTTGGAGGGGGTAAGGCAAATGGGGTTAAGTGACTTGCCCAAGGTCACATGGCTAATAAGTGTTAAGTGACTGAGGCTGGATTTAAACTTATGTCCTCTTGACTCCAGGGCCGGTGCTCTGTTCATTATGCCACCTAGCTACCCCCAAAATGGACCTTTAATGAAAGGGAGGACTTCCAAGAATTCCTGAGGAGAAGACCAAACTGAGTAGAAAATTTGACATACAATCCCAAGAGTCAAAAGAAACATAAAAAAAAGTAAACATGAGTGAGAAATCATGAGACTAAGGTTAAACTGTTTACATTCTTATATTGGGAGATAATACATATAGCCTATCAGAACTTTTTCATCACCAGAGTTCATAGAGGGAATCTAATTAGAGAAGGCCTAGGTGTGATTGTGTTGTGTTTAGATGATCTCAAACAAAGAATGGAACAAATGGGGAAGAAGCATGAACTGGAAGAGGAAAAATGGAAAAAATTATGTCACACAAATGGGATGCACAAAGAGGCATCTATACAAGCACAGGATAATGGGGGCAGGAATAGATGACCCTTAAACCTAACTCTTATTTGAACTAAAGGATGGAAGAAAACACACATACACAGTTGGGTAAAGAAATACAACAATTCCTCCTTTGTAACAAAAGTTATGCAAAACCAGTGGCTATAGCGATCATTCCATACCAGGGGTGGCTCAAGTGGTCCTGTAAAGCTTGGACTCAGTCAAGAGGCTGCTCCCAAGGACCTAGAGGGCCACATGTGGCCTCAAGGTCACAGGTCCCCTACCCTTATCTATATAGAACACTGTTGTCTCTGACCCTACTATAGAAAGGAGGAAGGTGCTACCTCATCTTTTCTACAGAGTCAATATTAGTCATTAAAATTACTCATCATTAAGCTTCATTTTAATGTTCTTTTCCTTCATGTTATTATACGTGCATGTTTTTTCCTGGTTCTGTTTACTTAACTCTTCATCAGTTTATACAATTCTTCCCAAGTTGCTCTGAATTCCTCATAATAATGATTATATCCCATTGTGTTTATATATAAGTTTATCCAGCTATTCCCCAATTAATTATTCATTTTGATATCAGAAAGTTAACCAAGAGTTAACAAACCTAGAGAAGAGGGGGAGATCACTTTTTGTTGAAGAAATCAGGAAGACTTCATGGAGCTTTAGCTAGATTTTGGAGGAAGAATATTATTTTAAGAGGCAGATATGTGGAGATAGATAGTATATTCCAGGTAGCAGGCAAGTCATTTCATTTCTCTGGGCCTCAGTTTCCCCATCTGTAAAATATGGAAGTTGGACAAGAAGATGTCTAAGGTCCTAACCAGTTCTAAAATTCTACTACAAATATGCGTGCAAATTTAGCCTCATGATCTTATATTTGGATATTTTGACCTAAAATAGCTATTTTTAAAAACTCAAACTAGTTATACAAATTGAAACCTGTGAGTAGTAAAGTATATGACCACTGAATTTAAGACCTAGTCTTGGAGCTGTAATTAGCCCTAGATGAACAAGGATTTGTTCCAGGATGGTAACATCTAGGGGCCTTGAATTTCGTATTTGTGTCTGTTGTGTCCCCGTGCTTTGCTCCCAATGATGCCCCCAGCTACGACCACCAGTACCCCAGCATCATGACACCCTGCTCCTAGAACCTGCTTTTTTCTCAATTTCTAAGAGGCTACAGGCTGGAGGATGGGTCACCCCTCTCCCATTGTGATCATGCCTCTGATTGGGTTACCTTCTGTGCTGCTACTGCTCCTCTTTCGCTGCCTCCCCAACTGAATTCATTCCAGGTGCAGTTACTGCTAGCTATGTTCTACCTGATCTAAATAGCTGAATAATTCAATAAAGATTCAATTTATACAATTCCCTAGAGGCTCTTTTTATGTTACCAGCAAGGAAGGCCCTTTTTATTTCCAGGTTCTTTCCACACCCAGTTGCCATAGAAACAAGCAACAATCAATTGGATGGACCAAATATTTCATTCTTATGTGATCTGACCACAAAGAATGTATATTTTGGGAAGATTCCACTCAGAACAGGAAATATGCTAAAAATAAGCTTTCCCCAGCTCATAATAAAATGTGTCAGACACATGAGGAGATCTGGAGAACTTCTGTCACCTGTGGTGATTGGTGATGAGTTAGTGAGGAGCTTATTTAAAGAAGAGAAACTATATTGAATGGGGTGGGAGGGGGAGCTAATGTATAAGTAACATAAAACATTTTCCCATTTCCATTGGATTTGCCCCTCACAAGAGTTTTGTCTGATTAAAAAAAAAATCCTGCCTTAGGAATTTATTGCCTTTCCTTTTTACATTTCTTTCCCTCACTTTGTTCATTTGTTTTTGTATTACATTCATTTCTGAATATCTATCTCCCTCTTTGACTCCTCTACCTAGGGAGCCAGTCCCTATAACAAAGATTTAAAAAGAAAGAGGAGGAAAAAAGCCTTTTGACCAAACCAGACAACATCATCTTCATCTGACAGCATATCCAATATTCTACACCTATAGTCCCTCACCTCTGCAAGGAAGGGAGGGTGGTGTATTTTCTCAATCTTTCTCCAGTTTAAGCCTTGTTATTATAACACAATGGGTAATTTTCTTTTATTGTTTCTTCCATTTACATTGTGGTTGTGTGTGGTATGTCCTTCATTCTCAAAAAGACCATGACATTAGGAAGATGATGCCATGACTTGCAATTGAACTGGATTAGAGTGAGGGAGGGCTGTGCAAAGTCACCAGCCTCACTTTCTCCTCCAGAGAATTGTTGCAGTCATCAGATATGTTGTTTTCTTGGTTGTGCTTACTTGACTGCATCACCTTGTTTCTTCCTATTCTTCTTTGAATTCCTCATGTTGCCATTTCTCATAGTAATGTAGATCCATTACATTCATGTACTATAATTCATTTAGCCAGCGCTCAACCTTTGGGTATGTGCTTTGCTACCCTTTGACCTCTTCTGAATATGTCTAACACATGACATCTTCAGGTCAAAAAATATGGAAATTTTCATCATTCTTTTAAACAAAATTCCAAATTTATCACTTTCTTTAAAATAGTGGAAACACTGATCAAATTGAAATAACAACTCAAATTTGATAATAGCTATGTGATCATGGTTGGTTTTCAGTCATGTCTGTCTCTTCCTCAGAAGTCACCCAGTCCAAGCTGTACCTGTGTAAGAGTGCTAAGAGTAACGCAATCAGAGGCATGATCACAATGGGAGAGGGGTGACCCATCCTCCAGAGAGTCCAGCCTGTAGCCTCTTAGAAATTGAGAGTGGTTTGCCATTTCCTTCTCCAGCTCATTTTACAGATAAGAAAACTGAGGCATCAGAATTAAGTGACTTGCCCAGGGTCACACAGCCAATAAGTGTCTGGGGCAGATTTGAACTCAGGAAGATCAGTCTTCTGGACTCCAGGTCTAGTTCTCTATCTACTGCTCCTAGTTGCCCAATACAATCACATACAAGTGAGTGAACCTCTGGGTTTAGCTATTTCATTTGTATAATGGAGAAAATGAGACCCATAGTACCTAACTCACATTAGAATAATAATAAAAAACAAAATACTACAAATGCTGTACAAATGGTGATTGTTATATATAGCACTAGGAAAGGTGATTTTCTCCCTTGCTTAAAAACCTTCATTGACTCTCCATTGCCTAGAGAGTAGAATCTAAATGCTTCAGTCATCCGCCCTATTTTCCTCATTTCTCAGTCTTCCCAACATTATCCTTTACACACCTGCTCAGTTGAACATAATCACCATTCCGTGAATGGACCTGTTTCTCATGCGATTCCGTGGCCCAGCTCTGGCTGTTGGCTCTTCCTCGAAAGCCCTTCCCCTACCCCTGACTGCCAAAACTCTGAGCACCCTTCAAGGCCCCGATCCAATCCTGTCTCCTCTGTCAGTCCTATTCTGATCCCACAAATGGCTGTGATCTTTTCCTGTGTTAGCCAGATGGCATTTGTGCCTTACCTACAGTCATTTCACTGTATTCTGTCTCCCACTGTAGTTATTTCTGTATCTCTTTCTTTTAACCCTCTTCTAGATCATACACTTCTGAAAGACAGAGATCATGTTTTCCATGCCTTTTGGTTTCTTATAGTCATCACATAATGCCCCAGACACCATATGCACTAACTAAATACTCTTCCAGTTGAATTTCAAGGGGATCATCACCATCATAGGCTCACTTGTAACTTCATAGGAAGACTTACTACTTTCACTAATAAGCGCTTTTTTAATTTGGCAAATCCTTCTGTGCCTTCCCTAAAGCTAGCCCCTGAGCAAACCTAACCTAAAGAAAATAAACATGGAAATCTCTCCCAAGACATCAGGAGCTTCAGTTTAGATTTTCCAGTATGTCCAAATTGTAGGATATTTTTGCTGGAGAAAAAAGGAGACAGAACATGCTGGGGAAGCTGATCCAGGGAGAAGACAAGGGTGGAAGCCTGATCAATGAAGGGCATTGTGGTATGGTGGGAAGGATGCTTAACTTGGGGCCACTTGGAAGTGCACGTTTTAGCTTGAATGCTTCTTAGCATTGTGACCCTGGGCATGGGAATTACCCTCTCTGAGAATTCACTTCAGAATCACAGAAGTTTGGAGTTGGAAATGACCTCAGAAGCCATGCAGTCCAACCTGTACCTGAGTAAGAGTGCTATACTGGAGGTGGCTAGGTGGCGCAGTGAGTAGAGCACTGGCCCTGAAGTCAGGAGGACCCAAGTTTAAATCCGGCCTCAGACACTTAACACTTAGTAGCTGTGTGACCTTGGGCAAGTCACTTAACCCCAATTGCCCTGCCTTCCCTCCTCCAAAAAGCAAAAAAAACAACAAAAAAAGACCACTATACTGCAAGTCTTTGCTTGAAATTTCCTCATCTTTAAAATGGTTATATATATATATATATATATATACACACACACACACACACACACACACACACACACATAACTTATAGGGTTATTCTAAGGAAAGCCCTTTGTTAGCCTTAAAAGAGATAAGTGGATGTAAGTTATTTTTATTCCAGAGGATGATAAGATGAACAAATCATCAATATATTCCAGGGGTCAGAATCTGAAGACAGAATTAATCAGCTGCCATGAGCTCTTAGGCCAGTCAATCTGCTCCTTTTATAAGGATGTGAATATAAAATTGTAGAAGATTTCTTTCTATTGCAAATCTACAAACCAATGAACAAACAAATAATGGCACAGGTGCTGAAGGAAATTGCCAAAGAGTCATTCCAAAGATGGCGCAAGCAATGGCAGCATCACTAGAAAATATGTAGACTCTCCCAAGACTGCTTTCAAGGAGGTAAAGCTTTTTAGAGCAGGACACTAAGGCCGCGATCCACAGTTGGTGTCAAAAGTTGAAGCAGAAATCAAATGGTCCAAAATGAGCTGTAGAGAGACAATATAGTAGGCTGAGGTTTCTTAACAATTCAGTTTAATTTTATTCTTAATTTACAGGATAAAACAAGCATTTCCATAGCAGTACAATGAAAAGATGATTATACATGCAAACCTACTATGCATAACTTGATATTCCTTTCAAATATACAACAAAATTATCATGTACATTTTTTCCTCCCTCCTCCACCCCCATCATAAAGATGACTACCATTAGACACAACTCAGCACATACATGTACAATTATTCCATACATACTTCTATTTATCCGTTCTTTCTCTGGATGCAGATAGCGTATTTCTTCATATGTCCTTTACAGGTAACTTGGATATTTATAATAGAGAAAATAATTTATTCACTCAAAGTCATTCTAAAAACAATATTGTTGCTAATGTTCTTTTGGTTCTGCTCATTTGGTTCTTCATTACTGCATGCAAGTCTTTTCATGTTTTTCTAAAATCATTGAGCTCATCATTTTTTATAGCGCAGTAGTATTCCTTCACAATCATACACAACTTGTTTAGCCGCTCCCCAATGGATGGGAATTCCTGCAATTTCCAGTTCTTTGCCACCACAAAGAGAGCTGCTATAAACATTTTTTTTGCTTTTTTTTTTGGAAGGGGAAGGATGGGGTAATTGGGGTTAAGTGACTTGCCCAAGGTCACACGGCTAGTAAGTGTTAAGTGTCTGAGGCTGGATTTGAACTCAGGTCCTCCTGATTCCAGGGCTGATGCTCTACTCACTGCGCCACCTAGCTGTCCCTGCTATAAACATTTTAGACCATATAGGTTCTTTTCCTTTTTTTCCTAATCATTTTTGGAAATAGACCAAATAGAGGCATTGCTGGGATGTGTTTTGCTTTAAAATATATTTTTACTGATATCTTTTTACTAATACATTTCTCTCTGCATCCTTCCTCCCTCTCTTGCAGAGTCATATCTTCCAATAGAGTGTTTAGAGAAGAAATAGGGGGAAGATTTCCCCCAAACCAATCAGCGTACCAATTCTGTTATATGAAGCATTCCACACCAGAAACCCCCACTTCTACAAAGGATCAGGCCAGTGGTGTCTTCGTGTATCTCTTGGAGTACGCCTTGGTCATTATAACTTGGCAGCCTATGTTTTAGCATCCCTCTGGTTGTTTTTTTATTTATTTTGTATATTAGTCGTGTAGTCACTGGGTGTGTGGCTTTCCTGATTCTACTCACTTCACTCTGCATCATTTTGTTCTCATACTTCTCTGTATTCATCACATTTGTCATTTCTAACAGCACAGTCATAATTCCATAATAGTCATAGACCACAGTTTGTTCAGCCACTCCTAAATCAACGGGTATCTACTTTGCCTCTGGTTCTTTGTTACTATGGAAAGTGCCTCTATAAAATACTTTGATGCATATCTTTTTAGACAAGATGTGGCATACCTATGTCCTGAAGTGTCCCTGTTTTGAAGGAATCTCTGACCAGTGCCCCTGTCCTCTAGGTAGGATTAGCCTGATGGGAAGAACAAAGGGTAAGAAAAAAGGGCCCTGACCAGGAGGTGAGCACAAGGACCCAGGCATATCCTAACAATAGCATGTGCCATTCATGTGTGTGTTTATAGGTTGCACACATGTGGGAATGCTATAAAAAATAAAAGTAATAGGCATTTGCTTCCATGCAGAAAAGTTTCAGTGACTCTCTCATGGCTATACAGTCAGGCACATTATTTATAGAGTGCTTTAAAGTTTACATAGTACTTCACATACATTATATCATTTAGCCTCATGGCTGTGAGTTGGGTGCTGCCCATATTATTGTTGTCATTTTTAATTTTTTAAATTATATCTTTGGTTTTTATACCACTTATGTTTTTCAATATATCTCTTTCCCCTTCCCTCCCCAAAGAGCTATCCCTCATAATGACACCACCAACAACAAATCACTAAGAAAAAAAAAGTTTGGCAAAACTAACCAATTCTGACATTGTATAAAGCAGTCCATACCTGTATGCCGTCCTCAAAGAAAGGAGGGAGGTACGTACTATAAAGCCACGAACAAGCAACAGAATTCTTCAGTACAAAACTATGTCATTATGACTTCCTAGCACTCAGTTTTGATTGATTTTTTGGTTGTTGTTCTTTCATTGGTATTGTTCTATTACGTGTATATTATCCCTATTCTACAGAGGAGGAAAACTGAGGCACAGAGAAATTAAGCAACTTAACCATGGTCACATAGCCGGTTAGCCTGAGAGGAAAGCATTGAAACCAAGTCTTGTGATTCTAAGCCTGATTTTCTAGCTGTACCACCCTGTCTTTCATATATTTAAAACAAAGCAAAACAAAACTTTATAGTTTCAGATGTCGCTCATGAGGAAAATTGAAGGACCGTAGCTTTTGCTGCTTTTGTCAGTCATTTCAGGAAATTCTGGCTAGGCATGCCTGTCACTCATCTCCTCCTACCTCCTGGAAAACATTTTAGCAGAATAAAAGTGAAGAGTCAACATTCCAGGGTTATCTATGTTTCCCCTCCAGTCTCAGCCGTCTGGTCCCTAGGAAGACGCATTGGAGGTGAGAAGGCATGTGGTGGCTCAGGAAAGTCTTCTCAGAGAGGTTGCCAAGAGTGTGACTCTCATAGACATTCAGTTATTTATCAGCAGAGAAAGTATGGATCATCACCTTTTTCATAACATTTACGCTTCAGAGTGAGGACTCTGGGTGTCTGGTTTGTTTGGCTTTGAAAACGGGCAAAAGCCACTAACCGTGTTTGTTTCTAAAACCAGCCTGGAAAAATTTCAGAGGTGAATTTATTTTTGCAAGCGTGTTTCTGCCAAATACAGATACTATCTTCTGGGAAAATGATTGGTACTGTCTAACAAATGAAAAGAAACATGAAGTGCTGTGTATTTTTAGTTGCAAGGCCACTGCTAGGCAGGATAAGGGCTTATTGTTCAGTAACTAGATTCTTTCTATTCACCCACCCACCCAGCCTCAACCATGATGGGCAAGGGAAGTTAACAGCCTGACTCAGGCTAAATGTAGCTGGAAGGCAGCTAAATGGTATTTGAATTCCTATTGTGAATCCCACCCTAGGCCCTGTACTTCTCACTCAAAGGTGAGATGAATGCAGGTGGCCCAATGGTACATAATGGATGTGTGCCTGAAATGCTGTAATGGAAGTTGAATTTTAGTAAGTCAAATAACATTTTATTTATTTTATTTTTTGGAAATAATATTTGAAATGTTAGATGTTAATAGAAGCATTTATTAAGAGCTTACTATGTGCTAGGACTGGAGACAGCTAGGTGACCCAGTGAAGAAAGTACTGGGTCTGGAGTCAGAAAGATCTGAGTTCAAATTTGGTTTCGGACACAGGCCAGCTGTGTGACCCTGGGCAAGTCACTCAACCCTATTTGCCTTAGTATCCTCATCTGTAAAGTGAGTTGGAGAAGGAAATGATAAACCATTCCAGTATCTTTGCTAAGAAAACTCCAGATGGAGTCACGAAGAGTTGCATATGACTGAACAAGAACAAGAATACATGGCAGGCACTGTGCTAAGTGCTGGGGATACAAGGAAAGGCAAAAACATTTCCCTACCCTCAAGGAACTTATAGTTTAACAGGGCAAGACAACATGTATGCTAATAGGTATATATATATATATATATATGATACTTACAGAGTAGATGGAGGGTAACTTTAGGCAGCTAAGTGGATCAGTGAGACCGTAGTTGAAATCTAGCTTCCAGCCCAAACTCTGACTATGTGACCTTAGGTAAGTCACTTCACGTCTGTTTGCCTCAGTTTCCCCATCCGTAAAAACTTCCCAGGGTTGTAAGGATCAAATGAGATATTTGTAAAGTACTTAGGACAGTGCCTCGCACATAGTAGACATTTAATACTTGTTCCCTTCTTTCCCTTACTCATGGTAGGAACAGAACACAATTTCATAGATTTTTCTCTGTTTTGCTGTTCCTGAAATAAATAAGAAGCTTTTTTGTGTCTTAATAAAATGAAAGTTTTAATAAAATGAAACAATAAAACAAAACTCCCCAGCGTCCCACTCTGTCAATGTCCTTTGATATCTGTAGGG